>OX638209.1:8121184-8518188 GCA_951805265.1 Schizotus pectinicornis | reverse complement strand
AAATCGCCCCCTCTTCGACTTACTTCAAAAAACACTAACTGGACTGCTTTTCAATATCACTTAGAAGAAAATACTAATCTCAACCTGCAAATTAAATTTCCAGACGAATTGGATAGGTACAGCAGCGCAATACTTCACTACACTTGTGCAAAATGCCGCTTGGCAATCCACGACCCCAAGACCCCATTAACAAAAATATGACACTGCTACGGGGTGGACGGTGATAGAAAGGCACAAAAAAAAAAAACAGGAGGGAGGAAAAAGGAACGGCGTTGGCCCCTGCGGGACCGGTCCGTAGGCTAGTGGTCGAGACACCCAAAAGGTCAGGGTGCTACTGTCGGGTCACTCCCCTTCCGTCCACCCAAGCTCGGCACTCAGTCGGCGGTAGGGGGTGGGTGTTAATAAAGTGGGCGCTACCCGCTTTTACGGGTACTACCCCTGACCAACACAAGCGGGAGTGAGTGTCTTCGAACCTTAGACTTCGAACCCAGCCGGTCCCTCGCCCCTCCCAATCAGTGCGGCACCACCGTCGATGGCGGTACGTGCGACCGACCGGGTCCAGGAAGTTGGCTACACAAATGAAGCACTAATGACGCTACTATACAAAATCTTTATTGCTTCGTTAGTGCTTCATTGTGCTTCAAACCGGAACCCAGCCACAGTTACGGTTCCTGAGAAATAGGGGCCTCAAAATAAATACCTGGAAGCTGGCTACAGCTTTTTTGTTATTGAGGCACAATTGACGCTACTATACAAAATCTTTAGTGCTTCGTTAGTGCTTCATTGTGCTTTAAACCAGAACCCAGTCACAGTCGCGGTTCCTGAGAAATAGGGCCTCAAAGTGCACACGTAGAAGCTAGCCATTGCTTTTTTATTATGGAAGCACAAATGATCCTACTATACAAAGTATTTTTTTCATTAGCATTTCGTTACGATATATTTTACACCAAAACTTAAATCAGACGCGTTTGCTTCATAAGAACTACAGATCCTCCAAATGAAACACAGAAACCGGTAGGTTGTGCGGTAAATAGAGATGGCGAGAGAGATGGCATAACTAGGCCTAGTGCTGCAACCATGACGCTTACAAGGGGCAGAAAAATATTTCTAATTTTTACGGATCTTGGCTTAAATTGCCGTGTGGTAGTTACAGCTGGCACAAGTAGGTATGCCTGATGATCAGATCGAATGAAACGCACGCCGGATCAAACAACTTCATTTGAGTAACCGTCTCAGAAAACCTTAAAGCAAATATCGACGAGTATAAAATGCTGTTTATTTTTTTATCATAGATCTACACCCATGATTCCACTTACTACTTCCACGAAGATACTTTTTGCTTATATATAAATTTGCAAAATATATCCTTGGGTAGACAATAGTTGAAACAAGCTCTACTGGTCAATGGTGGCACAAGGTCTGGCGTCTGAAAATATATTGGGGTGGGCTGGTAACGAAAGAAGTCTGCAGCAAATGAATGAAAAATATAGAAACTAAGTACATAAAAAAAAAGAATTAAAACGAATATAATGCGACGTGAGAATTTACTCTTTGGTTTGATAACACCGTTGAGAATTCTCTGGAGCAGTAGAATGTAAGAAATAGGGGCGCTTAAATTCGGGATTAAAATACATTTACAAAATAAAATCTGCTTCCTCTCGCCATAATAAAGTATTACAAATCAACAAACCTAAATCTCTGCCCATTTACCATACATGGCACTGTTTTGTTGAGTAGGTAACTTAATCTATTTTTAAACAAGAGGGTAATAATAACAAGTGTCTCCAAAAGGTTTCTTTGTCTGCAATCTGAAGCTGACCTCATCGGGTGCGTGAAGTTGACCCCCAATGTTTTCAATTTTGCAATACTTTTTACCTTATCATTTAGTATCCTATTTGTATCTATTTGTGCTCACAAAATTTCATTTTGTATCCTTCCCCTTATAGGGAAAATTTATTTTTTTAACTTTGGGGGCAACTTCCCGACAGCCCCCAAACTTTTCAATAAATCAATTTTTTTTGTACCACCATTTAGTATCCTATTTGTATCTATTTGTGCCCATGAATTTTCAATTTGTATCCTACCGCTTACCTATAGAGAAAATCTTAGCCGTTACGTCTAGGTAGGTTGATAAAAAGTGAAAGTGATGTGAAGTGCGTTTTTCTTGAGGGTGAGAATATGACAAGATGACCGAATTGATGATGTATTTTCTAATTGAAAATTAAGTTTGTTACTGTCGGCTAAATTTCTTTGTCTACTTTATGGTTGGTTGTTTTCGCGTGTTGGGAACAAATCTGTGGGAGCAACTCGCTTTTGAGCCGTTATTTCGTTTTTTTTTTTAGGTGTGGGGCGAGATGTGGGGTGTATTGTATTTTATGGTAGCGGCAATATTTTAGAGACGTCTTTGGCGACTTTTCTAACATCTAACCGTAACTGTGGCTGGGTTCCGGTTTGAAGCACAATGAAGCACTAACGAAGCACTAAAGATTTTGTATAGTAGCGTCATTAGTGCTTCATTTGTGTAGCCAACTTCCTGGACCCCGACCGACCGCCGTCGGTGCACCCGGACTACACGGACCAGGTAAGTATAAACAACAAGATGGTCGGTTTAACAATGCGGCTATAGATAAGCTGGTTTAATATTTAAATGGTGACAATAATAATAGCTATTAAACCCAGGAATTAGGGCTAGTCCGCGATAGGTACTATAAAATTAACAAAGCGCTCCTCTGGTTGCAGCTGTAGGCAGATTACAACTAAAATATAGCAGGGACAATAAAGTAAATTTAAATACATATATACATCGAAGATATGAGTTCAATAATTAGCCACGGTGACCGATAGCGATGGCAACTATAAAACAACGGCCGACAACCGCGCGACTGCGGCAACCCCAACCCAATGATAGTGTGCGGTAGGTAAAGTCGCCACCCTATACAAGTTAAGTCAGTCTGCCCCGTTACAACATTATCCGTAGCAAGGACGGCACAACAAGCTTATCTGTGTAGGGATCCTGGAAAAAGCGATTGCGATCGAGTCGATATCTTTACGATTTCGGTCGCTTTGGAGGGAAGGGGTTTAGGGGAGGATCTTTTCAAAAATGCGAAACCAATCACTTTTCAGCAATTTGTTAAGGTGAAAAGACTGAATTTTCAAACTACCTAACCTAAGTATCGTGAACGTAAACCTCGTGGACCACAAGTCTTATTTTTTCGAATGCATTTTTAAAACGTATTAATTAGCTCGAGTGGAACATGCATGAGAATAAAATTTCCGGAAATAATCAACGCACTAGGGATATTATAAGTGAAAATCGCAACGACAGAGACATTGGTCCATTATATCATTATGATGTCATTATTAATAAATAAATGATTTTGATTGGCTGAAATAATTTCCACTTATTAATTTCATGCAAGGTGCAAACATTTCCAGGAAATTTTTACATTGTCATAGAAACGACATCGAATTCTATTTTTCTATTGGCTACTTTTCGGTGTCTTGCGATTTTCATCAAAATGGATACCAACGATACATGATAAGTAGTACATGTGCAAACATTCGGAAAAATTGATCATAAGAGTCAAGAGTTACGACAATTTTCAAGAACTCTTCCTCCGTTATCAACCGTTTTCGAGAACATGTTTATTAAGAAAAGCCGTTTAATTTTTTGATTTTATATCCGCCTCTTAAGTTTGTAACAGTTATTCCGGGACACTATGTATACAAAAATTGAGATATGCGTATGAATTCAAACTTGCGTTTCAATCTGACAGAGTTAGAATATAAGCTACTGTATATTATGAATCCAACAAATTATTATAAATGTAACAAAATTTGTGGAGGATATTATTTTGGTATAGAAACATACTTTATGGTACGATTGTACCTAGGACTTTTGTTTACAGATATTTTTTCTGAATGTAATTACAAATGTCCAAGTTGACTGGGATATAACGTTTATTCAAGGAAATAATTAAAATGTTGGTCGACATTATGATTTTGTAAAATTTGCAAGCACGTTTTGAAGAAAAAATTCAAATAATCTAGAGATCATTTAAAAGTGGTTTCGGAAATAAAAATTGTTATTTTTTACCTACAAACGTTATAATATTGGTACATATTATGAACAACAAGATAAAGATTATTTAAAAACCCCTTGTTAATCTCCAAATAACGATAAATATGCAATATCCGAAGAATCGCTTTTAAAGCAGCACCTTTGGAGTTGTAGAAACGATTTCCACTAAGAACAGGTAAACTTGGGTGCCGGAGGCTATAACCCTTCCACTTGTACCTGAAAATATTTGAAAATCCATCCCCTAAGCCGTCATCTACCAATGCCATTCATAGGGATGCACCTTCGGCACACCAAAAAATGCGATAGCTTCTCGGAACTCTCTGTTTAACCGATTGCGACTCGGTTGATATCTATCCAAAGCAACCGTTTTTGGTTGCTTAGAAGCGACTCGATCGCAATCGCTTTTTCCAGGATCCGGCTACTGGTCGGTTCTATCCCGGGGTCGCGCCGCTGGCGGCGATCAGCACTAAGCAATCCAGGTGGAATCCCGACCAAGAAGGACGACAACACAGCGGGGCTCGAACACCTTCTCGGGACCTGGGCGTTGGCAGTACTCCAAGCGTGTCCCGCTAGATAAAAGCCTGTGGAATGGACCCAACAACGGTTAGTCCCCGAAACAACCCCAAGTCTCAGTAATGCAACTATTGTTTTTAAAGGAGGATCATGACTTGTTACTTTTGGTGTTGGACGGCCTCGAAGTGAACTTTTAGTGACCCAGCAATTCCGGAGCGAGGATGTCCAAAAAAACGATAAAGTTACCTCAACGGTTACGACAGTAACAAAGGGGACATCTGTAATAATGTGACAATCCAACAGTCAGTTGACTCCTGCTGGCAACTAATGAACCATACTCGCCTCTAGAATCACTGTAATCACCAGAAACTTGCTAATTACACCGACTGTCACGATCCGCCGCTTATCTTTTTCGCGACCAACAGAAAGATACCTTCAACTTGGGAATATCTCGCCTCAACCAACCGTCACCAGCCCCTCCACAATTCGCGATTTTACAAAAAGTAGCATGTCCCCATTGGCGGATAACGCTCCCGGGTGTCCCGTTCCCAACAACCCTTTCATCGCGACTTCCCACACAAGAACCAGCTACCGCAAGAGAGAAAGGGAGGACTCGGAAATCTGTAGTGGGATCCTGGAAAAAGCGATTGCGATCGAGTCGCTATCTTTACGATTTTGGTCGCTTTGGTGGGAAGGGGTTTAGGAGAGGATCTTTTCAAAAATGCGAAACCAATCATTTTTCAGCAATTTGTTAAGGTGAAAAGTTTTCAAACTACCTAACCTAAGTATCGTGAACGTAAACCTCGTGGACTTTAATACACTAAACAATTGTCACTTATAATATTCCTAGTGCATTGATTATTTCCGAAAATTTTTTTGAATGCATTTCTAAAACGTATTAATTAGCCCGAGTGGAACATGCATAAGAATAAAATTTCCGGAAAAAAAAATTTTCAGGAAATTTTTACATTGTCAAAGAAACGACATCGAATTTTATTTTTCTATTGGCTACTTTTCGGTGTCGTGCGATTTTCATCAAAATGGATACCAAGGATACATGATAACTGAATTCAGTAGTACATGTGCAAACATTCGGAAAAATTGATCATAAGAGTCAAGAGTTACGACAATTTCCAAAAACTCTTCCTCCGTTATCAACCGTTTTCGAGAACATGTTTATTAAGAAAAGCCGTTTTATTTTTTGATGTTATATCCGCCTCTTAAGTTTGTAACAGTTATTCCGGGACACTCTGTATACAAAAATTGAGATATGCGTATGGATTCAAACTTGCGTTTCAATCTGACAGAGTTAGAATATAAGCTACTGTATATTATGAATCCAACAAATTATTATAAATGTAACAAAATTTGTGGAGGATATTATTTTGGTATAGAAACATACTTTATGGTACGATTGTACCTAGGATTTTTGTTTACAGATATTTTTTCTGAATGTAATTACAAATGTCCAAGTTGACTGGGGTATAACGTTTATTCAAGGAAATAATTAAAATGTTTGTCGAGATTAAGATTTTGTAAAATTTGGAAGCACGTTTTGAAGAAGAAATTCAAATAATCTAGAAAAGTGATTTCGGAAATGAAAATTGTTATTTTTTATCTACAAAAGTAATAATATTGGTATATATTATGAACAACAAGATAAAGATTATTTAAAAACCCCTTGTTAATCTCCAAATAACGATAAATATGCAATATCCGAAGAATCGCTTTTAAAGCAGCACCTTTAGAATTGTAGAATCGGTTTCTATCAAAAACAGGTAAAATTGGGTGCCGGAGGCTATAACTCTTCCACTTGTACCTGAAAATATCTGAAAATCCAGCCCCTAAGCCGTCGTCTACCAATGCCATTCATAGGGATGCACCTTCGGAACACCAAAAAAAGCGATAGCCTCTTGGAACTCTCTGTTTAACCGATGGAAATCCATTGCGACTCGGCTGATATCTATCCAAAGCAACCGTTTTCACGTTTTCGGTTCACGGTTCACCGGTTCACGTTTTCGGTTGCTTAGAAGCGACTCGGTCGCAATCGCTTTTTCCAGGATCCCACTACTGGGTGGAGAAGTAATCATTTACTGTGGGCAACTCCAGCACACGGTGTCAATGGGTCCATCGCCCCAGAGAGTAATCAGCTCTCCGAGATTTTGGGTCCAAACTCATGGCCGAAGCCACCTCAGCATTCCGAACCGTAACAACACGCATTGCGTTCAGAATGCCTTGCACTCTTATGCACCACCAAAAAATTATTTTTTAAGTCGTCTAATTAGCGCTTTCCACTCCTAATTGAAATTTAAAAAATTTAAAATTTAATTTTTTTTGTTTTAAATTATTGCACTCATTATGCACTCCAGCACACCATAAGGATACAAGTAATAATAGATTGTGCTGTAAATTAAAAAATGACCATGGTTAAATTTTAATGGCAGGGGCCAATATCCCGGGGCAGCTTTAGGCGGGGGCAAAGGGGGCGCCTGCCACCGGCGCTGAATTATATAGGCGCCGTTGCCACCTTCATAGAAGTTCTGTATTGTGCTGCTATCTATCAACATAGTGGTTAGTCAATGGCATTATCCCTATATAATTGTCCATTTACAATCATATGTAGTTAACTAACATCAGGTTATAAATGATGATTAAGCCACTTGCTAAGAGGGGGCGCTGGCAGAATAATACATTTTGACGTTTATCCCCGTCAGATCGTTTACCACCTACCTGCTGATGATTGTCAAATGCTCTGGGTACTCCCAATTTTCACGTGATCTTGTAAAAGCAGTGAATCAAAATTTTCGCAATGGGCCCATACGCGTCTTATTTGTTGTTTATTGTATTATCAGTATTAGTCTGTAATTTTGCAAAATGTACGGAATTTGTGCCTGTTTACATGTGGGGCACAATCAAGTAAGTTACAAATTTTTACTAGCTACCCCCTTTTCTGCTCATTAGTGCTCATTGATAATTTTTTGTGTATTCACGACCGAAATGCATTTAAACACGATTATATTTTTGCCATTAACCCAATTTAGTAGAGTTGCTTAACCATCTATTACCTAAATTACCTAAGTAATGGTCATATGATTTACTATAGGACGTCAGAACATGTTCCTGCTTTGCACAAAACCAGTGAAGATTCTTTCAAAGATACAATTTTAGAATACTTGAAGAAGAAACCATACATTGTAATTTTCGCTGAACGAACCGTAAGTAAATTAGTGACTTATTCCAAGTTTCTAACCAACTCAGTATTACAGCTAAGTCCTGAAGATTTTGCTCAACGCGACCAAGCTGGAAAAATTGCGTTTCCTAACATCTTCAAAGAGAAGCAGTCATCACACGTTACCTACAAACCATACGTGCAAAATCCAATAGGAGCCATCAAACAGCTGGATAATAGTGTGACTGAATTGTCTATTGGATCATTACTTAACAATCCCAATGTGCCTAAAGACGATGTCTTGATTGTTGATTTAAATGATGCTAGAGATGATGAACACCGCTTCAATATGCTTAAGCGTCATGGTGAGCATCCAAATTGTTTCCTAACAAAATTAACAAAACCTCGTTTTAGACGCTGATATACTTTCAATTTACAATAATATCAGAGAACAACACAGCAACGTCTTGGCAATTTACACAGCTCATCACACTTCCTGGGTATGATTAGCTGATCTTTGCTATGCATTAACACAACCATCATATTTATAGGTTGCACCTGAGGAAATAACGCATAGAAAATCTAGAAATCTTCTAGCTGAACCTGAAGCCGTCAACGATACCAGAGTGCTTTTCCAAACTGCGGATGTTTTAATGGTTTTAAGGAGTGCTGGAGCTTATAGTAGCCCCGACCTTAAGTAAGTTTTGGTAAAGTTAACTCTTTGTTTAACTTTTTTTTCCAGCATAACTTTAGACGGTTCATACGAACCTACTTCTGAGTCAGATGGTAAAAATAACGCATCCCTCACGTTAACTAGCACAACGGCCACGTTTACGTAAGTTCTTAACAAAAGGTTGAATCGAAAATAATAATTATTATTGTAGATTTGCCTTCACTTTTGATACTGCTGGTTATTGGTTCCTAGATGTAGTAACAGCAACTATTGACGACAAGAATATTCCATTAACGTCTGCAAATGTTTTTGCCCCAACCAAATTTTCGTATCATTGCGGTGATTTTGTTTTGAAAGGAAAAAATAAGCAAACGCTAACCTTGCCCGGATTTCAAGTAAGCGCATGTTTTTTCTAAACAACAACCAACTGACTTTTTCCACAGATTCAACCGGTTTTAACTGGAAACACTACTTCGTTTGGAGACGCCTATGACTGCGTTGGATTTACGTCAGTGCCCATTTGGTCTGGTTTGTTTGTAACTTTGATTCTGTTGTTGATAATGACCTTTGGACTTACTATGATGATGGATATTAAAACGATGGATCGTTTTGATGACGCTAAAGGGAAAACAATTACTATTAATGCTGCTGAATAAACAAATTCGGTGATTGCTATATGTTTTATAACATGTAGAAATCACCCTTTAGTTATGCCTTCCACATATAGCTCAGTATTGCACCTGAACAGAACTTTTCTTTTAAAGATGGCGGATTCTTGTGATATCTATAAATTTTTTGTTTTGTACGTCATCTAAATGTATGTTTTCTGTCAGGTCTGCAATTGTAGGCCTAACTGCCATGTGGCTCCAGTCTCCCAATATCTCTTGGACTATTCCGTCACACTAATCACCTTGTTATACAATGAAGTACTCTTGTAGCCAGTATTTAACGAATTCAACTGTCCTTGAGATACAGAGACCTAATTTATATACACAATTTATATTATATATATGACAATAGTATTTTTAACATGTTTTGGATTTCATATAAATGGTTAACTGTTGTTCAGGTAGTTGTACAATAATTGTTAAACTAAAGTAGCCTTGACGTTGTTACATAGGGTAAAATAAAGCTTTGGTTAGTTTAGCACTACTATTAAATCCCACACTCATTTCTTAGTAGCGTCCTATTTGTTGCATATTTTCTGTATATAAAACATAGGATTCTAGCCCTGTTATTGTATAGTATTGTTATATTTTGAAAGTGACCTTAGTTACCTTTCATTCTAAAATATCATCGTCATTTTCAAGTTCTGCTTGGAGCTGTCTTCTTTGGTTTTGGAACGTTCTGTAGAACTTCCAAGCGCTTAAAGACGTGCATCTTAGTTTAGTTTTATTTTAACCCTTTAATTAATTCTACCTTCTTCATACTGGTGATGGGTCGTTATAGATGAGATTGTAATGTACCAATGTAAATACATAGTTCTAGTTCATCCACAAGTTTATTATTTGATGCCAAATGTAGAGAGGTAATGTCATCATAATAAATTATATTAGATCTATTCATTCGTATGATTAAAGACACTTTCCTATTGGCATAAAAATATTTTTTATTAATCAACCTTCTATTTTTTGCTTTATTTTTATGTGGAGTGGATGAATCTGAATGTACCTATCCAATTATGCATTCCTAAGAGAATAAAAACTAAGTAAAGACCTGCTTATGCTTATACGTCATCATGCCCACTTCAGTCTGGACCAGTCAAATATTAGAACTGGGGGGTTTGCATGCGCCAGGTCAACAAGCCATTGTCGTAAGTATAGTGATAGTAGATTTTTCCTAACAACTCCACGAGTGCGCCGGCTGCAATCAGTTGCAACACGCGTATTTTATCAACTGTCTCTCACAGAGAGCGACAAGTTTATCCGAGTTATTCTCAACGTGGCCTGTTTCAGTGGATTTGAGCGCGTCGTCGGCTGTACGCCTCATTCTTAATTCACTGAGGAAACTATAAGATAAGCATTAAGGAAGTCTGCACCCACAAATAATGTATGGGGTAGGTACCCTCACAATCTAGGGGTAAATTTTTGCGGGCCAATGCCTAAAAGAATGATTGTGATTACAAGAAATATACTTACAAATACTTCATTTTATTAAAAATATTTGAAATCAAACCCATCATCTCAATAATTTATTTATGTAGTTACTTTTTAAATGTACCCGGCGTATTCGTATATTTTAGTACAATCTCGCTGTAAATCTGGTTTATTTTAGTAAATTAGAATGAAACGCCAACGAGGGCTAATTTAAGGGAAGCAACTTTGGCATAAGGCTTCACTCACTGAAGCACACTACGTTGAGATTGACTCTGATAAACTTGTCGATCTCTATGAGTAAGAAAGGCGTCGATAGAATACGAGTGGGTAGCTTATACATTCTACATTTTATGCGATCGAGAAGTTGTTAAAAAAATTCTATTGTACCTACATTCGTCAACTCATCCATTGGCGTCATTGGCAATGTTGCATGTTACGACGCCACTGGTAGAAATTATTCGCGCAGATTTCTGAGACGATTGTACAGGGGCAAGTAAATTTTTTTTTAAATAGTGTTGTGTGTAAAAAAAGATTTTTTGGAATCTTTTCCTAGACTCTTTTTACTCTAATATTATTACTGACTATTTCCTAACCACTAAATCTAGTGTTTTTTTTTGCTCAAATAATGGCATTTGCAGATGCATGTTAAAAAAATCACTACAGTCACAATTACCGGTTTTAAGAAAAATCTATCTAAGTACTAGTTAGGAAAGATCTGTGAAGTGTCTTGGAATCGTTTTTACTTTTGAAAAATTATACATGGTGGTTCAATTTAATTTTTCAATTTAGATCTTTTGAATTTGATTTTCTCAATTTTTTTAAACCTGTATATTTTTTAACAATATAATGTAGAATCTAAAAACAAACATAGGGGTGTACACTTAGATTCAATAGAATTGAGACACTTGAATAACTGGTTGTCTACCTTTATTTTGTAACCCAAGAAATTTGACAACACTGTAAAGTGGATAGTAAGGTCGTAGGCACGATGTGACAGAGCTGACGGAGGCCGTTATTCAAAATTCTGAAACTGAAACGCACGTGGACGGGATTGTTTGGTTTGAAGGCTCCCTCGAATAAATTATTATTAAATTTGTATTTGTATTTGTATTACAATAATTCAACTAACATAATCATAACTATGGCTATTTGTAACCATTTTTGATTTATCGACCAATAATTACAAATTTCAAGATCCTAAAAAAATACATAGTTTATTAAATAACTTAATAGATAAAATTATAATAAATGCTCAACATGTTGCCCATTTTTATTGACACCCATCTCCATACGTCTTTGGAATGATAATTCTACTTTTCTTAAAATTGCCGGTGTAATACTTTTAAAAGTAGTTATTATTCTTTTGTTCATATTCTGGATTGTTGTTTCTCTATAAACAATTTCTTTAACGCATCCCTATAAAGAGCAATCCATTTTTGTAAGATCTGGTGATTTAACAAGCCATCTAATGGGGCTATTTCTTCTAATCCATTGCTTTGGGTAGATATTATTTAGGTAATCTCTTATTGCATTTAAATAATGCGGTAGAGCACCATCTTGTTGAAACCATATCCTGTTTTCCATCTTGTCCGGAAAATTTACCAATAACATAAATAGCTCCAGTTAATGTACCATCAAAAAAATGTAACCTTATGTGTTCTCAAATAATTGTTTCCCAAATGTTTATAGACCATTTGTGTATATAAATGTAATGAAAATTGTGCCGGTTAACAAATTCACGTTTGTGAAAAATTGCCTCGTCAGTGAATAAAACTTTATTGAAGAAACCAGCATCCTTTGCATTTTACCCTTGGCCCAAATTACAAAACTGTAGACGTCTTTGAAAATCACCATCACTTAGTTCCTGGTGCATTTGAATCTGATATCCATAAAACTAATTTTCTTTAAGATTCAACCAACAGAACGTCTACTTATTTTTAACGACGAGCTCAATTTTTGATCTAATTTTTAGCATTATTCTTGAATTTTGTAATTATTGGTCGATAAATCAAAAATGGTTACAAATAGCCATACGTATAAAAAATGTTTGTTTTTAATTTCTACATCATATCGTTAAAAAATATACAGATGTTCTATTTAAAAAAATTGAGATAATTAAATTCAAAAAGTTCTAAATTAAAATTAAGTTGGACCACCTGTATAATTTATTAAAAGTAAAAACGATTCAAAAACATTCCACAGATGTTTCCTAACTAGTAGGTACTTCCATAACTTTTTCTTAAAACTCGTAATTGCCATTATTTGAACAAATAAATCACTACATCCAAGTGGTTTGGAAATAGTAGTAATATCGGAGTCTTGCAAAAAGACTTTAAAAAATTTTTTTTTTACACACAACTATCTATTTAAAAAAAATGTTACTTGCCCCTATATAATCGACTTGCCTCATCTCCTGTATGTTCAAAAATAATTTTTTGTTATAGATTTTTTTTTCTAGTTTATTTGTGTTTTTAAATCAAATTTCTATCTATCATAAATCTTGAGCTATCAAAACCGAACGCACTGTTGCCCCATTCTGTATATTACAAAATTAATTGGTAAACTAAAAAGTTGAATAATAGTTTAAAAACTCACAAAACAAAGCCACGTATGTATAGCATTCGCTATTGTTATAACGGTATATTTAGTCTGTTTTCTAACAAGTTCATAGCTCAGCAATTTATTGTCAGATTATTTTAGTACCCGTCGGGGGTGAAGGGTGAATCTCATGGTATAAAATGCATCCCTCAGTATTACTAGCGCCATCTGTCTGTCGTATTATCACCTTTTGAAAGCAATCCATTGTAGAATTCGTTTCTACGATAGCCGCTCTGTGGTTTTGGTTGGGTTACGGTTAGTTCCCATTAATGACTTGTGGTGGAGTGGTGGCGTTGCGGTCGTTGGTCAATAAAAGGGAAATACACAATATGGCGGAAATTGTTTAGCTAACTGTCATTCGTCACTGTGTTCATTGTTAAATCCCCAGAAAAAATAATGTTCGGTTAATTAGTAAATATGCTGGTAATTCTAGAATGGATCCCAACGGCAATGGCAAGCGAGGTTTACCTAGATTAAGAGAAATAATTCGAAGACAGCGCCAAGATTCTGATGTAAGTATTTGCGGTTTCAAATTTTAATTATTATTTAGAAAGCTGGAACTAGTAGTTGATTATTTATGAAATGTCACTGGATTTATTTTATTCTTAGAAATGTCAAGGTTTCAGACGTTTAAAGGCGATTTTATTTAGTTTTCTATTATTATGACACCCTGTCTTTTTCCTTACAGACCTTTGTTGTAAGTAACCCCTAGAAGATTTCCTTAAACAATGGAACGTGTAGAAAGAGAGCTATTAGACTTAACTGAAATTTTTGTAAAACGGTTAATGGAGCAGTCGATTCTGGACATTGAGAAACGTATTTCGGAACGTTTGTGTGTTCACCGTGCTCGACAAGAGCGACGTTTAGATTCTCCTTCTCAAGAGCCGCGTTTCTATTCTCCACTGCAACGGGGTCCCAGCCACCTCCAGTGTGCAAAAAGAAACATGATTCTGGCAACTGCCAGTGCCAATATTACAAACCTAGAAGAGATACTGGAAGACCTAGAGCTCCCTTCTTTGCAAATTTAGAAGAATATTTTTATGAATCTAGACGAGTAACAATTTTATTATTTTTAATATTTTTCAATAATTTGGCTGGCCCTGTAGTTATTAATTTTTTTGGGAGACTCTTAGTAATAGTGTTTTTGACAATTTCAGGGAGGTGGGACTGATTCTCCCGATCTTGAGTTTATCTATGATGATGCAGACTCCCATGCTAATGAAATCGCTGAGTTGTACAGTTATACTGAGCAGCCTGAACTCACGCTCAACGTTAAAGCCTTTGAAGACCAGATGGAGCAATATAGTTTGCTGCCAAGCTGGCAGAGGCTTTCGTTCGACCATAGAAAATCGGTAGTAATGAAACTGCTTGATCAACTGGAAGTTAGCAATAAGCCTCTTCGAATGAGAGCCGCCAGATGTATTTTGTACATAGCGCAAGGATGTTGGGCCGAAATGCAATCAGATGCGGAGCAACAACAGTGGGCCAGAGTCAACGTTATGTTGTTGTACCAATTAGGAGTCTTTAATGCTTTCACAGATTTGCTTAATATAGAAATTGAGTAAGTTTTCATGCAACTTCGAATTCACATACTGAACGAATTATTTCAGAAACAGCACCGCAGCTCATGTTGCCATGAGAAAAATCGCAGTTTCTTTAGCAGATTCGCAAGATCTACGTGTCATTCTATCCGTATTGTATACAATTACCGAAGTTATTAGGAATGAAAAGGAGTCGGATTCTATTGAATACCAAAGAGACATAGAGTCTTTTTGTTCTGACATTGGTGGTTATTTTGTTCTTTTCTCGATTTCTTCTGACATGGTTATGATTCCAGCCAATCCTCCCGACGAGGAATTATTGATAGTCAAGTTATTGGGAATGGTCACGAGGTTTTGTAGCGGTGCCGCTCCCCATTTTCCAATGAAGAAAGTTTTGTTGCTTCTATGGAAATTGATCTTGGTATCTTTGGGAGGAATGAATGCGTTGAGAGATCTGAAAAATGAAAAGCGCTCCAGGGCCGGTCTTCAACCTCTCAACGAAGACACTATGGAAATCGCGAAAACAATGAGGGCGTCTTCACCCCCTGCCAGTGCTTCAGATCTATTGGAAGCCCAAAATCAGAAGAGGAACACCCGACCATTCAGAAGGGTAATAATAATACTTTTAAGCGTTTACTCGGGTCCAGTAATATTTTCAAAAGAATAGACCATTTTCGAATTTTCCCCTTTCCCTAGTGATTTAAAAGTTAGGTATGTTCTTGGGAGCATGCGCAGTGCACTAGAGCTCACGCACCCGGCATAGGGGTATGGGAGAAGGAGGCCAGAACTTGCAGTTACGCATGCGCTTTGAATTTTTAGTATTGTTTACTCTTTCCGGAAAGTTAATTTTTCAATGTTGGTGTGATAATAAACTTTTTGAATCGATAGTTAGTTAATGGTTAGGTAGCGCTCTGCTCATATTTTGCTCAAGTCAGGTCAATTCCCAACTTTCGTTCACTTGCAGAACTTGATGAAACAAAGCAGTCTGGATGACCATGAGTCTCTCGGAATGGAGTTGGATGCCAGTCTTGGTTCCGACACTGGGGACGAGTTAAACGAATTGTCCGAATATGATGAGCGTCGACCCGCAGACAACGTCGATAACAGTCAGATGTACAGCAACTACCAAAACCGGCCTACTTCACCTCCAATACCGCACGTCATTTCGGTTCCCAAGGGATTACCGTGGAAACCGAAAGTGCGTCAGAAAGATATTGATATGTTTTTAGAAACGGCTCGGTTGAAGTTTGTTGGATACACTTTACAAGGAGATCGGGACAGTTTAGCAGGATTACCTTTACCCATTCATGAAGGCGTCAAAACACTTAAAGAAGTAATTGTAGTAAAACATTTCTTGTTGAGTAGACTCATCGTTTTTTTTTTTCAGCATGTGTATACTTCATTGGCCGAAATGCAGATACAGCGAGAAGAGGAAATAGCACGTAATCCCTTATCGACTACAGAGGGTGAGATTGAAATGACCCCCACTGAATTGCTGTATCAAGCGATGCTGCCCAACTTAACGCAGTATATGATTGCTTTACTAAAAATACTACTAGCTGCAGCTCCTACCTCAAAAGCTAAAACAGACTCAATTAATATTATGTCAGATGTTTTACCAGAAGAAATGCCGTAAGTCATAATTATTTAGTGATTTTGTATAGGTACATGAACAATTTTCTTTAGAATGACTGTTCTTCAATCTATGAAACTAGGAATTGATGTCAATCGCCACAAAGAAATTATTGTCAAAGCCGTTTCCGCCATACTGCTTCTTCTTTTGAAGCATTTCAAATTGAACCATATCTACCAATTTGAATTTATGTCTCAACATTTGGTCTTCGCCAATTGTATACCGTTAGTGCTGAAATTCTTCAATCAAAACATCATGGCATACATTGGTGCTAAAAATGTGTAAGACAAAAAAATTGCTGTTAATTTCTATTTAAAGTTATTGTTTTAATTTAGTTCGTGTTCTAGGATTCCGATACTTGATTTCCCTTCGTGCGTTATTGGGGATCAGCCCGAACTCACAACAGAGAGCCTAGAAATTGGGGACGCCGCACCATTTTCCTGGAGAAACATGTTCTCATGCATCAACTTACTTCGAATGCTCAACAAACTAACCAAGTGGAAACATTCCAGGATTATGGTAAATTTTTGCTCTATTCAAGTTGAATTAAAGTTAATTCAAAATTTTTAGATGCTAGTAGTATTTAAGTCTGCTCCTATTCTAAAACGTACTTTAAAAGTACGCCATGCCATGACTCAACTTTACGTTTTGAAATTGCTAAAAATGCAAACCAAGTATTTGGGCAGGCAATGGCGCAAATCGAACATGAAAACAATTAGTGCCATCTACCAAAAAGTGAGACATCGCTTGAACGATGACTGGGCATATGGAAATGGTAAGAAAAATAAAATATTACTCCTCAACTATGTAACATTGTTTGTTTAGATTTGGATGCAAGGCCTTGGGATTTCCAAGCAGAAGAGTGCGCGTTACGTGCATCAGTTGACCGGTTCAATAACCGTCGATATACGCAACTAAATGTAAGTAGCTTTGTTTCGTAATTTGATGGATGTTGACAATGACAATGTTTCAGGATAGTGAATTTGTACCTGTTGATAACTGTCTTAATAGTGTCCTTGGGACCACCTATGACCTATCTGATAGCTTTAAGCAACATTATCAACTCTGGCTAGAACAAGAAGTCTATGGCACTTCAATTGAATGGGAAAAGCTGTTGTTGAACCAAAAAATATAGTCAATTTTGTTTTGTTTTTGTTCATAATATTGTATCCCATATTTAAGTTCTACATCACTTCAGTAACTTTATGGGGTTATATTTATTAAATTAACTACGTATATTCTGTTCTTCTATTGGCTAAAAAGCTCAAGTTTCCTGATTTTTATTCTTTTCTAGTTTGTTTACGTTGTCACTACTATTCTATGTTCAATATTTTCATTTTCAATGATGTATGAATGTACCGTTCAGGGACTTTTGTAAAACTATGAATTCACCTTAAGTATGACGGCGATCGCATACATCACTCAACCTATTTTAATTAATTTCATAAGGACTGATATTTGTAGTAGGTACATATTTGCATTTGTTTGAAATTTTGTTGACAAACACGCTGGAAATTAGTAACATAATTTGATTACTTCAGTATTTAAATAAATTTGCTATAAAAAAGTAGTGTCGTATTTGTAAGCTTTAATTTAGACAGTATTTAAATTTTTTAAGTCGCCTTTTATTACTCAGTTATTCAAGAAAATGGTAAGTGTTATAAATACCATAAGGATTCAAGAGCAGGAAGATTCAAAAAAAAAGTCGACGGTTTATTTTCGTAGAAAAATAACAAAAAAGCGCCCCGAGAACGCAGTAATACAATTTCGATTTAATTAATAATTTTAACAAATATACAGGGTGACCTAAGAGGTCCGCACCACCTTGAAGATGCGTTATCTAGGATTAGTGTAGAGTACTGGAAAATTGCTAAAAAAATTCCTCTCTCAATTTAGAAACTGCAAGTAGTTTAAAGTTAGGAAAAATGCAACACTGTTATCTGAAATTGAACTTTTACCTATATGTACTCAGAAAAATCGTGCAATATTGTTTCGCTAGAAACCATTTGTAATCTATAAGATTTTTACGAAAAAGGAAGTAGGTTGCCCAGTGAATGAACAATTATTAAGGACCAACTTCACTTTGGAGAGCGAATGTTTTTCAGCTGTAACAAAAATAATTGCTACAGAATTATTTTTTCCTAAATTTTCATTAAATGAGAAACACGAAAAAACGTAATATCTTTATTACTACTGTGTTTTCAACGTTTCCGTTTCTGAATCCTTACTTGTGGAAGAACCTTCTAAACAATGCTATGAGTAATATTTATAGAAACAGACTCGAAAATCTCATGTCCATTGAAGTCTTTATGTTCCACTGTTTTCATCGAGCTAACATCGTCGAGTAGAGATTCAACTAAAGATTTTTGCTTCTACGTTCGAGTTTTTTCCCCTCCGGTTGATATTGTTTCTCTTTTTTTTGCCTGTTCAGGTAGCAAATGAAGAGATGGTACAGCTGAAAATTGAATAACCTATTGGAAAATTATTAAAAGAAATTTTCTGTAATCATCTTCTTTAATTTTCTTGGCCTTGTACTCATTAATATTGATTTAATTTTGTCTTGAAAATCCGTGTCTTTGAAATGCACACTACACACACGCTTATTTTGTTGATCAAACTTGTTTTCTCGGTGGCATTTAATGACCCAGTCTTTTTTTAAGGCCCCCCAAGAAGGTCCAAATTTGCAGCAAATTTCGTCATTTCAATTTTTCATACAGTTATTATTAATTTTAACATTATTACAGTACGTCAAAAAATTTGAAAAAAAATCGGTCATTGTCGGAGAAATAACTAATAAACAAAACGGTCATTGTTGTTAAAAATAGATATTTGGACAAATGTGAGTTTTTGAGCGGTTTTTTAAGACATCTATGGCAGAATTTGATTGTTATAGATATAGGGATTGTCGCTCACATCTTGTATACTTAGGCCCGGTTTTACAAACACGGAATATTTCAGGTATAACGCTATTCCGAAATAACTCGAACTAAATGGGCTATTACGATAGGCGGATAGAATAAACGCAGGTGTAAACTGTGGACCGAGGATATGTAAACCACCCCTTATCACAAGTTATTCCGGAATAGCGTTATACCTACCTGGAATCACGTCCTTTTGTAAAACCGGCTCTTAATAATTGAAATAAAGCTAAAGTTATAACCAATTATTCAAAATACTGAATATTGCAGTATGTAATGATAGACACACTTATTATTATTTTTATATTTTTCCACCGTCTGATACAGTTGGCATTAGAAAATAAATCGAAAATACCCAAATTTGAGTGATTATTTGCCATCTTCTGAACAATTATTATTACACGCCAAACACAGAAACTGCGACAACAGCTGTCAGACTCTGCTAAAGTCAAATCCTCCTAGAAGCCGGTGTTGGCGAATTTTCTTCAATAAAATAAAAAATGCCAAATATCTAAAGAACCATACATTTTAGCCATAGGAACATCATACATCATGAGAAGAGCATTACTTTTCTCTATCAATTGATGTATGTAATTAGGTCTCATGGCATTAAAAAAGAATGACATGGCTGTTTTTGTGAGATCGACGTATGCAGTTCATTAGAAACTTTACTGTTTAAAATTTTAGATTTAAATATCGCGAAAAATACTGATTTTAGGTATAAGGACTTAAACAAAATAATGTTTAAATTCTTCATAGAATCTAGAAAAAAATTAAAAATTGGGTCATCAAGGGTGATGTCAACTTCCGGTATAAGCGGAAGTGCTACCATTTTGAAAATATTTTCAGTAAATAGATCCTACTTCTCTAGGACTATGGCGAAATTTTGAGGTTAGTAACTTTTTCGGTAATTGTTTACAATTTCCACTCTTCGCTTTTTGTGCTGTTTTTTTTGGAAACCATCGTAAAACATCATTAGAATGCCATTTTGAGCAATAAAATGTTGTGCAAATGATAAATAATTTTATGCAAAATTTATAGGAGAAAAAAAAAAGATTTGCTAGGGCAAGGAAAATGAGTAAAAATAAAAGTAGTTTGCACAAGAAAAGATATTGATTTTCGTAATGTATACATGGTGACGAATGCGTTGGTGTAATTAGTTTTTTGAAAATCGAAGAGTGGGTAAAGTAAACAATGACCACTTTTTCCCTTCTCAAGATACTTCTAATAGACCACTCAAAATAAATCACTCTGTATATGAGTGGGTGCTTATTCTTATGACGTATCTGTTAGTTAAGTGATTACGCAACAGAACCGCGTGCGCAAAACTTTAAACAGAATTAAATACCTAACATTGTAGGCAAAAGTGCTACTAAAATATGACAGCGTCAAACTTATTGTGTAAGTTAATGTTGAGGAAAATTGGGTCTGGGTCATAAAGACCTTACATAACAATTAGTGGTGTTTGAAAATCAATCACAGTATAATTCATGAATCCAGGTAACAAAAAAAACTCGCAGCTGAAAATTCGGTCCACCACAGTATCTACGTTGGACCCACCACGGGTAGCACGTCGTCAGGAGAGATAATAGTTTTCATTCTCATTAGCAACAATATTTGAATGCCATATTATAATAATATAATATAATTTTCAGGCAAATAAGGAAAATTATCTTCTTGACATTAGTTTACAGATACCAGCGCCGGGTAAATGTTATCGAAAAATTATAAAATCAAAATTTTGCAGTTGTAGAAATAGTTCTCAGGGGCCCAGAAAACGTTAATGAGTAGATGCGACAGCGAAAAATTCGGATTACTGCGTCAAATTTTGAACGTATTTGTAGACTGTGAAATACTATAGTCACAAAGAATATTGTGAAGAACATGCAGTACCTATGAAGATTGTGGTCTATACCGGGTGTCCCAGCGCAACTGAAACATAGGGAAATAGCATGGGAAATTATAGGTCCTATTTTCATAAACTATATCTTTCTGATAAAATTCGGTAAAAGCAAAAAACTCCACACGAATTCTGAGAAGAAGGGGAATGCTTTCATATTTAGAAGTACTTAACAAAAGATTAAAATTTAAGAATTAAAAGTGATCGGGTCAAAACGTTTCTTCTGAATATGAGATCCGAGGTTCAAATCCCGATCAAGGCAACCTTTTTGTACATTTTTTTAGTCTTTCTAACCATCCATTTTACACGAAACCATGCCCCTACTTTTAAGAATACACGTGGAGTTTTTCGTTCTCAGCAAATTTTATCTGGGAAGATATAATTTAAGAAAATATAACTTTCCATGCTATTTCTCTGTTTCAGTAGCGCTAAGATACGTAGGGAGACTCCATTTTTAGCAGCACCAGATCGAACTGTGACAGAAACTGCGTAGGTACCTACCTAATGAAAGTTAAGTATCTTTATTTATGCCATAGGCTCTCAGCTAGAAAAAAAAATAAGTTAGCAACTCTGTTGAATGGTAAACTAAATTAAAAAAAAACTATCAGTATATTATGTATCAGAATGAAGGACAACCAAATATTTGTGAAAAAGATTGGTCCTATTTTGTATTTTGTCGTTTGGTCTTCAATAGGAAGGATTATGGTGCAAAAGATTGAAAGAGATAGGCAGTTTTGGAAGAAATGAAACCTAAATTATTACTATGCACTGTTACCGGAAACAATAGGTAGATTCCAGAGTGATAAGAAAACAAGCAATACGTGACGTGTACATAGTATGAGTTTTTTATATACATGTAGAATTGTAAAAATAGTCAGCTTGGCATTTAAATTAATTTTTTTCTGTTTGATATAGCCAATGATATTGTGTAGCTAGACACTGTTACAATTTGATTTAGAGCTTATTGCGATAATTATTCCTTTTTATTTTGGTTTGTATTTAAAATTTATGTATGTAATACGTAATGGTTTTTATAATGATCTTCTTTTTGTTGATATTTGTTATTATATGTTTAATTTTTGGTATTCTGATTAAACAATTTATTTCCTCTAAAAAAAATTTTCTAGTTTTTGTGACTAATTGCCAATTTAGTACATAAGTAACAGTATTTACTACTATGTACTACGTATGTAAATAGTTGTAAATTGTTGTAGAATTTTTCCTTCAAATTTTGAAAATGTTAAGTACATAGTATTGCAACTGCCCCACCCTGTATATTTATACAGGATGGGGCAATACTGCGTCCGACTTTGATAGCTCAAGTTCTATGATGGCTAGAAATTTGATTTAAAAACACAAATAAACTAGAGAAAGAAGTCTATAACCGGAAATTATTTCTGAACATACAGGGTGAGCCAAGACAATTGTACAAAGAAAAATGACATTTTTTTAAATAGAATGTTGTGAGCAAAAGAAGATTTTTCGAAGCTTTTTGTTAGACTCTTTTCACTCCAATTTATTGCTGACTATTTCCAAACCACTTGGATGTAGCGGTTTTTTTTATTCAAATAATGGCATCTGCAGATGCATGTTAAAAAAATCACTACCATTACAATTACAAGTTCTAAGAACAAATTATGTAAGTACTAGTTAGAAAATATCTGTGAGAGGTCCTAAAAATCGCTTCTATTTTTGAAAAATTATACCGGGTGGCTAAACTTAATTTTTTAATTTAGAACTTTTTCAATTTAATTTTCTCCATTTTTTCAAATGGAACATCCTGTATATTTTTTTATGATGTGATATAGAAACTAAAAACAAACATTTTTTGTATGTACATACAATCCTATGGCTATTTGTAACTATTTTCGATTTATCGCCCAATAATTACAAAATTCAAGAATAATCCTAAAAAATTATATTGTTTTTCAAATTACTCGACAGATAAAATTGTAATAAGTGCTCCAGATGTTTTGTTTATAAAAACAGCATAAGTT
The DNA here is from genome assembly GCA_951805265.1 of Schizotus pectinicornis. Classification (NCBI taxonomy): domain Eukaryota; kingdom Metazoa; phylum Arthropoda; class Insecta; order Coleoptera; family Pyrochroidae; genus Schizotus; species Schizotus pectinicornis. The sequence continues at coordinate 8,495,069 of OX638209.1, read as the reverse complement.
TTTTTAGTAAGTTTACTTTATGTTTGTATCTTGATCATTTTCTGAATTTTATGTTATCCGACAAGAAATACACATTTATCGCAGTTACCTGTCGTCAGTTGTCATTTTTGTGTCAATTTTAAAACATTTGAAGTTTTTTGTCAAGTTATTTGGAAAACAATCTAATCTTTTAGAATTATCCTAAAATTTTGTATACCTACTATAGTGTGGATGTACTATTTGAAAAATACGTTTTTTGTTAAAAAGTTGGGGGATGAAAGACAATTCAAAATCCGTTTTAAATATGTGACGTATGGTATTAATATTCAAAAAATATTTTCTTTTAAAAAGTTGGGAGATGAGAGCCATATTGTTAAAGGTGGCAATTCGTTGAATAAGCTTACGCAGAAAAGAAACACTTTCAAAAACGAGTCGGCTTCGATACACCACCCAATATTGTTTTTGTTACTTTTTAACAAACAAACTTTATCCAAAATTTGCTTGTTAATTGTTAACAAGCGAATCATGGCAAAAACCACGAAGATGTCTAAAAAATTAGTTAAGTTGTTATTAGTTGAGTTGTTATGGTTTGTGGTTTGGATGTGCGGACTTTTATTTTTAAGTTGTTTTACACCAAACTCAAAAACAGATACGTAAACAATAAAACTTTAATAACAAAGAATTTACAATTAATTAGAGCAAAATCGAAATAAAAAAATACAATAAGTAGTAAATGTGTTATCAGCAAGCACTGTATGGCGTACTTACAAGAAATAATAGGTGCTTTAAAAGTTGAAATTTATTATCAAAAACAAAACAATTTTGTTGCACATTACACATTATTGATTAATAAATTTTTGATACTCAATTGTTTTCTTTGTTTTCGTTTCGTTGTTTTAATTGTTTTATTTTTAGTGCCAGCCACAACTCGACCCATATCACATTTATTGAACAATGAAAATTGCTATAAATAATACGAAACAAAAAGAAGTAATAAACTCAAATAGGTGTTTTAAAAGTTAAAATGTATTAATCACCCAGGTCATAAAACATTTCGAAAATTGCTCCAGCGGATTGTTTGGCCAATAAACTGGTGATTGACCAACAATCAGAAAAAACGTTGGTATAAATAGAAGAAAATGAATTAGAACAGCCACAGTTGCAAAAACTCTTCATCTAGCATGGCGGTGTCAGTTCTAAAATCGTTGTTGGCGAGTTTCGTGTTGGGCCTGGTGCTAGCTTTCAAGGAAGAATTACAATTCAAGACCGAACTAAGCGAGCTACTATTCACCGGTGACAGCGACGAGAACGTCACGACGTTTGTGCCAAATGATCCGAGCCTTGGAGGAGGTATCATAACTGCCAACAGGACCGAGAAAGATGAGCTCTTGGTAAGAGACGTCCTCTTATTCGATAGAGTTTACCCGGCTCCGATTGGAATAGTATGGAAGGCAGATCTACACGTCGATACCATATCTCAAATTAAAGTTTTGAACACTGGGGCGCAGAGTGCCACTGTTGAAGAGATTATGGTGGTCCAGACCAAGACGAAGAAAATTTATATCACAATCAACGTGCCCTCAGGTAACGCCTTTGCCAGAGTCCTCCTGGAAATCTACGGTGAAAGGTACGCGCGGCGTAAATGAAGCAGCGAAATACACTCGAATGGACCAATAATTATTTAAAAATAAACTCGAATTGATCAATTATTTTTTTTTATTTTTATCCCAAATTTATTACACTACTCCTACTCTCTACATCGTCCTTCCAGCTTCCTCTTGGCCTTCTTCTTCTTTTTCTCCTCTCCCCTCTCTAGCGTTACTTATTCTAATATCCTCTTTGGACTTTGGTCATTTTGTAGGCTGACGTCTAAACTATTATTAATTGATTTCTCTCTATTCATTCCACTATGTTCGTGGTCATGTTTATATTTTCAGGATGTTCAAGAAAAACTGAACAATGGTAGAAAGCAATTAGGAAGCTAAACTTTATGGGACAAAACACTAAGGCGACCCACAAAGAAGAGAATATTTACAAGTACAAAGGGATTGTTGTATAAAAAAAATTTTGCGAAAAATGACTGAATGTGAAATCATATTTCGTGGCATAGCCTTACTTGATAATGTGAAAAGTTCTCACGCCGAGAAGAAATAAGATAGAGCGATTATGAAATTATTGTTAAATGCAAATGATATAGCTTTACAATAAATTTTCTAACTGCATTCCATTTTGTACCATGCACATAGCACATCTCCTCCAAACAGCGTTAACGGAGTCTTATTGTTCAAAATCGAGCAGAAACGTCATTTTTTTGCCACTGTCAATGTCAATGTCATTTGCATTCAACCATAATTCCATAATCGCTCTATCTTATTCTTTACCTGTGTGTCGGCGTAAGAACTTTTCACATTATCAAGTAAGACTGGGCCGCCAATTGTAACTTTAGATTCAGTCATTTTTCTCAAAAATTTTCTTATACAACAACCCCTTTGGATCGTTGGATTCAGAATTAAATTATCTACCAGAAATTGCTAAAAAAATAATGTGTTGCCATTTGAAATAATAAAGTTGATATCATTTTTAATTAAATGACAAGTGAATAAAAATGTTGAAAAGCATATTTGAGAAGACTGTATTTTGTGTAATAGCTTTCATTAGGAATTTTTTTCATGAAGTGTATAGTTTAGCAAAAAATGCCCGCTTCCTCTCAAAATGAACATCCGGCATATTGGGCGATAATAATAAGAAAATGGTTACAAATAGCCATAGAGGTGTACATACAAAAAATGTTCGTTTTTAGTTTCTACATCATATCATTAAAAAATATACAGAATGTTCTATTTGAAAAAATGCAGAAAATTAAATTTAAAAGTTCTAAATTAAAAACTTAAATTTAGCTACCTTGTATAATTTTTCAAAAGTAAAAACGATTTAATGACATCCTACAGATGTTTCCTAACTAGTACTTACATATTTTTTTCTTAGAACTCGTAATTGTGACTGCATTGATTTTTTTAACATGCATCTGCAAATGCCACTTGAAATTTGGTAGCATTCATTCTCAATTTTGCATTCAATTTGAGACAAAATTTTGATTTGGACAACCGGTTCGGAGGTTTTCCTGCAATTTGCTTATTTTAGATCAGGAAGTGCTCGTCAATGCTTCCATCTCTTTGCCAATAGGGGAAGCGTAAAAGGATGGAAAATACAGCTTTCCACAACGTCGACAATAATTATAGCACGACTTAGCATAAATAAGAAGCAATTATTTGAAACTGATGACATTTTATAAACTTCTTAACTTTTCTGGTGCATGAATAACGCATTATTTTATAAGCGGAGTCCTTAACATTCCGAATTTATAATGTAGATCAATGGTGTATTATTGGGGTAAGAGGCACGTGTACCTAAGTATCTAACAATTCGTCCTCATTTAGAGTTAATTATACATGTAAAATGATTATAAATAATATATTGCATATAACTGAAAATTTTAGTTAATTACTATAGTATGATTATTTAGATATAGATAAACGGCCCGATTTTAAGTTGAAACTTTCAGTTTTGTTGCAAATGCCGTTGGGACGGTCCTTTCCCTACATGCATCTAAGTACATGGCAGTTGTTCCCACTTTACAAGATTGCAAATTTGCCTCAAATACTTGCACTATCTCAGCCGATGGTATAAAATATTTTTCAACCTTTGATAATTTATACAGTTATTTGTGGCTATTTACTTCAAAACTTGATTCCTAATATTAATCACATTTCTAATTTTCTCCCAAGGAAATGACAGGTCCAATCGCTACTTTGTCGTACCGAGATAGGAAAAATACTGTGGCAACGCATTTGCAACAAAATTCCAAATTCCAACTAAGTAAATCACATCAAAACTCAAATCTAAAGTATATAATAATTAAAATAAAATAATATGTTTGAATGAAGAAGATCTGAATAGTAATAAATAGCGTGCATAAAACCTTATAAACTTAATTAGCTACATTTAAAGGGCATATTTAGTTGATACAAACATAGGAGTCCTTAAGCATTAACACCGGATTTATGTTAGGTCCTGTTTGTCCCATATAAACGGGTAAAATTTTGTATAGTAAATTTTCCACGGAAAATCCACTAAAAACCTTTTTAGTCCCCAATTTTTTCAGGGCGACTACATAAAATAAACTTCTTTCTAAAATGACATAGGTAGTCAATAGTAGTACGTATGTACCATTTGTTTGAGAGAGAGAGAGAACGTAACGTAAATAAATTGAATAGTGTCATTTTGATTTTGTGTCTATCTAACATGTATGTACATATTTGTAAACAATTGATTTATTGTTAAGTACATATTGATCAACTATATTTAGTAGCCTCGTTTGTGGTTAATTTCGTGGTGCTTTCTGTGGGTGCTCTGCAGCATGGGAACTCGAAAACGCCCTCGTCCTCTCCAAAGTCTTCCCCATCCTGCAGGGTAACTGGCAATGATCGGTTTAAAGTTTCTGGTAAAAATAAACAAGCGATAGAACCGCAAACTAATAGTATTCCTAAAATAACGTCTGGTGAAGGTTTCCAGACAGTTCCAAGATAAAGGATTTGAGGGCTGAAGAAGCTAGCAGCATAACCAGCCACGTGGATGGCTGATACTCCTTGTCCTCTTACTACAGTTGGTATTAATTCAACAGCGTATTGAGCTCCTGAGTTGTAAGCTACGTTAATGCCAAGTCTAGCGATAACTGCAAGCACAACGATTAAGACGGGACTTGGTGCTGTAGTGAAAACTTGGACAGTTCCCGAACATGCCGTGAAAATTCCGCTGAGAAGAAGCGAACAACTTGCTAAAGCTTTACGTCCTGCGTGATCCTGAACGGCGAGGATGAATAAGCATGCAGGAAGGATCGTGGTGGAGGTTGTCGTAAATATTATGAAAGGGGAGTATCCTAAACCATTCACGTTTCGAGATATGGCATCGTAACACAAAGTCATTACCATTCTACAAGAAAAGTTACAGCTACACTCTTAAAAACTTTCGCGCTGGTACTTACGATTTAAAAACCAAAATCAAAGTTTTCCTTCGCAATTTCGGTGTTTTAAGCAACCCGAACAAACTTTCGTGTTTGGGAGAAGTCGACACATGTTGGGAACAATATCGCCGTAAAGATTCAATATGTTTTTCATTTATCACTTTCTTATTAACTTTGGCTATGTGTCTGAAGCAGCGAATAGCCTCATCAGTGCGTCCTTTACTGATCAACCACTGTGCACTTTCGGGCACGAACAAGTAAAATAGTAGCACGCTCAAGTGTGGAATGGCTATCACTAAAAGAAAATATTTCCAGTTTTGCAGTAAAACTGCCACCCAAGGTACAGCCATGCAGGATAAACAATAGAAAACTCCTATGCATAAATTCAAACCAAAAGTACGCATACTCGGTCTTATGTATTCCATAACTGCAAAACACACCGGTGTTATCTTTTCAGTCGGAAACTGCAAGCTTACCCACCAATGATATACATCATAACGAAATTCGTGTCAGTAGCGCATCCTGCTACAAATCTACTGAAAGCAAACGTAGTGGTACTTCTAGACAAAATTGTCGATAAGTTTCCAAAAAATGCCAATACGTTCGAGGCTACTAAGACGTGAAGTCGTCCTATTCTGTCGGCTAAAATTCCAAATATCAAGCTCCCGATCATAGAACCGACGAAAAACACCGACTGTCCTATTGCAGGCTTCCAATTGTCATCGCAGATCCAGTTCAGCTGAAATCAACCATTTTTAATGCATAGTCACAGATTTGGATAGGTATGTTTCTAGACGTACTTCTTCTACGATACTGACATATCCGTAACTGTTGTTGTAGATCCACCCTGTATCGCAAGATTTCTCGACGTATGTTTCATTGTATAAAATTGTTTTTGAGCACTTTGAACTGACTGCAAACGTTAGGTCGTCGTCACTGGTGAGTTTGCACTTGTGTTCAGGCACGACACTGATAAAAGTTTGTCCGAAATAATGAAAACTGGACAGGACATTTATCACGCTGAAGAGGAAGAGCAAAATAAATTGGTATCTTCCGAAATCCCCAGCATGACCGAGCATCGCGTCGATATCAATTAAGTCATTTTCATTCATTCTGGCCTTTCTTAACTGTTAACAGCACGATTGTCAACGTATGTAAGGCAACAGTAACTAAACTTTGTTTTTTCAAGTTTGATTAGTCTACGGACCGCTCAGGAAGTAATCAATTGAAATAAGTATAGTTGTTTGAGGATTCTGTACGAACTAGCAGCATTTAATGTCTCCACGTGAATGCAATCAATCTATAATTTACGAACGACACCAAAACGTCACGAAATCGATTAAGTTATTCGAAAAAGAAGTTAATTATTAATAATATAGTCACCAACTAATTAAAGTAATTGTGATTATTTGGCACTCGATGATAAATTGTGAAAACACCGCGAGGTTAGTGACTGATTAAAATATCATGTTTAATGGTCAGTTCACAAGCAGATGAATTCGTATCACAAATTATGTCAAAATATGTTTAATTAAGTATGTAGTGGACGATTATTGTCACGCTTTGAGTAAGACTGCACAGAAACATTAGGTGGCAGTTATTTACATGTTTTATCTAAAATACAAATAACTGATTATACTCCACAAATTTACATATTTGCAAACTCTATTGTCAACACTTTATCAGCAAAAATTAACAATTGTTTAGCGACAGGAAAGTGTATCAGAAGATTTCAGTAATTATTTCCAAATTATTGCCTCTGTAGTTACTTAGCACACGCTACCGGAAATGCATTAGTTGCATAATAATGCACGGCAATTTTGTCATTTCAAGTCAGTTTAGTTCACTTTTTACTGCTTCTCGGAAACAAACTACTTTTAAGACATACAAGACTATAACGCTCAACAAATTTAATGCATATTTGCGGTACATAGAAATTCAGAAAAATAACTTCATATTGATCAACCTTCTAAGTTCTGAATGTGCTTGCCGAATTTCATCTTAATCAGAGGTTAAAAAGTTTATCAATTTTACTTATTAGCGAAATAATTTTTAAATAGGCAAATTAAACTTTCAGCCATACTGGGTGTTTCAACGAGAACCGCCGGTGCCAAATTGCGTATTTCCAATGGAGTTAAAAATTTGAAATTTGGCAGAAATAAACTATAATTAATGCACTACAAGATGACATTATTGTTTTTTTCTTTTTTTAAACAGTGTGAATTTTCACTTTTGACCGTGATTTCATATCAAAATATTCACTTCATCTCTTTGATTTTTTTCAAGTTTATGATCATGACCTCCAAAATTGATAACGAGTAATTGAAATACTTTTATATCAAACCGTTATTGAATTACATGGATTTTTAAATTTCAACACTGAAGGGATTTTTGATTGACAGCTTTGTGGCCATTTTTGCGGTTAACCACATTAGATTTTATGATGGTCTCTGTACTGCAAAGATCTTTTAGTAGGTACCGCTTTTAAGTCATAAATAACTGAGCCGTTTAGGCGGTCTTTGTCATGAAATTTGACTGCTTCAATAAAGCAGTCGTGTCATAAATTTGTCAAAATCCCGCAAACTTCTTAAAAACACAATTAGCGATACTTCAACTACAAATTTCAAATTTTTAACAACAAGAACGTACACCTGGCGGCATTACGAACATAATAAAAATAAAAAAATATATTGAAAATTTCTGAAAAAGCACTTTATGGCGTCCCGATGGCGTATGTAGTCTATTTTTGCCAACTTTCAAATTTTTAACTTTATTGGAAATACGCAAATTGGCACCGGCGGTTCTCGTTGGAACACCCGGTATAAATCGGGTTAAAAATTTGTTGCAAATTATCAAAAGCCACTGACTGATATGAATTTGTAGCCGCTTGATTTAATCCTTTATTAAAGTTTTTCAGCTCTTGTGTTCTCCGAATAGAGAATTATAAAGTCAATAGACTCATTGTTCCGGGATAATTAAGCAAATATTTGCGCGTTACGCGACCGAGCCTTGTAATATGTTAAATATGACGGAATCGAAAGTGTGTCAAAGGGAAAACCGGAATTTTTTGAAGGTGCTTTTAGGGATGCGTGTGATAAACAAGCGTGGCGATTTTTACCCGTCTTGAGTGCCTAAAATATGAAAACTGTGACTAGCATGTGCAAAGTGGTCGTAAAATGAAACTACAATGAATGTCGCTTATGCAAAATATGCGAGAAGTAATTCTATACAGGGTGATTCACGTAGGTCGTGCATTAGAAGTTTTCAACTTGCAGTAGGCTTAGAAATTTGAAATTGGTGCCCAGTCATAATCCATCATGCTCGTTTTATTTAAAATATTTTAAGTCCTCTAGCCTTACAGGGTGTGCCAAAAGTCGGTACATACCAAATTTCTTATTTTAAATGAAAATAAAAAACTGTTTTACATGATTTGATTGACTTTGCAATGGGGTAATTGCCTCATGTTTGGGAAATATAATATTTAGAAAATGTAGGCGATTTTATTAGACCCGTATTTTTTATTTGATTTTAGTGTTAATATTACGCTCAGAATTAATTTTTTAATTTTTGGAGTAGGAGATTTGTGACGCAGCTGCCCCCTGCACGGCGTAGTTCTAAAAGAAATCGTATGATGGCGCTTTACTCATATTGCTTACTTTTTATTTATAAATCCAATGCCAATCCGCTGTACACATGTGGCGCACTCTGGTAGCAGCGTAGCATAGTAGCCAAAAACAAGAGTCCGTTCAATATAGGTGTGAGTCTTGGATACGGGAGTCCAATGCGTCATCAAAACCAAAGTTGCAAATATTTACGAAAATATAAAATAAAAAAATGGGAAAAAAATATTTAAATCTCTTTTAGTTATTTGCATGCATCTAGCTAGAGAATAAAAAGTGCAATATTTTTTTTAGGCAAGTACCCCAACACTCATGTTTTTGTGAGGTTGACGTATCTATGTCGCTAATTATAAATTTTAGAGTACAATATTTTAGTAATTTTTTTATACGATTACTAGATCCAACTTTGTGTCTCACCCGCATAAATAATTAACGTGCTATCGTCAAGTGTTGCTAAGATTAATTTTTTATCACATTACTTTCCTGCCAAAAGTATAGCAAATTTCGAACAAAATAATTTTCGAATTTTCCACACAATCCAGAAAAAAATTAAAAATTAGAATATTTTATTTAAAATAGCAAAGTTGATGTCAATTTTCAGTTATGCAAAAATGCCACCATTTTGAAAATATTTTACTGATTAGATCTTTCCTCGCTAAGACTATGGGTAATTTTTCAGTTCTTTCGCTTTTACCGTTCTTGAGATACATACTTCTAATGGACGGGCAAAATGAATCACCCTGTATAGGTAGATGGTAAAGGATTATGGAAGACATTTTTATATTTTTTAATATTCCGGAGATGAATTACGGGTCGGTTTTACTTTAGAAACGTAATTTATGAGGACGGGTTTTGTATAATTGTCTTGGTTGCGGCAGCATTTCAATCTCTTGACAAAGGGAGGCGAATATGTAGGGTCACGGGTCACACGTCATCGCCAGTAGCAAAGTTATGAAGTGCAACGTAATATACTACATCAACCGACAGGCGACAGTCAATATTATTAGGGGCGTTATTTGCGATTGATATTTGTGTTTGCTTTGATTACAATGCATGTGGATGGCGGGGTGAAGGGGAAAATTTCGAGCTAGGTCTAGCACGGTGGAACAACTCAATTAGATACGGTTGGAACTCCGTCTTTGACCGGGAAATCGAACTTTAAAGTATGAAACAGGAAGAGGACAACGTGGGCCCAACTTAACGACACCGGCACCTGTAAAACTCGAACGTGAGCCACCTCTCAGACGAAGCAACAAAGTTACTGCTTTTGATTAGACTTCACTGTGAGAATTTCAGCACTAATTAAACTAATTTATAGAACCGCGAGTCAATATTGGCTCTATCCCGACCGACTTTTCCCACATCGGAAACTAATCCACAATGGCAGCAATCGTAGATAGCTTCGATTTTTTTCATCGACGTTTCGCCGAGCTTTGACACAATTTTCCTGCAATCATAACGCTGCAACAAAATTTCTTAACTTTTTGTATCCTGGGAACGCTGTATAGGTAGTATTAAATAAAACGTATTTTTGCTGAAGACCTTCTATAATAGTCAGGCGCATCCGCCATGTTTCATTCCTGGTTTCAGTTCCTCTTCCCCAAAAATTGACGTAAGATGTGCAAAAATAAGCGAAACAAAAATTAAACTAACAATTTGCCTTACAACAATTTCTTTATAGTAATACATAATATGCTACTTGACCCGGTTTTGACGATGCTAAAGTGCTTTTAAGCGCTTGCTTGTATATTTAGTTGCATAAATTACGTGGCAAAAGCTATCCTAGTTGTGTGCAAGTACATAATTAGTAAAATCTAGCTGCAAATTCTGTCGTTGCTTAATTGATCCATGTATTGATCCCAAAGCAATCCCCTCATCACTAGATAATATCACTAACAATTTAGCATGAACACGGCAACCAGACGCGTTATATTGACGGGTGGTGGAGTTCGAGAATATGTAGGAGGGGGGACAAACATTTGAACTGTGTAAAATAGTTATTTAAAATAATTTTTTTATTATTTAATTTTGCCTTTAATACTTAAGGAGTATGTTAAAAAGCAATTTAATTTTTAAAAATTAATATTGACTACAAGTAAGGTATTACGTTACTTATTTTTTACATCAATATTATTTACGGGGCAATATTTTTCAAGATACTCTCCAACAATACTCAACGACAGTTTCCATTCATATCAATTTATGCAGTGATAAATGACGGCCGTGCTAGTAAACAGATTTTTTTAGGACACATAAACAGCATACTCTATTGATTTGTTTATAAAGGTCAACCACAGAATGAAACATTTACAATAGACGTCAAATCTTGCTAACTCATCTCATGATTTAGCAAGTAGATTAATTTACTTTGCATTGACCCCTAACCCTATGAAGAGGGTAGGTAACAGTGGTTGTGATAGGTAAAATTGACGAGTTTACCAGTAACATCGAGTCCCAATTGGAATTAATGATTAAAACTAACACCGAACTGAGTTGGGTAGAGACATCTTAGTTCAAACATAAGAGACAAAGGTGTTCTCGCCGAAATAGAAGTGGTTGCAGTTCAGTTGTAATTCCTGAGGTCAAACCAAGCGCGTGCCGTGCAGCCCTAGTGGAAAAAATTCCTCTTAAGAAAACCCCGAGAAACTACTTTTCAGTTAATGATATTGTTTTTGTGAGGTACCTACCAAAACTCGGCGATGTTGTTGAGTATAATGGAATATTTCTTTTCTCTGTTCATTTGATTTTAATTAGACGAATAATTTCTTTCGCCCGCCTGAATCGAATTTCAGATCGTGAAACTGTAAACAGAAAAATTTACAATCGCTGAAGCAAAATTCTTCAATTGATTGCACTGAAATATAGGCGGTATTAAAGTAAAATCAAAATAAAACAGATGGCTTTAGCGGAGTTGAAAGCGGCTAATCAATAAAACGCGAAACGGTTCCTTCCGGCCTTTCATAAAGCGGTTTTGATAATTATTTTCATCAATCAATCAAAAAAGTGACGTGTTTTGTTGGTGATTTACTTCGAGCATTCGAGCACCTTAGTGGGAGATCGTGAGGAACTGTGATCATTGTCAAAGTTGAATTTTCAACTTGATACTTTTAAACACATATATTTGGAGATGGCACAAAGAATCGAAAAGCATCCATTTGTCATTTTGGATGGCGCTACTCATGATATACGCCGACTAGCAGGATTTATTTATTTCTACACTCTTGCAACCCTCATTTGCAAAATCACGACCTAATTAAAGTTCACGAACTTTTAGCTCTGTAAAAGCTTTCGGTTTGTTGTTAATTCAATTTCCCAATTATAGAAAATAAAAGTCTTCTTTGATAGTTTCATTTCGTTATACGAAAAAGTTTCAATTCAGCATGTAGTTTCTAGGTGTCGCCTGTATTTATCATTTATTCTAATTAAATTTCAAAAGCAATTTTCAATTAATTTTACTAAAACTTTTAATTTTCTAACAGCTTAAAACTTAGTTAATATCTATACTTTATAATTTTCCCGAGAGGTCATCAGCAATAATTTGCAAGTAGTCATTCACTCCAGATTATCGGATAAATAATGAATACACAAGAGATTCTTTGCATTATATCCCCATTCTCTTCAGTAACTTATGCATTTATTGCTAAAAATACATAACTGTATGTATTATGCTTTACGTAGATAAACACTAAAAATGAAAAAACTAATAGACAAAACTTCTTCAGCAGCTTTACTAAACGCTCAGCTGAACTTGGAACCATAAACTAAATAAAAGATAATATTTAAAAAAAAAAATAAAAAATTAATAAGAAAGAGCTACCGCAATATAAAAAAAAAAACGTGTAAAAAATAAAACATATACAGGGTGGAGCAATAGTGTGTCCGACTTCGATAGTTCGAGTTCTATGATAGGTAGAAATTTGATTTTAAAACACAAATAAACTAGAGAAAGAAGTCTATAACCTGAAATTATTTTTGAATATACAGGGTGAGCAGTCAAGATGATTATACAGGGGCAAGTGACATTTCTTTAAATAGAATGTTGTGTGTAAAGAACAATTTTAGACTTTTTTTACTCCAATATTATTACTGACTACATATTTCCAAACCACTTGGATTTAGCGTTTTTTTTTTGTTCAAATAATGGCATTTGCAGATGCATGTTAAAAAAATCACATACGTCACAATTACGAGTTTTAAGAAAAAATTATGTAAGTACTAGTAAGAAACATCTGTGGAATGTATTTGAATCGCCTTTACTTTTGAGAAATTATACAAGGTGGCTAAACTTAATTTTTCAATTTAGAACTTTTTGAATTTAATTTTCTCCATTTTTTCAACATGCGCGTGTACCATACACAACGGATATCTTTGTCATAGCATATGGCCTTGTCAAGGGAGATTGGGCCAGCAAGTGGTGGCATTGTAAACAGTTCAAGTTCACAAAAAAGAAAAAAGTAGTCTCATCTTATTAGACTGCACAATAAAATAATGAAGCACCAGGTACCTTAAAAAGGCCTACACTCCTTTCCTCACAAATAAAGCAAAAAGATAAATCAAAAATATCAAAAAATGCACAAGTTTTAGTAGGTTTTGCTCATGAATTGATACGAGATCATAAGTAGCGCGCGACAGTTCAACCCGAACCCCTAAATAGGAAAACGCTTTAGTTTCAAGCTTTCATCAAGCTTTCATAAAAAAATCTCCAATAATTTTTACATCTATAACCGATTATGGAATGAGCATTTTTTGTTCCCTGCTGTTCTATTTAAGATGCCATTGTGAGTCTTCTAATAGAAAATGCATCGTTTTTAGAAACCTGTGAATAGAAACTAGACAAATAACGAAAACGTTGTTGCGTAAAATCCGTCATATTTTAATTACACCGGAGAAGATGTTAAAAAAGTGAATACTACATATTGGAGCTCTGTTAAAAAGTTCTTGATTAAATCTTGAAGCGCCATTTCCATTGTGCGGACATTACGAAAATAGAATGTACTCTTTTTAAGTTTTTTTTTTGTAGAAATTAAAAAAGCACTAATTTCTAAATACAAGCGACCAATATCCCAATATCCTTCATAACTATTTCATAATTTTGGGGGTAATGCTATCACAAATTTGAGGTTGACCATTCGCTTTTCTTACTACCATCGTCAGACTAGGTAATTATATTGTAAAACTTGTATAGAAAATGTATAAATAATAACTTAAAAAAACGTATACGAAATAATAACATTTTGCTCCCTAAACTTTACAAGAAAGCTCTTTGAAAAGGGGTTTATAACAGAAGAGCACAGTAATTATAGAGTTTTGTTTAAAGTTATTTAAATTAGGAGGCCGGAAGGTCGCACAAACAATTTAATTTCCAAAAGCCACCTTCCTGAATCAGATCTAAAGTTAATTATTCCCCTACCAGATAAGAGGAAATATAAGTAATATAAAATAAATTACGATTATCGTGAAGAAGATAAAAAAATAACAATTACTTTACTCAAACATGAAATGAAGTCAAGCTGTCCGGTTTTAAATAGTGTTTTTATCTCGCTTAAAAAGCTCCACGGCGCTTGGGGCAATTAAGATCTTGAAAAGTTTAAGTACTTTTTCATTTCTCTGGTTTCGTGTATAATTTCTGGATCTGGTCGGAAAATGTATATGAGTAACGAAAGCCAATGCCGTTTTAAGTTCTCGATTGATTGAATAGTTGACGGTAACTAACGAAGGTTGGGGATGTTTGAACTATATTTAGAGAAAAACTAATGATTTTAGGGAATGATTAATGAAGAGATTTGAATTGGGAAAATACTTAAAATAATGACAGCGTGCATGGAATGGGATGAGCTTCAAGTGATAATTAAGTGGTGTAAAATCCCACTATTGAATGCGCTCGGTTCCCGTTCAGCCTGATGAATCCGGCCTAAAGTAATGATAAACTTGTGACATTCCCGTTTCATAAAACATTTTGAGCCCTTCCAGCGGCCGAAACTAGTTATTGGAACCTCCAAGAAGTAGTAAACTTTTGAAAGCCATTCACCGAACACGGACACGTCAAATACACCGTGCAAACTCCCTAACATGCTTTGCACTTTACAACTGACCGACAACGAAATCGTGATTTTTAAAAGCCACACACATCACCAATTTTTCAGCCGAGGATCCCCGCAGAAATTGCCAGAAATCCATTTAAATATATTTTTTTTACTTTTCGTTCAATCTCCAATAACCGCAACCGGCGACGGTGGCGGCGGTTCAACTGCTAGGATATTTAGCAATCCTGAAGCCGACAATTGAAAATCTCTTCCGAGCTTTCTGACAACACTTACGCTACAACGCCTCCATTATTGCCACGCTCTCACGTCGATCCAAATAAGATTAAATCTTTCTCCAGTCGGGTCAGTTCGAAAAGCCATCAAAAATGCACTCAAACATTTAAATCTAAATTGACGAAGTTTGGAAGGACTAACCTGATAATTAAACGCTTTTATCCAAAGTTTAGAGAGTACAGGAATTAATGGTTATATGCCCAAATTTTGAATTACGATAAAAATGGCGCTTAAAGAGATTGTGAGGGTTTCCATGCGAATTTCTGCAATAAAAGTAATTAATTGCGTCGCGTGGATGCGCGTCGGCCGGTTCTTGTGGTCTCACATACGGCTTTTCGGGCCCCAAACAGTTAATGGTTCGACTTTGCAAAGCTACTTAGCCTGATAAATGCCTTTGTTTCTCTTTCTTTTTTACCGCTCTTCCTGCCTGCCTTGAATACTGATAATTGAGAGAGAACATAAAGTTTTATGTCAAATGAAATTGGTAAACTCGGTTTTATGGCGCTGCCTGCATCTCATCGCCCCCAACATTTTTTATGTGAGCAAGATCGTTGATGGACAGTGCGAGCGGCGATGGAAGGCTTGAGGCTTGAGCTGTTTATTGAATTTGCCTCGCCGCTTATTGTGAGGAGACCCAGCTATAATTGCGACCGACTTTGTTAGTGGAGTGGTGACAATCTGATCGATAAACGGCGAATAAACGATCACTGATCGCTGCTCAGTTTGTTCCGATTAGAGTTTCACTTGCTAAAATCGTGCGAATTTTTGAATTATCGAGTTGGGCGGGGTGGAAATATTTATGTGGGTAATAAAAGGGCGCTGATCGGTTTTGGTATCAATTTGAGAAAGGGAAACGTTCGGTAAATAAAGCATGATAGGGTGTTTTGCCGGTTGAACGGTTCGCGATTCTTTTGAGTCGAAAATTGTGCGTCCGGCCCTGTGGCCGGGCTGGGTAGGGGCTGGTGGCGGTGGGGTTGGTTGCTGGTTGCAGGAATGTCGCCGTGCCGCATCCGCTGGACTATGCCGTAATTAAACGATTTGTTCGCTGTTCCATTCGACAACCGTGTTCATTAGGTCGATTAAGTTGTTGGGGTCCGTGCGATGCGATAGATACAATTACACACGACACATATGCACCCTGGGGATGAGGTGGTCGAAATCGGGCGCCGGGACGACACCGGCGCTAGGTGTGCAGCGTTGACATCTGCGCCTAACTGTTTTGCAGATGATTTAATTATATGTGAGCTCACGCTCCACTACCGACGCTACACCGACGCCGCCGACAGAAGCTCACTCTCTTGCTGCCGCGTCGTCGGCGTCGGCGCTACTCGTGATTGATGTGCTCAAACTGAAACTGAAACAATCATTGCTTCGGGCCGGACTCAACTTTTATAAACTTCGCGAATTAATTTTCAACCTTATTTCGGCCCCGGTTCCTCTATTAAAAGACAATGTAAGCTTTGATAACATTTCTCTTACGTTGCCGTTGTTAGAAATTCCAGGTTGGCCAAACAGGTGGAGCCGATTAAAATTGTCCTTAAATCAAAATTACTTATTGGAAAAAAGTAAATACTTCTTCGGCAACTTAGAAAATTTGTTTATTAAAGCGATTTCCGAAAAGGAAATCGGTTGACAATTCAGCGATTTTCGATCAACAAGCAAATGTTGTAGCTAAAGGAAACATTGACTTTAGGCAATAAAATAAAATTTAAATAGACAAACTCGCAAAAATCGTGCTTTTTTCACGTCTGGACAAGCTCTAATTCTCAGCGGCTAATTTATTTACACAAATTTAACTCAAATTTAACAATTTTAAGATTTAATGTTAAAATCTACCAGGTAATTATAATTGTATTTTGCACAAATTCTAAAATTGTTTAATTTTTTTTTCTTTGTAATAACAAACTTATGTTAGTTATGAGATTTATGAGATTGAGTGTCGAGAATTGAATTTCCAAATGTAGAATTTTCTGAATTTAATTAAAGCCTCTGAAACTATTGAACGTTAAAGTTTCAAGCGGGGAGCATTTAAATTCGAGGGTAGAAGTTGAGTAATTGATTTAATTGCGCTTGGACCATTATAGAGATAGGTGGGTGGTTCCGATTCGAATTTTGCTATAAACTTCGAATCAAAGTCATGTTTAAAACAACACAGGCGTTACTGTTTCGCGACAAGATGATACGTGAGTGTGTTAAATGATGGCTAACCTAGGAGAAATCGAAACTGATACAAACAGCGTTTAATCCATAGCCAACTTAAGGCAGTTTAATCCACATACGTGCAACGAATTTCGGCCCCCCTTACTTCCCGTTTATCCGACGATACTTCACCCGCCCCCGCACAAAAGGTTCTCGACTACGCTTTATACACTAATATATTCAGACGAATTAATCATTCTCAGATAATTTAATGCTCGGCCGTAAAAGGCAAACAACGGATATTCCGTAGCTCTTTATTTGCTAATAGCCGAGACACTAATTAAATCGGGCCGCTAACAAAAATCTCCATGCCGCGACGTCACGAACGGGATAAACGCGGAAATGACAAAAAATTAACGCATGACTGATCACCCACCGCCCCCATCGAATTTCACATTACGATAAAAATTTTACGATTATCCAACACCACTCGCTATATCCCGTTGCCGGTTACAACCAACAACCGTTATGAACACTGAACGGACCAGTTAATATTTGATGAATCCAAAAACCATTCAAACTTAATATCTTGATATATTTGAGTTTTAATTAGAGCAGTACGGAACTTGTGCAGTTTCAAACTTTGCAAAACTTGGTGAACACCATTCTTTTCCTAGCTTGCTACTTGTGCATGATTGCAAAAGTCGTACAATTGGTGCATGTAAACTGGATAATGCCGATATGGTTAATTGGAAGTTCGAAATCATTTCGGCTGAAGTAATTGGAACAAAGAAAATGTTCGGACTGCGGATTTGTTGAAACATGAAAATCGGAAAACATTACCGTGAACGCAAACGAAAGGAACGCAAAAAGGCAGCGATGAGTTGCTCTGAGATAGCAAAGGAAGATCTGTTCAATTAAGTTCGGATTTGTCTTTAACGATGCCGGGTGAGCGTGAACTAATGACTACATTATCAGGCCGCAAATCGTGCGCGGTTTGCATAATAAAAAACATTTGCGGTTCTGTCCTGGTCGACGAGGGTGATCTTTCTCGTTGGTCCTTCGGTTAATAGAGTTTATTCCCGACTAGTCGCTTTTTAACCAAATTTTTTAAAATTTCTCTAATTGAAATACGTTTAAATTGTTGTTCTTTCTTTTACTGCATTTATCAGCTATTCTCATTAATTAAACTCTCGGAAATCATTATGCAGGTCTAGAATACCACTTCCACTTTGACGCAAAGCGTCAAATTTACGGTTCTTGTTAATTGTTGGGTCTGGTGACACGAATTTATATCCTGATTTTGCTTGATAAATTTTGCGTTGTAGAGCCACTAGCATCACTATACAGGGTGATTCATGGTGAGTGCTACCTTAGAAGTATCTCAAGAAGGAAGAAAGTTACTGACCTAAAAGTTCGGTCAGAGTCCTAGCGAGATAGAATTCACTAAAATATTTTCAAAATGGTGGCACTTTTGATTATACCGGAAGTTGATATCAACTTTGATATTTTAAATGGAACACCCCAATTTTAATTTTTTTTTCTAAATTCTATGAACAATTTGAACATTATTTTGTCTCTATTTTGTCTCTATACTTAAAATCAGTATTTTTCGAGATATTCAAATTTTTCTGAAAAATTTGACAATAAAGTGACGTAGCTAAAAATTTAAAATCTCAACAACAGTTGACAAAAACGTGTTGAATTTTTTATGTAGGTGAGAAATAATGTTGGAATTTAAGATTGTTACATAAAATTTTCAAAATATTGAACAGTAAAGTTTCTAATAAACGACATACTTCCATCTCACATAAACAGCTAAAAGACAATTTTTTTAATGCAGAAAAAAATTAAAAATTGGGGTCTTCTATTTAAAATAACAAAGTTGATGTCAACTTTCGGTATAAGCTAAAGTGCCACCATTTTGAAAATATTTTCAGTAAATAGTTATTACCTCGCTAAGACTATGAGCAAACTTTTAGGTCAGTAACTTTTTTTCTTCTCGACATACTTTTAAGTTATCACTCACTATATTCACTCTGTATATACCGGGTGGACTATCACTTGTGGTCAAATTTTTCCCGCCCAAACGATAAAAGATTTGAATTTGAGCTTCCGAGGATGTGATTGAACCATTAAGACCTACTTTTCAAAAAATTTTGAAGTTTCTTGGCCCACTCCCTGCTCGTCTACACGGTGATTCATTCAAAATTGTAAAAAAAGTTGACAATAAAGTTGCAACTTTATTTATACCGTTGTACGCAGAAAATTTTTCAGTTTACGACGGTCTCTTCAGAATTTCGAAATTTTGATTTCTGGGGCCGTAGTATTTTGTTGAAAATTATCTGAGGCAAGGGAGGTATTCCATGAATCAACTTGGCTGTTGCATTTTTACGAAATACTACGGCTCCAGAAATCAAAACTTCAAAATTCTGAAGAGACCGCCGTAATCTGAAAAATTTTTTGCGTACAACGGTATAAAAAAAGTTGCAACTTTATTGTCAACTTTTTTACAATTTTGAATAAATCACTGTGTAAACGCGTACGGGGTAAGCCAAAAAAATTTAAATTTTTTTGAAAAGTAGGTCTTAATGATTCGATCATATCCTCGAAAGCTCAAATTCAAATCTTTTATTGTTTGGACGGGAAAAATTCGACCATAAGTAATGGTCCACCCGGTATATATCGACATATTTTGGTCGAATTAACCTTATATCCCTGTTCATAATTATGGAAGCACAATAGGATTGTTAAGATAAATTAGAATCTTGCCAAAAATTGGTGTTATCTAGCAATTTTAGACAGACGGCCAATATATCGGTGATTGAGAGCAGTGGATTGCCTTTAATATTCACATGGATTAGAAGTGCCATAAATCAATAACCGTCGCAAAGGATTACAGCAGGCGTCATGAATTATAAAGTTTCCACCTTAATATTCTCGTATTCTTCTCTTATACTCCTTTAATTTTTTTACTGGATGTAAATTTATAGCTAATAGTGATTTTATCTTCCTGAAATATTAGATCTCCCAATTTCATAAAAATTCGTTACTTGTAATCGTCGCGGTTGTCTTACAGTGATCCATCCTGAGTTAAACGGCAATACGAATAAACACCATGATACATCTGCGACCAATAAAGTAACCGGATGATGGAGCTGAGGAGGCACTATAAAGATTGATTTATTTTACGCTCGGATTCCCCTAAAATTCTAAAATTTGAGACACGACCAAAGATACTACATGTGATCTAATGAAATAAAGCTCAGATTACGACAACTTTACAAACTTTCACTTTGACGTTCCTCCCGTTTTTATTTTACCGAAACTCTTCGATTCTGACACCTTTACAATACCGAAAAATCGACGACATTGGGCAAAGATTACATGTAACCATTCTCCATTAATTCATCTCTTGCTTGAACAATTACCGCAAGCGCAAGAAGCCAATTACTTGGGCATGCAACTTTACCGGAAGGTATTCACCCGGCGCATCCACCTTTTGTGGCTTTATAGCGCGCAGCATCTCGTAAGAACGAATTAGTTGCGGAAATTAATATTCTGTTTATTTTAAACCGCAACTAGATTGATAGATATTAAAGTTCACTTTGTCTGCATCTCAAAATAGTAATGAGATCGATAGCAACGTTCCACTGTTTGCTTGAAAATATAGAAAACGACAGAAGCTTTAACTGATTTTGTTTTTGCATCAAATTTGGTCCTGTTAATTATCTAGGAATAAAAATAACGGAAAAGTTTCTAAAAAATAGGTCCTTTTGGTTGTAAAGTTTTTCGAAAATAGAACGGAATCGCTTTGTTGTGCAGCAAAATAATTTAGTTAAGTTTATTGATGCTTTTGGAGGCTAATATGCGTTTTCTAAGTGACTTTAGAGGTATGTGGGGAGAATTCGCTAGGAGTCGACGGGTTGTCCTTTTATCAATTTTTGTCCCAATATAAAATAGAGAGTTGTTTCCTGTTATGGTTATATGAAATTGGAAATAAAGCGAAGAAACAAGAGGAGCTATGCTGACAAACTGCCTGTGGCGTAAACCTTTTATTTGGAAAAAAGGCAATTGAGCGTCCAATCCATCATATTTGAGGGTTAGTCCCTGAATCAATGGACCTCGCGGCATTTACGGGATCAAACTTAACATTGGATGCATGATCTGACGTGTGATTTTATCAGAATTTGCGTATGCCATACTGCACGGGAATGTATGTGTGCCGCGAGAGTCAAAAGGAATCGCAATATTGGATTCCGGTGAAACGCTAGGGGCGCACGTGTATATTACACGGCGTTTGAGTGTTTTGAGTGTGAACGTATAGGAAACACAGGCGGCGTCCTTAACGCGGCATAACTTTAAGGCAAACCACTCTGAAGAACCGAATTCTTATTTACATCAATATGTAAACATGCCCTTCTAAAAATACACTGTGTACTCGCTACAAATCTGACACCTCCGCAGGCCAGACTGAATTCACAAGGGCCGTAAAATCAGGTGAAATCCAGACTCCACTTTAACTAAATATACGAAATTATGTTTGAAATGTTATTCCCGATGTTTACGGCTTCCTAAGTTTTGCCCCGATGCCGTTCACTAAAACACGCGGTTCACGACACCACGCCTGCTATCTTATGTCTGTTACTGCCTCCAAACCACCCCCACAGCTCTGCCCGCCGCACTTAAAACCACAATTAACGCGTAAGTGATGATTCCAGTCTATGCCAGGTGAACAACCAACACCAGATAGTGGGATACCTCTCGCCCTCCACCGACAAAAAACCTTCCGAAATTCACACTTACAGGAAGTGTTTCCGTTTTCTAAATGACCAAACAAAGTATCCTAGACATTCAATAATTTGAAGGTTCACTGATATTAACGCAATTGGTGATTTAGTTGTGCCGGAAAAAAAACATTTTTATACCCAGAAGGGAAGACAATATTTAAGTTCGACTCAATAGATTAATATTTGTGAAGACAACACTTAAGCTTTGTATGTATTTACTTGAATTTTAAAAACGGGTGTTCTAAGCTTTAAAGGCCATTCTAATTTTAGAACGTATCAAATAAGGAGGGTTATTATCTTAACTTTAAGTTCCGAATTACGTTTGTAATCTAGATACGAGATGAGGCTTAATTTTTGGCTAGAGGAAGTGTTAGAGGCATCCGGCTGGGAGTTCCAAGAGGTTTAAGTAGGGCGTAGCGACGGCCGTTTTCGGTATCAGTAGCGTTCAGCACGATGCATCGATTTCCCTTCACGGCTATGCTATCTTGACCATTGTGCTCATAACACGGCAAGTTTCCTGAGGGGAACGCCGCGGCTATCCCAACGTCCGGTGGGAGTTTTACGCCCATTAGATAATTAGCTGACACCGCGCGTTGGCCCTTACCACATCCACTGAACTGACCGGTAATATTTTTTTTGCTAAAAAACCTAAACCCAACTAAACCTCAACTGGCCAACCGCGATCTGGAGATAAAACTTACTACTTTTTTTTTGGTAGAGTAATTTAGTACCTATAATATAGTGTCCTCACGCGATTATAAATGAAAAAAAGTAGTTTATAAACTGAACCAAAATAACGTCACGGGAAAACATATAAAAGAACATATAAGAGATCATATTATAGACTTTTGTACAGTTTCTGATTTCTAAGATCTGACAATTTTTGTCAAATTTGAAAATTTTGACTTTCTTGTTTTAAGCTTCAGAATGTTTCTTCCGTGAATGACCACTAAAGTTTTGATTAATTTAATGTAATGGGGTACTTGCCTACAAAAAATATTCTACTTTTTATTCTCTAGATGCATGCAAATAACTAAAAGAGGCTTTTTTCCTATTTCTTTACTTCATATTTTTGTAAATATTTGCAATTTTTGTTTTTGATGACGTATTGGACTCCTGTATTCAAGACTCACACCTATATTGAATAGACTCTTGTTTTTGGCTACTATGCTGCGCTGCTAACAGAGGGCGCGACAGGTGTACAGCGGATTGGCATTCGATTTACAAATAGAACCATTGACTAGTCAATTTTAGAACTCAATGAAATTGAGTAAAGCGCTATCATACGATTTCTTTTGTAACTACGCCGTGCAGGGGCCGACTACGTCACAAATCTCCCACTCCAAAAATAAAAAAAATTATTCTGGGAGTAATATTGACCCTGGAACCAAATAAAAAAATACGGGTCTAATAAAATGACCTACATTTTCCAAATATTATATTTCTTAAGCATGAGGCAAGTACCCCACAATAAAACTTACTTCATTCAAAAGTTGCAACAGTTTAAATTAGTATTTGAAAAATTGCAACTATGCAATTCTTGAAAATTTATAAGAAATCAATCGATTCTAAGACAAAATTGAGTTCACACTTGAAACCAAGAAAGTTGACATTGGATATTTTTCGAATTTTTATCAATTAAAATAGAAACAAAAAATAAAAAAATTGAAAATTTTTACATCAACTTTATGACTTATTCTTGTAGAAATATTTCAAACCACTGAACACCAATTTGGCGGTAGTTTTCACAAGATATGACCATTTGAATGTTTGGACTCAAAACTCAAAATTGATAAAAATTTCAACTTTTTTGATTTAAGCTTCAGGATTTTTATTGTTGCAGCTAAAACACTGATTAATTTGATAGAATTTAATTCAATGTTGAAGATTGGAAAAAATTGTATCTTTGCGTTTTTTTTTTTAAATCTAGCAAAGATCTTCAACTTTCATTCGTAAATAAATATGATTGTCAGTAAACTTAAAGCTGCTAAGTTGCAATGTTTGTCTAGTTACTTTTGAAACAAACTGTACGCACAAATGCTGAGTAAGTGTAGGGTTGTTAATCGCATAATATATCTATAATTTTGTCTATCTAAGCATTGTGTAAGTAGTGGTTCATGAATTAAATAATTTACGTTGAATGTTCGTCAGCGGAGCATCAGTTTTCATCAATATCTATTGCTCAGGATCTGGCCATTAATCAGGAAGATGTTAGTTACAATAAATCCGAAATAGCTGAAGTGGGAGAATCAATTATGGGAATCGCGTTACCAATAATTGAGCTCGTTAAGTGGAGTACTAGAGACGTAAAAGCTAGTTCCGTCGACCGCATTATACAACGTACCTGAATGTGGGTGGGAAATAATTGTCTCGAAATTCCATTTAGTTATTTAGCAAAGTGTTCTATTCGCAGAATTCCGTTTCCAGCATATTGTGAACCTGTTTACACCAGGCTCTCTGACCGGAATAATGGGGCGGAAATTCAAAGATGATAGATGTACAATAGCCGGTGAAGGTTTCCTTCTGGACACACATGGCCGCAAATTCTCTCAGGACGCAGGAATTTTATCGCAAATTTCCTCAACCGCACACTAATTACCAAGGACTTCGCAGCACTAACCATCACGTAATTACAAGTTATTGGACCAGAACAACATGAGGGACGTTGTATAGAAAGTTCCAAGTTTGTAAAGCCAACTTAGATCGCTTTATTATTACTTTGAACCTATTGGAAGCCAATATTAAAAAAATGTTCCTGCACGATCCTCCTATTTCTATCCCCACTCCACTAACCCTAAGCAGTAATTATAATAGAGAGGTTCACTAAAAAATAAACTTTTTATTTTTTGTCACTAATAGCTCAATAATCAACCGTAATATCGATTTGTAAAAGAATAAAAAAAAAATTTGAAGATCGCATATTTAGCCCTATTGCGTATCCAAGATGTTTGGCCTAACATGAGGTGTTTGTCATTAGAATGTGACCGTCACTTCAAATGTAGACACTACTGGTCACATTCTAATGGCAAACACCCATGTTATGCCAAACATCTTGAATACGCAAAAGAACTGATTATTTGAGTCGGGAAATGCTTTGTGATTGGTCCACGTCACAAGGCATATAAACCCAGCACGCGCTCTACTTTAACAAAAATTGGCATAAAATTGTATGTATGAGAAGGTACATTGATTCTTATGTTGTTATTAACTAGAAATTATGTTTGATACGTTTATAGAAAATAAGTAATAGAGCGCGGCCTACGCTGCCCTTAAACTGGAAAGGTTGTGGTATAAAGGCTTTTAAAAATCGAAAGTTTAGAGAATCGGCCAATTGTACTAGATTGATGGTCGTTTTTACTTACATCATAAATTGTCATCCTAAAGTTAAAGTTGAAATTCAAATTTTAAATTCATCAATTAACTTACAAGTTGGATTCAGTTTTAGTTTTTCAGGCATAACGTTCTGTATATCTGCAGTAAAACCAACCTGTTACTAATTCAGTTTCGTTATTCCAGTAATTTTTGCAGCCTTAAATTTAAAAATAGATGAAAGATTTCAAAAAGCGGATTTTCACAATTTACCCAATGTCGATATTGCAGTTATTGTGGAGACCGGCCCTGGCACCCGGCATAAACGTCACTCGATAATGTTGTTACGTATTAGTTCAGTAAAGAAATGTAAATACTTTTTTCTATTTTAGCGATAAGGATTTACGGTGATAAAATTTGTTAGTTAGAACAGCCCATTACAAATAAAGGATTATTATTACGTACTTGTGCATCTTGTGCATCTTTAGTGACCGAGGATGGTATCAGACTTTTTTTTTAAGTATTGATTTTAATCAACCACAAACAGTGCGGTGAAAGCCAATCAGTAAGTACCTACCTATCTACTCCCTACTTAATAAATTATTAATAATAATTATATTGCAAATATAACATACTAAACTGATTTTACTAGGCCAAACATAATATTGCAATAAGAATATAGCTACATAGTTTGACTGTCGGTACCGCAAGAACTCTGATCAAATGACAAAATTTCAAAATCTAAAATTGGAGTTTTGCGGCTAGTACAGTGACGAGCATAAAATTAGATACGACTCGTGAAGCAAAATCGGCAATTTTAAAGTAGTGTAAAACGGCTTGTACGAGTAACTATGTCAACCAAACCTGCCGGTCTGCCGTATTGGACCCCAGGAAATTCTTATCAACCAATGGTGCGACGGGTAATAAATATTTATTTTGCTTGGAGTCTGTACCTACCCCAAATGTCATAACAGTAGTAGTTATGTTTAAGTTGGTAACGGTCAGGTTGGCACCACTGACATTAGTGGTTGACATTAAGAGATTGTATTGTAATGGCGGCTTGGTTAATTATTAAGAGTTTAATGAGGGTTTATAAGTTTTCAATAAACAAGTTAAGACAACAGCATCTTTACTAAAACCCCAATTATTACACCAAAGGTCACCCACCTTCCTCACCCGGCAGCAAATCACCTGAAAATGGGTGGGTCGTAATAGTCTGGCCATCCTACCGAATGGAGTTGGTTCACATTGGGAAGAACCATCGTGTCTTATTTTTTGTTCGCTACTGTACCACTAATACTAGTAGTGTCATTATTAAAACGTGGAAAACCCGGAATATTAATTTTTTCAATGGAATTTGCGAAGGAGTAAGTAATGACGCTGTATCTTCTTTTTCTGTTGAAATGATTTCCGAGTTTGTTTGCTTTGATGACTAATTTGAGTCTGGCAAGCCATATCTTTCATAATTGTTGAGGTAATTGTTATCTGTGCAGCAGTGTTTTCATCTTCAGGTGGTTCTGAACGACAATACGGTGCAGTTCTTTCTGCATAAATGTTGTTGATGATTTCAGCAATTCCAAAATTTTTCGCTTTTAAGCTCGTCTTTCGCCAGTTAAACAAAGTTTTTCCGCGGAAACCCTTTTATCTGACTGACATACAAATATGTACTTATCAAATATATGAAAACAACTCCACTTTGCAATCTCACAACAGTTTTATTCCAGGTAATTCGCTATACTTTCTTTGAGTCTACATTAAAATGATCTTCACAACAATAACTGTGGCTTTTCGATGAAACATCTGCTATATTTCTGAGTCCAACAGCAAGTCAATTTTTTTTTATTGTTTTTTGTCAATCAGTACAGTAATAAATATTTGGTAATTGTTTACAATGTCCACTTTTCGCTTTTTGTGCTGTTTTTTTGGAAACCATCGTAAAACATCATTATGCCATTTTGAGCAATGAAATGTTGTGCAAATGATAAATAATTTTATGCAAAATTTATAGAAAAAAAAAGATGTGCTAGGGCAAGGAAAATGAGTAAAAATAAAAGTAGTTTGCACAAAAAAAGATATTAATTTTTGTAATGTATACATGGTGACAAATGCGTTGGTGTAATTAGTTTTTTGAAAATCGAAGAGTGGGTAAAGTAAACAATGACCAAATATTTTATTTGGAGTTTTTACACTTGTATTTGGGTATTCTAGCACAAAACACCATTTTCTCTGACGGATTATAAATTCACATTGACTTCAACTACCCTCAACACGAATATCTTAAAATGTAGCAGACTGCAGGCGGGCCGATTAGTTCAGCCATTGTGTTCAGTGTATGCCTAGTGACGTCACAGACGCTAGCCTCCACGTAGGGAGCGTTTTCCAGCCTCGCTCACACAGGAAAAGTTCTTCGATAAACAATTTTTGCAAAAAATTGCAAAAAATCTTTTTTTATTACAAAATGTTTTTATTGTCATCGATCTATCAATTAATACAATAACTGAAAATGAAGCTATAATCCAAAATTTCATAAGTAAACACTTGTACAAAAAATAGGAGTTTCGCGTTTGTTATAATTGATTAGTTTTGGCGAGTTGTTTTCGTTTTAGCTGGTCGCTATCAGATGTTATGTATTGTTAGCGATAATTCTTAATGACGTTTATTAATTCGATGGTCGTTTATTTAGTTTTCATCTCGAGATCTTGCGAATCAGTTTTCGTCGAGTTTATAAGATAAAGTGTGCCAAGATATATTATGCAAACCAACAAGTGGAAATGGCGATAAAATACAGTAGCGACAAAGCGTTGTCGAAGACTGACAAGAACGTAGTTGTTTGTGTAGTTATGAAAGGGTGGCTGCGTTCACCGAATTAAATGTCGTATTATTGTGTAGAATAATTATTTAGTGGAAGCTGTAAAGTGTGATTCTTTGTCTTTCCATCGCTGCGAGAAAGATAAATGTGGAGGTGGTGTAAAATAAAATGGGTTCGCCACTCGGGGTGACAACAATCGGCCACACGCCGCAGTCCGGATCTCGTCAGGCGACGCAGAGTAGGCTTATTACAATGTGCGATACAGCGTCTACATGATGTATACATGTACTTCACAATGAACTACCTATTATTATGTCGACATTCATCCAAGTCTTCTGCGCAGCTTCCATCCTGAGCTGTCGTCAGATAGATAGATAGCTTCTATACACCAAATAAAGCCCATTCTAGGAATTTCTAAAGAGTTCACCTCGACGGCCGCTTTCTCCCCCACGTCTTTCCACCAACCGCTTTTATAACTCTTCCAATTTCATACCATAATAAAATATGTGCCATGTGCGACTATTTTTAAGGTCCGCACAAACTCACAAACGGGACTCCCGTTTCATTGCTCTTCTCTATCGTGCTAGTCGTTTTTATATTCCCTTCCGCTCAATCGCCAATCATAATACTTATCAACAAATGGCGTGATCAAATTGTTTCCCCCATTCGTTTATTTAATAAGGTTTTCACATCCATCTCACATATTCAAACCGCCCCTAAAACATTTTCCCGCCATCAATTGCTTGAGCGCCCCATTCGCTAATCTAATTCAGGATTCGGGGTTTTCAGACTCCGCTCCATAATAATCCATGTTTTTCAACAAATTGCACCACTCAACCAAAACTCGAACCGTACCACACAATTCAAAATAATTTATTAAAAACTCGTATTTTGGAAAAATGAGCGATAAAGCGTCGCATCATCGGAAGGTGTTCAAGCTCTCCTCAGTCAGGAGCGCTGAGACTTCCTTATCTGCCACTGAACCTGATAATGTTGAGAAATAGCACGGCAGGGGACGAAATTAAATATTCTCGCAGTAATCGCAGAAAGGAAGAAGAATCATCCACACATTACACCCAAGTGTACATAAAACGAGGTTAAATAACCAATGATAAAATTGTTCGTAATATACAAGTAATAAGGGCGTAATAAAACGTTAAAGTAAATAATGGTGTAGTAACCATCATAAGTATACCTATGTATATAGGGGAAACTGTGTGCACATGTACTCGGATGGTTGTGTTTGTGGCTAGAATACAACATTTGTAATTATACAGCAACTTCTCCTCCGGTTATGCCGTGAATTGTTAATTACGTGACGCTGGACCACTCAAATCCGATTTGGGAAAATAATGAAAGCCGTAGTAAATTACGACATGGTTAGAGACAATGAATTTACAAATTCGGAAATGATAACCCGATCTTCGAATAGAAAAGAAAGTGATCGGGTAAATTTTTTCAAATTAAAAAATAATGATTTTTCAGAATTTTCTGGTAGAACCAAGAGTAGAACGATAAATTTCAGGTAATTTTTTCTTGACCAAAATAAAAAACTAAATTAATTAAATAAACGATTTACGCAAATTTTGTAATTCTTAAATCAATTTGGTTTTGTTGCATTGATCCAAATGTTGGTGACAAATGTTACTAATCGACAAATTAGCAGCTGCAAGCGTGATTTAAAAATAGGTCACTCTTAAGTTAGAAGGTTGCGGTGATGCATGATGCATTTGAAGCAATTGCACGGTGGAAGATTCAGACGAGATAATTTTGTGAATAAATACGTTTAACGTATTTTCGATTATTTAAATGTCACAACAGTCGGCATCTTAATTGTTATAATTGACTTATAACGGCAACAGTTGCAAACTTGTCACCGTATCCGGAAAATGCTGTAGACGTCGTTTGTTGCCGGATTATTAGAAAAGCCATCACTTCGTAGGATAATGCGATGAACGTAGCGATACAAAAGTAGTCAATGCTCCCCTTCCTAACTAAATCGTTATATAATGGCTTTATTAAAGTTTCATAAGTACCTCCGACAACAGCACAAACAAGAAAGGAACGTTGCACCAAATTTGAATGCAAAATATAATCTATAGGCAGAAACCATTTACGTAATTAAAAATTTTTCGCCTTGCTCAATTCTCAATTAATAACCAATAGGTTGCTATCTTCACAAAATCGAATAAATTTTTTAAAATTTCTACTTGATACCAATATCAGTGCTTCAGCTTTATGGCAGTTAATTTTGCTGGTTCCTACAATATCTTTAAAGCTGCAGCTAACAGCTCCATACTGATAGGGTTGATTCCCAGTCACCGCAGGTCAGTGACTTTATTACCAATCAAATCTTTATATTGTTTGTTTGATAGTTTATGAATTTGTAGCTGGAATTTAATTGGATGTTTTCACCTTGGCACATTGTTATTCGTAGCGTAAACTGCGGCGTAGTTGAGGACGTGGCGCTTTGTTGAGCATTGTAATAATTAGAACAGATTCTACAAGTATCAATCTAAATGCATCACTAAAGTCAAGTTTTCGGGCTTGTGTTGTGGATATTGTTCTCAGCCTCGATGGGGTATTAAACTAATAATGAAATGAGTGAAGACTTCTCGTTAAAAATCCTGCTTCGTTGGTTAATTCGGCGACGCTCAAGCAAGCACGTTATAAAATGCGAAAATTTGAAAAGCGAGGGTGCTACTCTAGGTTATCCCAATTTGCGTTGAGGGCTACTCTTCTGGATAAATCGGCACTGATTCAACTAATACCTTAGCGCAACCAGCCGGTTAGAGAACCGACAAACTACCCGTCAAATTCCCTCAGAGATGTCACATTCATTATTCGAGCCACTTGTAGTCGAGTTTACGAGCCAAAGTTTGGGACTGCGAGGGCAAATAAGCGCTGCGATATATACAGTGCATCCGACAAAATCTCGCGTTTATTACTTTCTTACGGCCACACACGTGTTCCGAATATGACTGTCGTACAGTTTTAAGAGAGCAGCGTCTTCAACTCCCCCGGTAATTGCTGGCACTAATTATTGACAGCTACATCAAGGAAACATTAAGCGCTAATGCGTGACAGCGTAAAAGTGCAGGAGTTTCCTTTGAAATCGTGCACTCTTTCCGCACCCTCCTTGAATGACTACAATGTAACTATTTAGACATTCGAACCAAACACGCGGCTATTGACATAAAGCTCCGAATCTGAGCCAAACTAAAATTTATCATTTTTTAATTTTGGAGTGAATAGTACATTTTCATTATTTCAATCTTAGTCTCTCACTTTAGATAATGAACTTAAAATTTTGATCTTTGAGCAATTGATGGTGATGTAAATATTAAGATGATTGTAGTTTCAAAAAGCATATCCCACCACAGTTGCACATAGATGAATAAAGGTAAAGCTAGAAAATCGATCTGGAATAACTCCTCTCGAATGAATTGGGATAATGTAGAATAGCAACGCGTGATATGTAGGTAGGCAGGAAGCTTGTGATGTGAATGCACCCGAATAACATATGGAAACTGTCTAAATCGATCTACAAACCTTTAAATTGGAGATACGTTCTTGACAAATTTAATTCAACTGTAGTCATCGCGCTAAATTTTCGCGTTTATTTGTATCGTTCGAAAATATACAACAAGTTGCGCAAAGAAGCTTCTACTGTTACATCGGAGGGTATTCAATATAAACCGTTAGCTATTAGCTTGATTTCAACATTCAGAACGCTTTCTTCGCGAGCTCCATATTTCTCATTTCCGAGAAACTGCTTTATTAGACGAAACAAAGAAGAAAGCAGATGCAGCACTAATTACATGAGGTGTATCTAAAATAGGTATTCAAAATTTAAGGGCAGCTAAAGCAAATGACACAAAAACAAAAATCTTTATAAAGTTTTCTATTTAACTATCTCCTAAGGAAGTTACAGGTACCCTTAAGATATAACAATAAAATTTTGAATCATCACCAATCTTTATATGCCCAATAAAATGCAATAGGTAAATATAGCTTAAAAATTATTTTTAAAAGGGGGTAAGAGTGAGAGGTTAATTAGAAAAATACCATTAACTTTTTTGTTTCTAAATTAAATTTTTTTTTAGTTTTAGTTTCACACGTTTTCACAGATAAAAGGTTGTTTTGTTGAATATCAATAGGATACACCGCTGTCGAGTAAAATCCATTTGAAATTAATTAAGTGAAAATTAATTTAAGAATTAGTTGTATTTTTTTTCTTAATTTAAATAGCCAGAACTTAAAACGTTATTAAATTAGATTAAAACATGACGATTACCTTAACAAAGTTTTTTTCCAAAGCATTCATAGGAAAAGCTACAAATCTCTAAAGATCGTTTCTGAAACTAGATTTTATTTATCTAATAGCTCCAAAATTAGATGCTTTAAGAGAGAACTTTGTTAAGGTATAACGTAACTCTCAAATTAATTTTTACTGCAAAAAGTTTTCAAATGGATTTTATCTCACAGAGGTGTATCTTATTGATGTTCAACAAAACAACTTTTTATGTGTAAAACACGTTAAAGTTTATAATGTTATGTCAAAAACTATAAAAAGTTACATACAAGAAACTTAATGAAAATTTTATCAATGAACCCTCAATTCTTAAATTTTATTTATTTGTCTTATTAGGCATAAAAAGGGTAGTATTTCAAATTTTATTATTATATTTTAAACGGTTTAGGAGATATTAAATAAAAATCATTTTTAGGGAACCATCTTCAGGAGGCTGTAGCTCCCTTAAGGGACACTGAACTAAAAAACTTTATATAGATTTTTGTTATCATTTGATTTGCTATTTTAGGATAAAACGTTAAATGCTAAAAGTCAAACAACTTGGCGCAGTACGATTTTAGGAGAGTATAATTCCACCACTCTTTCAATTCCAAGATTGGAGCGCGGAAATACCATCCATGTAGTTTGCATAGGTAGACCGGATAGTTTTAATTGAAAATCTTGTTGAATATAATCAAAGCAGACAAGAGGACTCGAAAAGGAACCACATAATTACACTTGTCTCTAACGCAATAATGCCCGCACTGCGTCGACCAATATTCATACTGCCTTGTCATTAATGACATCTGAACGATTGCACTAAATTTCATCTAAATCAAAAGTTTGATTCGGTATCTCAGAAATACCAGTGTATTGTCGGCAAAATTTAAAAGAGAACTAAAAAGGTAAAAGCACACTAAAAAAACACTGCAATATAAAATAGAGGTAGGTACACAACCCAAGACTAATATTTTATAATTACGTAAATTTAATGACTAAATGGGTAAGTATGTAAAAAGGTATTCTGGTCTCGGGTGACTTGTTATACAAACTGCTAAAAGTTTTTAGGGTCGACTATAATAACTTTGGCTTTTATTAAAAAAATCAACTCAGTCTTTTCCCTGTCTTCCCTAGTACTTGAATCGAGCTGGTTCCTAAATTAACAAAAGGAAATAAGGACTGAGGACAGTGCGTGGGCGGTTATGAATGCAGACTTAATTGTTGGAAATTATCATAATTACGTCGGTTTTAAGTCCCCGGGGTTGGCCGTTTCTTCTTGCAGCAATTGGAAATACATAAATCATAAAAACGGAAACCATTATTTAAACATTTTTTATTACGATCTTCATAACTTTAAACATGAAAGTTGGTTTATGGGGCAATTGTAAAAATAACTCCTTTGGCATTTAGCAATGCACAGATAGAGCATCAATTTCTATAATTTTGAGTTTTGTGTCATTTGTAAAGTTTGATTCACATACCGTTGCACTTGCAATGGTATAATAGGACAGACTGGGTTTTAAGTAAGAAGACCGGATTTATCTCAGTTCTTATCCTTCTTGCATTAACTGGGAAAAAACTTTATTAAGGAAGTTGGTCCTGAGAAAATTACCAAAAATAATTTTAGTCTATAATTGTTTTTGGAAAAAGCACAACCGCGGGGGCAATAACATAAAGTGATGTTACTTTCAAAAATTTTAAATGATATTTAAATAGAAAGCTTGTCGAATTTTACATAAGATGAATTTATTAGAAGTTTAAGGAACCTCATGATCAACTGTTGAGTAAAGACATATCTTCCTAAAATGAAAATGAGTGTTTCCAACAGAGGACATTTAAGAGCTTCATAAAACTATCGAGTTTCTTCAAAAAACGCTTTTTAAAATAAAGATACGACTATTTGTATCTTTTGAAAGTATATCTTTGCTCAACCGCTTACCATAAGGTTTTTTAAACTTTTAATGAATCCATCTTATGTGGAACTGGAAGAGCTTTCTATTTAAATACATTTCCGTATACTTACTATTTAAAATGTTTGAGTTAACAAAGTGGCTGATTTAAATAAAGAAAAATGTTTTTTTTTATTTTGGTTTTATAATCAAGCTATGACACACCCTAAGCAGTGCTGTTTTGCGTTTTGTAATAGTGACAGTGTAATTTACTTTTTTCAGGTTAATAGTAAATTTAAATGTCATTGAAACATCAAAATAAACGTCAAAACAAAACAATTCACAAATAATTTCAAATCTGACACATAACTAACTTTGGTAGTACCCAGGTAGTACCAACCACAGCTAAATTTCCCAAATTTTAAAATTGCAAATTTTTATTTAAAATTGGTTCAAAGTAAAAAAAATAGTATAAAGCAATTATGCCACTTGTCTATTACAAAACTTGCCGCTCCGCTGCTTGTTTTCTAAACTCGTGCCTTAAAATGTGACATATCGTTCTTTAATGTACTATTTTATTCGTTTTTAATGAGGCAGCAGGGCACTTACACCAAAAAATACAAAACAGCTTCTTCAAGAGGAAAGGTAAAATATTATTGAAAACTAATTCTATGTAACACTCATGGTAAGAATCGCTTTTTACAAGTGCAGCGCCACTGCGCTAATTCCATGATAGCTAATTCTATGATAGCTAATTCTATGTGAACTGAACATTGTTTAAGAGACGTCATTTAAAAGCTGTGAATTCGGGAAATTTTTAAATAAAAATTTAATTAAAATTCAACGCGTTAAGGTTCTAACCTAAACCAACGCTGTAGATGGGCCTCTGGGCCGATGTAGGATGCTCACGTATTCTTTATTTAAATTTTCAGCTAATTGAAGACGCTGGCATGGTTCGGAATTTCAATAACCCAAATATATTGTGACTTTAGTTATTTGTAGAAAGTCGGTAGCATCCCCGGGATGTTGGGTTCATCGTGTCAAATCAGTATTAAGATCATTAATTTACTTCTTATTAAGCCATTATTTCTGAATTTTGATTGTGTTTTATCAGGGAGAGACGTGGGTGATATAAGAAAACGTAATGGTTCTAGATTCATTTCCTGTTATTACTAGGAAGCAAAAAGTCGGAGCGGGGTCGACTTATATAACGAGCCAGAATCAGCAGGGCGAAGCAGCGTTAAGAGCGTAAAAGAAGTCTTGCACGCGAGTTCTAGGCGAGTCCTAAATACAGTGAAATTCATCTTTGCACACCTAGTTGTGGCATGCACTAACCCCTATCAAAAGTAAAATAAAAGTGATCGTAATAAGAACGCACCCCAACTAATTTCACAGTAAAATGCGGCCCGTTTTTTGAATCGATAAGACAAGCGCATTCGAGGATGCTTGGAATGCTTCACAGTCAAGCTAAATGTTCGCGATTTTGACTTTCGAGGCCAGAATCTTTCGTCACGTTCGACAGAAAAATCTAAATTTAATGTTGTCTTACCCCTCATTCCAGCAGCTTACAGAAAGAACGCGACTTGAAAGAGCGCAAGAGAAACTTTATTGAATTGAAATAGCATATTGCGCGGATTTTCTGCAAATAAACAATTTTATGAGGGGGGCCCAGCCAGTTGCCCCTCAAGTCGCGCTCCCGATGCAAATCGCAAAACTAAACCTTTCGTCCGTTTACACCTCAATTCCGAACCACTAAGCCTGGGTTAACAACAGAATAAAATTACTAACAAATATTGAGCTGGCACTATAACGTTATGCTCTTCAGTCTTGTTATTAATTGCTAACTGACATAAATGATTTTTTTTTCAATTTTAGTTTATTCATTATTCGTTGTAGCGACCACATTTAAGCAAATTGACTTAACTTTACATACCAGCTCCTACTGGTCTTTGACTGTTTTCTAAACACCCAATCAATAACTCATTTGCAATGCAAAGCACACGCTAGTAATAACGCTATACTATGCGAAAACGACGGAATGAAGACAAATGTCTACGTTGGCATGAAATCTTTCTCAAAGACAAAGTTATTAAAGTATACTAATTCGAGGATTTTGGGAAAGTCAAACTAGCCTATCGCTATTACGTTAGTTTCCGCTTGAAAGCTCAAGTCAGCTTTTAATAGAAGCGTAATAATAAAAAAAGGATAGACGTGCGCGGTTGAGGGAAGATGCCAGATGAAATATTATCATTGGGATAGAACAAGGAGCGGGTGCCCTCTGTATGTGGAGATGGTGTGATAGCCGGTTAATTTCAGACGTTTAAAAATGCAACGGCTGTTATAACAGATTGTATCTATTAGACGAATTATAGTAGACTAATTTGGTTGGTATGCATCCGCGTCTATTCTGGTCTAGCCGGGGGAGCGGGGGAGATTTACCATTTAACTTACGTTACACGACATTTTTATTAATTTGTATTTACGGCGTCACATCAATTGCAGGAAAGCACCTAATAAAAGTACATTGTTTATGCCTTTCGTTGTCGCATGATGAATAATTTTCAACGTTCTTGCTTTTAAAATAAGAAAAGTAAACCAAGACAAATTTGCCGGGGAGCCCACAGTCGGATTTTTTAGCTCGGAATTTGCTTGAATGGTAATTTAATTTCCCCGTTCAAATTAATGTCGAGTGCAAAAGGTAAAAAGGGCGCAATATTTTTCAACTAATTACGGCGTGTCATAAAAATTGTTCCAAAGCGGGGGGACATAATAGGGTAGCAAGCTTGTTTTGAATTCTTTTACTTGAATTTCACCTCAACAATCGTTTGTCTTGTTTCTGGAATGTTTGGAATATTTGGCTCTTTTAGAATGACGGTAAATTTACAACGTTTATTTATACCTATACAAGGCTTTTTATTCGAAAAACAATACCCTGTCAAATTCTAGATTTTTAGAACAAACAAGAAAAAATTGCAGGAGAATTTCTCCACCAGCTATCAGCTACGTAAAGCGTCTTTTAAAACTATTTTATTAAAAATAATAAATATTT
This sequence comes from Schizotus pectinicornis, assembly GCA_951805265.1. Classification (NCBI taxonomy): domain Eukaryota; kingdom Metazoa; phylum Arthropoda; class Insecta; order Coleoptera; family Pyrochroidae; genus Schizotus; species Schizotus pectinicornis. The sequence goes on along the minus strand of OX638209.1, from coordinate 8,457,854 downwards.
TCTACAAAGTTAAGTGGTAAATAAACGCGTTTCGTCGAGTTTTACTGTTATTGAAATAATTATGGGGCCGATAAATTGCAAAATTCGGAAAACATTTCTGGAATACAGCTGGAGATATAAGACAAGAAAAAGGCGTCACCTAAGGAAGGAGCGGAATCCACGATGACGGAAAAAGAACTTTTAAAGCTGACTCATTTGGTGGAGTATGAAACAGTGACTAAAGCTGCAGAATAACGAGTAAGGTGGTGCAAATTTTGCGCGGGTTAGGATTTAGAATGCATACTAAAACATGTCATGCCGGTTGGAGTCACGTCTGTCGCTTCTACGTAACAAATTGCATTGCTGCTGTTACTCATTCCGGTAGCAAAACCGCCCCTATTAAAACTCATTACACTAAATAAATACGATATTACGGCACGTAATCCTGTAAATATCGATATGGTTGAAATACTTCGCACAGTTTTGTCACGCAAAATTGTACCAATAAATAAATCATATCCCCCTATATCCCATCCCCAAGATTTCACGATGATAATTCCAAGTGGTTGCGGGTGATTTAAGTAAGGTTCTAACATCGGGAGATTGGCGATTAAAGTCAGCCTCCAATCGCGTCTCAATTTACGAGCTTTTTATTACTTAGGATAATGATGAACTGAATTCTCGTTTGTCTTCATTTCAGTGACCTGATGGACTTTATTTCACACCTTAAACGCCGTCATGCCTACTAATTAGGCTCGTTAAGGATCAAACTTTATTTATCCAACTCCTTTCACACTCAATTTCCAACAATATATTTAAACAATCTCTCCTTTGTTCCTCAAATAATCACAAGAAAGCCAAATTTCGGTAGCAGTTTTACAATGTTTACGACAAATTCAAATAAGACTTAATGACATTAAAGATTATTTCTTATTTAATTTGGGAAAGTCGTATCATCAAGATAAAGCTTTTCAGTTTTATAACTTTCAACTATCGAACTTTAACTTTATTATTGTTATCGGACTTTTCCCAACTTCAGTTCGTGCTTTATAACCACACTTTAATTACTTTGCCCTGATTACGGTTTATTATCAAATATTTAGCGAGCGCTGTCCATCCCTAATTGCGATGAAAAAACAGCATTAGCATAATTTATACGCCCATAAATCCTAACTAAACTACTTTCCCATAAGTTTGCTTATCTATTAATATTGCTATTTTAAGTATCAATTAGAATTTAAATACCTTTCCTAACCGAACGCATTGATAAAGCATCTTCCGTAAAATATACTGTTATTTTATTATAAACTAGGTACCTACAATTTAATTAAGCACGCGACTGTGGTAAATAGTTTCGCACCTCAGTTGGACTAATTGATGGCCCACAAACACTTGAAAGTGGATTAATAAAAGTTATGAGTTGTCATGTACGGTTTAATAATGCACTGAAATCAGAGTTAATTTATCAACTAACACTCAACTAACCCCCAAATGTGACTGAATGAATGTTGAATGTTCATGTTATCCCAGCGATATATTGAGCTCTCTTTACAGAGATTAATCAGGTCGCTTCAGATCTAAATTCAAGTGCGGTTTTTTGCAAACAGCAAAAATCCTCGTGTCACACTTGATGTTTTTGTAACTTAGATGGCTTTTAAGAAAGTATTAAGATCCGTCATATCTTTTAAGTGTCACACAAATCAAACTCGTGAAACGCCCCGTACCATTCAGATATAGCTCATACGGCGTGAGTTTTATAATGTTTTTAGACGGTTTCGTATCGCAACATAATTTTTTGAATACATTTGGGAAAAACGCCAGATTGCTGACACATGCGACCAAAATTCAGATGCCAATCAAATTGGCTTAATGCTTGTCTCAGCTCGAATCCAGCAGCACGCATCCTCCGATGGCGCGGCAATTTATACTTCGCATTTACTCCAGCCTCAAAGCTCGATTTCTAGACGGGGTAGAGTATGAAGCGACGCTGTTGGACCGCACATAATTGAGACATGAAAAAAACATTACATTATACCCCAAAGCGGTAAAATTTAATAAAAAGTTACAAAGTTTTCTAGAAAACAAATTATCTATGTCTCATGTCTAAATATACGAATCACTCGATATTTCTTGTTACTGCAGCTTTCCGACAATTGTTCAGATATACGAATCACTGAAAAATATTAAGAATTTATCAAAATTTTCTTTGTTTTTTAGAAAAAAAGTATTTCAGAACAGGACTAATTGTATAATTGGGCACAAAGTTGGTAAACGAAATTATAATTAGTTATTTAAATACGTGAATGGGAGAAAGGCATCAGATCTTTCGGGAAACACCATTGCCGTCTATTTTATTTCAACGCATTTGGCTGTGACAGCTAACAAATTCCCTGTGGATATTTGGTGGTGTCGGTAAGTACGTTGTGGCGAATTGTCTATTTACCATCAATCCGTTGTGCGTTTAACCGCAATTACCGTGGAGGTTGTGAAAACAATTGCACATGATGTAAGTATTAAAGTGGTGAAACGCTTTTAACATATGCATAATTGGTAGGTACTCCAGGAATGTCGCCGGGAATCTGAATCGTCATTAATGCTATTTAGACCATTGTTTATGAAGTTAATGAGCGCAATATACAACCCTATTCAACTGAAATTTCCATAAAATGATGGGGGAAAGCTCTATGGAAACTTACGGTGGTCTAATCGTTCAGTGGAATGATGTTCACGTTATTGTCTGAATTATAGAGTCGGTCCAATCGATAAGACAAGTTGTTTACTACTCCGCTATCTAAGTTTTTAGCCATGATCATACATAACAAAAGAGCTGAAAAAATATGTTGTTTCGTTTTGTATTAGTTTATCGAAAAATTTTAAAAAGTTTAAGAAACCTACATACTCTGACCCAAATCTCCTCCTAACCTTTTTAGTTGCTGCTATTAAAAGCATTAACAACAATGTGACTTTTGTGAATTTGAAACGCGTTCGTGGCCGATTTAGGTTGAAATTGTGTGACGGTTGGATAATCTTTTTCAGATATTGCGGAAACTTACTGGTTGTGAATAGTGTCGAATTCCTTTACGATGATAAAAGAACAGAAGCTGCAGTGCACTTTCTCGTATTTTAGTCTTGGCGGTAATGGGGGCGTATCGTCCTGTTCGGTTCGATCCGATTGTTGGTATCAGCGGGACCGGATTGAATTGAAATGGCATATGCTCCTAGAGGACTAGATGTTCTAATGCAGATTGAATTCATAATTTAAGCCACCAGCTCCATTTGCGTGGCCGGCGAGAGAATTCGCGGACTAGTAAGCGGAATCTGGGGGACCATTACATCTCCAGCTAATCCTTGCACTCAGTCTAACCCCATAAAGGCTTCACCTTCACTCTTCCTCGGTAACCAGCGCACTTTACGAGACTTTTAAATTACGTCTAAGTTCGGGTGCCTTTGGCTTCCACCAATAAACTCTCACACAGGCTTTGGCTTGTTCAACTTTGAGAGCGATTATTTAAATTATTACTAAATTAATTAAACACTTTTTAATTAATTTATGATTCGGCTGAGAGATTTCCAGATAAAGCGGACATTAAAAGAATTAGGCCAAAGACGAGCAAGAATTCTATCGGCCATTTCAGACACGCTGATAATTAAGCTTTCTCCCCAACGGCCTTCCCGCGTTCCCTCTACACCTCACACTCAATTTTTCCTCAAATATCAAGAAATTCTGATCCATCTCTGGTAAATCTCCGGCAAATTTCTCGAATACGACTAGTTTCTCCCTACAATGCGTTAGTTTTCAAACTGATAAAGCCTATTGAACCCAAGTTGTAAACTTGATTTCGTCAGCGGTCATTATATTCCGTTGCGTGTTTACACAGATGCCTTTAATCGAGCCACCGAAACCCAACAATTGGGCGCTTGCCAATGTGTAATTAATTACAACGCAACAACCATTAAAGGAGTATTCCAGACAAAAATCAACTTTGCAAACAATAAGATTCTTTAAATATAAGCAATAAGACAGTGTGACATTTGAGACGATCATTTTGCCAAAATTCGTTCTTTCATTATTGATCTTATCACGTCAAACTCATATTTGCTATGATTACGAATTTGACTAAGAATTCCGTCACAATAGCTAACAACAAAGTTCAAAATTTGACTCATCGAACATCATGCACAATTCTCCCAAATTGCTTACCTACTGCTTTCTCCATCGCAAAGAGGTAACGTTCAAGCGATTTGCCTTCTCATTTCTCGATGATGTTGACAAATTCAGCGGTGAAGCTGATCTACAGGCAAAAATATTTTGTTACTCTTGAAATAATCAAACCATTAATAGATTTTTTTTCTCCCGTTATAACTTGACAATACATATAGTAATGATTATATACAGGGTGATTCACGTAGCCCGTGCATTAGAAGTTTTTGAACTTCTAGTTGGATTAGAAATTTGAAACTCGAGAAACAGTCATAATCAGTAATGCTCATTCTATCTAAAATATTTTAAACGCTCTAGCTCTACAGGATGTGCCAAAAGGCGGTATCAACTTTCTTATTTTAAATGGAAACGTACCATTCTTTTCTACATGGTTCAATTAGTCTTCCAACTCTGAGTTTTCATAATACTTGTTATGTGAACTTATCTGACAATTTTTGACATCATGTTAATTTATATGAAAAAAATGGTCGATGTGTAAGCTTACGAAGAAATTCGTATCTGGCAGAAGGTTCAGAATTTATAAAAACCAATTTGTAAAGTACTTAATTCAAAGTCCATACTAACTTTCGATATCTTAATGGTGGTTCCATTTTGTACCATATAGGCGCAGATAATTTTTAAATATCGCAACCAAAAATAGTCAAGAAGTCATTTTTTTCAAATGGCACCTACTGATTTTTTTTGTACTATTCGATAGAAAATTGTATTTTAGGATGAGTTAGTTAAGCATTTCCTATACCTAACTTCATCCCCTATAGAATTAAAAATTAAAATCGAGAAATTTCATCAATTTTGCGAAGAATTTTTTGGTTTTTCAAGTATGCCATGGAAGCAAAGGACAATAGCGACAATTTAATTATGCCTTGCTAATTTTTTAAAACAACAACAACAAAAACTATCAAGAACCATCTTAACAAAATTCTAATATAAATGTTCAATGTGAGCACGCGCCATTTTGATTACTAAATTCTATTAATCTATTTTCAACAAACTGTGTAACTCTTTTTATTTCGTTGGGGTCAGGTCAGGTCAAACTATGTAGAAAGAATTGTACGTTTCTATTTAAAATAGGAAAGTTGATACCGACTTTTGGCACATCCTGTATAGCTAGAGAGCTCAGAATATTTTAGATAGAATAAGCATGACTGATTATAACTGCCTCCCAAGTTTCAAACTTCTAATCCAACTGGAAGTTGAAAAACTTCTAATGCACGAGCTACGTGAATCACCCTGTATATGTTGCACCCACTTAGTAAAATTGGTCATTTCATGAAAAGGATTTCCACTTCATGAAACGGATTAGGGCAAAGAAAATTTTTTTTATGAAGTGAATATCCTTTTCATGAAGAGGACCTCCTTTTCATGAAATGGAGCATTTTACCAAGTGGATGCGACATATACACTCTTCAAAAAAATTAGGAGAACACTTGTTGTTGAAGCCATTACTTTTAAAAGAGTAACGTCATGAAAAAGGCCTTCAAAATTTTGAAAGTTAAACATTTTTTGTGGGAAAGTGACTTTAGCAACATTGAACAAATCCTTTATTCTAAAGACTTGAATTTTAAAAATAGAAAAAACGACAAAAATCAAAAAGTTATAGAAGATTGTTGTATATTTCCGAATTTTAATTAAACACAGCCAATATACCTGATCACCTATTTTGTCACACTTGAGTCAGCAGGAACGGTAGCCATAACAAAATTTTATACCAGTCAGTCATGCTAAAATAAAGTATATGTATATAGTTTAACTAATCTCATAACTTGTCTATGTTTAGAGCCTATTAAGTTGCTAAGAGTTACTAATACATCTTTGTCACACATAATTATCAAATGAGGAAAGAAGATTGATTAAAACGTTATTATTTTGGACAGAGCATGGAAAATCCCTGGAAATTTGGGGTTTGTTCGAGGTTATGAATAATTCGCAGCGGCAATTTTGCATAAGCAAGTGTTAAAGCAGATTGATCATTGGGTAATAAGAGAATGGAGGTAGGGGCGGTTCTATAGTCGTAAACAAGTGGCTTCGCCTGCCTCACATCTAAGTGCATCTTATATGAGATGCATTATGATTACGAACGGTATACAACCGGACTTGTTAACGCTATAGCGAATTAACATGAGATCCGTTAAAATTTATAAAGTAGTTGAAAACTCCCTCACAAGGGCATTAAGAGTAATTCGAGTGAACAAAAACGATATAAATTTGCGTGCGGGTAAATTCGATGCAGCAAAAAAAGACAGATGAATAATGAATGATCATTTTTTTAACTGAAAAGAAAAGAAAAAGCGCGAGGGGTCAAACACGCGGATTTTGAGGAAAAACCCGATTAGCCCCCTGCCAAGTGCGTACCCCTATAAAACTATACTTATACTATAAAAAGTATATACAAGTATAAGTCAATAACCTCTAAGGGTCTATAATCTCAAGGGTCGATGATTCAGAAAGTCAATGACCCCGAAAGATTGATGACCTCCAAAGGTTACCCTAAAAAGTCAATAACCCCAAGGGTGAATTTGAATGCACAAAAAATAATGGTATAGATAGAAATTGAAAGTTAATATATACAAATTGTCGTTTTATCAATAAAATAGTTGGTTTAACTATGATGGTGCACAAAGAAAAAAAGAGACCAAGTTTGATGATGATGAAAAACTGAGGTATTTTCAAGGCTAGCCAAGTTTGTTAGATTATCCCTTGACTACTATGCACCAAATTCCTTTCCCTCATACTATGCAAGAGTCCCTTGGACCCAGAAAAGAAATGCTAAATTTTTTCAGAAATAAAATGAAATTAAAATTTTAATTCATAAACAGAGGCAGCTTATAGTCTTAAACAAACGTAGAAATTTAATATTAATTGTCATAACAATTTGTACAAACTTTTTTGGCACATGTAATGCAAAGTGGTTTTTTGCACTGATGTGCGCATGACATGTTGCATTTTGGGCTCTTTTTTGAAAGGCAAAAAGCGCATCTCTTCTTTTTGGACTCAGAAACCTCTTCTACCTGGGGCGTTAACTGGTAGTAAAGTATGAAGCTTCTTGGCGATCAACTGTCGAGGATGACACGGTATAAGTTTGTTGTTCATGCGGGCCTCCATGAATTGCTTACATAGGGCCATTCCAAGCTGTTTGAGCAACTCAAACCGTGTAATCTTTCTGCCATTTAGTAAGAATTGGTACAAAACTTTGCTATTAACACCAGCCACGTTTAAAATGCAATGAAAAATTGCCATTGGCCAACGGCAGTTCCTTTGTGAGGTAGAATATGTCGTACATTTCTGGTCCAGAGCATCTATGCCGGCCTTAGTGGTATTATAAAATTCCATTATTACTGAACCACATGAAGAGTCAATTTGGCCATTATGACAGCTTATATTTTCATTATCTGATTCTCCCTGGTTACTTTTATCCGCTTCAGTTCTAAAGTTATCAAACGCTGCTAATGGAGGTTCTGTATTCTGAGTTTCAACATCATGATTCCAAAAATCCGCATCATTGAAGAGAGCCTCAATGTCTTCATCATTAAAAATAACGTTTGAAACCCATTTTGGACTAAAAATCATCGATAATGATCTAATTTTTCATAAATTTGGCTGAAATAAGGAAACTCACCAGACAGTATTTTGTTACACTTGTAATATGCGTGGGTTCAAGGGACCCAGATTTGTTTATATACAAAAAACGGTACTGCACAGAGCGGTAATCTGCAGACCATTAAGAGCTAAGATAGCTTACCAAGGCTTGTAGGGCCGAGGAGAACTAATGCTCGAGGTTTGTATACTATTTTATTCGCAATCATTTATTTTTGGCACATAAACGAAAATTCGTTTTCTGACGTTTCACTCTGCGCCATCTACCGAGTTACCTTCGTACTCACTGCAGGTTGGGAATGAGTTCATTCCTAACCTAGGGAGAGAAAGTAAGGTCAGGAATGGATTGTCAGGAATGATTAACTTCCCCACTTCTTAAAAGATTAGAAATGGACATATTACCTATACAGGGTGTCCCAAAACTCAACGTCAACCCGTGGAGGGCTGATAGACCAGCTCATTACTGACCAGAATATCATAATATGACCTTAGTAAAAAGTCATTAGTTTTCGAGATTTTGGGACTTTTATAAATTTCGTGAAAATCGAACGCATCGCGGAAGCTGTACAACAAATAAAGGCTGCTGGAAGCGCAAGAATGATAAAAAGGTCTTTTTTAAGAAGATGCCGCGCTTGCATTCGACTTGGTGGCAGGCAGTTTGAACACATCCGTTGAGTTTTATTTGTTTTATTTTTATTTCTTAATACATATCTGTCACTGCAATTTAACACGTATTTTAATTCAATTTCCTAATTATTAAAATAATTTTACAATGCGCTCCTTTTGCAGTCAAATAGAAATATCTTTTTTTTCTAATGCAAAACATAGAAATTTGTACACCATTTTAAAAACTACACTAAATGAGCCATCTTTTAGAACAACTTGCCAAGTTAGCGTGGTATTTTTTTCAAAAGTATGAAGAGTCAAAGTTAGGTCATTAAAAAGAATAAATCATGTATCAGTCAAAAATGTTTTTTTTCTTTCTCAAAGATCTGGCTCTAGTAATGTTTCTTTGCCTTTTGATCAATAACAGGGCTATTCAGGGTTACGTAACCACATTTAGAATAATATAATATGGAAATTTGAAGTTGTGACACTCTAGAAACTGATCTAAGGTGTCGATTTTCACGAAATTCATAAAAGTCCCAATATCTCGAAAACTAATGACTTTATACTAAGGTCATATTACGGTATTCTGGTCAGTAATGGGCAGGACTATCAGCCCTCCACGGGTTGACGTTGAGTTTTGGGACACCCTGTATAATTGCGAATAAAATACATTGACGCGCAATGCCTTCTCTTGACCATCAGTGTTATTGAAAAATTGCAAACGGTTTTGGGTCCCTAGGACCCGTGCATAGTAATGAAGGGTTAAAGCAGTAGGGTAGTTTGTTCGATATGTTAGATTTGTGTAATTGGTGGTGGAGGATCCAGACGGCAATTTCAATTTTGGATGGGGTTAGATGTGCCAAAGATCTCTTTGAAATGGAAAGTGAATGAGTTAGTAGTTACCTGGTGAAGGCAGTGTGATTCTCGGAGTAATTAGATGTTAGTGGCAAAGTGACATTTTAAAGAGGCTGCGTCTGATTGAAGGGGGGATACTTGAGGTGGTCGGTCTTTTGTGCGAGATGACAGTGTTATAAATTTGGGTAGTAATTTGGTAAGCAGAAATCTGAATAATCAATCGCGCAGTACGAGGAGGCTAATAGAGACACGTGCGGAGCTTCCCGCTGCCTGTTCTGTGTCGGTTTGAGGCGGTCGTGCTCGTGAACGTTCCTCTCCATCTAACATACTGGCGCGTTCCAAGGTGGCAGGTTCCAATTAAATTACTCTTCATTTTATAGAAAACGAGCCACACGCATTAATCATGCCCGGCCCCGCTGTCGACTAAATTCATTTGTCAACGGTGCAACTCGCAAACAATTTAGATTATTTTTGTCGCACAGTGCGAAGAATCGGGTGGAAAAACTGAGCCTGTCAGAGGACGCGATTACACCCAGCTAGCCGGCAATAAATAAGAGAGCTACCATTAGGACGGCTCGTCATCACTCAAATGTGTCACAACATCTACATTATCACCGCCCTGCATTCTAATTTACCATTTCAATTGACCAAAGTACCTGACCTATCACCGCCGCCCCCGACTTGGCCGCGCTAACCGCCAAGTTCCGCAAACAAAAGCCCAACTAATTACCCTTCCTTCAGACAATCCCAATAGCCGACCGTCCATCTCCTCAAACAATTAAATAAATCAAACGCGCTCCAGTTAATAAACAACCCCCCAACCTCCCCGTCTCGACGTCTACAACCACTGAATTTTCGAAATTCGTTCCGACCCGTAATACACCCTAAAACCCATTAATATCGGCGTTCCATTGATAATTTAAGTGCCATATTATAATACCCCCCGATTCCACCTCTTCTTCATAAAATATACATATGCACCGCCGCTTCCAACACAGTAATCCTCTAAAATCCATCGCTCCATTTAATTAAATTCGCGGCGGTACCTAATTTAACTGCCCCACCAGAGAGCTTCATTCGACCATTCAGAGAAGACAATTGAAAAGTTTCGCCCACCAGTTTAGTTGCAAAATTCGCTAAACGAGTAGAACGCTAAAAATTCACAACTTCTCTAGTATCGATTATAAAATCCTTCTGGTTACGTTTTCTCGGAAAAAGTCACTAACAACATTCCTCCTGAGCTGTTGAGATAAAAAAAGGTAATATTTGTATGAACAATTGTAATGTCAAGCAAATATATGTATATTTACAACACCCTTTGAACGTCACATTCAACTTTATTTGATTGGATGTTACATTGTTGAAAGACGTGATTGAAATGGCTGTTATAATCCCAGGATAAGTGGTGTGAGCCGGCTTGAAATATGATAGTTTTATTGATTAAACATAATGAATGATTATGAAATTATTCAAAACAAACATGGACCAAGCGAACGAAATTTCCGGCTCGGTTTGAATGATGTTGAAAGTTAAGATACTCTGCGAAATAACATTTACTATGAAGTTTCAGAAGACAATGAGAGACTATGGGACCCTACTTAAATCCCATCTGAAAACTTGGCTGGATTTAGTTTAAACCTTGAACACATGAATTGCGGTTACATCGTTGAGAAAACCAAAGCGGTATCTACAACTCGACGAAAAATCGCTTCCATATTGTTTCATTTTCCACATTAGTTTTACAAGAAAATGGTTTCATGCACTTCATTAATAATTACGCCATAAATAATTCGGAACAATCAGGGTGGACGCTAGCTAAGCAGTACAGTGAGGTACCTCAATGTTGTATGCAGGATAATAGACATATGATTAATGATCAAAAGGGTCTCTTCCATGCCTTTCAGCGGCATGCCGAAATCCTGAAGACCACTTTGGAACTTTGCAATGTTATTTTATTTTTGTGGGCGTTAAATTAATTGTCTCACATCACTCAAGTGAGGAGGAGCTTCAATTACATTTTAAAGTCTTTGGATTTGGTTAATGGTTAACACTTTCCCTTATGAAAATTGTCAATGCTCGCAAATTAATTGGTTCTAGTTAACGTTGAGATGGGATATCTCTAATTAAACGAGAACTGGAAGTAATCTCGCTTAAGATAAGTCTGCATTTGCTTCAAAATGAAGTTTGCCACGAAAGATAATTTTAGTATCCACAAGAGATTCGTGTTCGTGTGCTGATGTGAAGTGTTGTTTTCTGCAATATTTACTGACGCTAGTGCTTAGTGGATTAAGTCGAAAATTGCAAGCGTTTTCCGGTGCTTTCAACCCTGGCCGTTCATATCAAGCTGATGAGGTTACACAACCGGAATGTTTTAATGCTTTAATTTAAATTTTTCAACAAATCAAAAAAATCTATAATCATATTTAGTCAAACCCTTTCACTTTTGTTTACAAAGTTTATAGTAAAAGCTTTATGTGCAAGTATATTAAAAGTTTAAGGGGCCCTTCTAATATGTAGAAGCGAAAGGTTGTGGATTATGCTGGAAGAGCTACATTAAATATTTAATGTAAATCTTAAATAAGGAGCATTCTGTTCGTTCCGGTTTCATTTATAACGATAATTTTCGCTTGAGTGTGCGGGTGAAGGAACGAATTTATGTTGTAGACAAATACAGTAATGAAGCCAGCAAGAGAAAGGGCTCGCTCTCGAAGACCGCGGATGGGCCATCGCCGTGACATTTGTCGTTTGAGCTCATTCTCTTGTACCCCATGCCTTTAGTCGATAGGCCTTAGATGCATTAATCACACAAACAGTTCCCGGCCAGATTGGCCTGGCTTATCCTCGCGATTCCCAGTTCAACTAACGAATGTCAGGGCGCACTTCTCTCCGCAGATGGTCTCCAATCCGTAATCCCGGTGACGGATGCGAAATTCGTCTCCCTTGCCGACCCCTCCTCTATTTATTTAAATTCAAAACATTTCCTTACACGGCCCTTTGCGGCTTGCATTCCCCAATTTCTTCGACCACCGTGAATATTTGATTGCTCGTTTGATTTAAAGTGAGTCACAATTTTTCGCCGGTGGTGACCATATCTGTACTTATTTCTCTCTTAAGACGTTACTCTTCATTTACATTGATGCGTTTCACCCACGAACCACACCAACTTTCCAGCGCTCCTAATCCCCCACCGTTCACACTTATTTATCAATACTTTCAAACTGAAGCGAGAAACTCAAACAGAAAAACAACTTCCGCCCGCAAAACCCCAAACATCCCAACACCACAAACGGCAGAAAGACGTCACAAGCGTCTTGCTCCCAAGCTGCAAGTCAACCATCACCTTTAATCCCCCGCAGCCTAAATTACAGCCGTAAAACATTTGTTTGTTGTGTAAATAGTTGCTTGTATTGATATTGAGGCAGAATTTATCGGCATCTCTTGCATCTCACAAAAGTATCCACATCGTAACATAAGGGAGCGTTTAAGCTCCATAACTACAACTCTACAGATCATGCAAGCAGTACTTGCTGCCAGACTCTGTTGCGGTAGTTGGTTCAATTACAGAAGCTCTCTTAAGATTTGTCAATGGAACAAAACTTTTAACGGTAGCAACTTTATTAGCGGAACAATACAACAATTTTCGTTACTTATTTTTAGCAAAAACGCAGCTGTCGCTGGATAGAAAACAATTGACTCAAATTTTTTAATCCAGAATTGTCTCTGTAATACGTAATAAGGGAAAAAGCATTGGTAAAACTTGGGGAGTTGAAAAGCGCATCATGGCAAACTTGTGAAGACGTTTTTTTATCGAAAGCGCATATATCACCCATGAGAACACCAAAGCTCACGGGAAAAATATGTATGTAAATAAATAAATCAATACCCTCGATATGTCATTCTTCAATTCGCCGCAAATACGAAATAGTAACGCTTTCGATTCAGTGGTCGGGAAATTTAGATAAATCCGGTAATTGCGAGTGTTGAAAGTCCTAATTCGGTCTGGACTAAACAATAGAAAAAAACATGAGAAAATTCCACAATTCAAGATGAGTTAAAAAAGCATTTAACGAATACTTTTCAAATTTCACGACAATAGATTAGCATGTGAATGGTGTATTCAATTAAGATTTAACCAACCGATTCAACACGTTCTTTTACTAATTTATTTGCATTCGTGCACGTTGGAAGATTCAGTTATTTCCACAGTCGCTAATCTAACCCCAACAAATGCAAAAGTGTTAATTCTTTAACGTGGCGCAAAACCGCCGCTTTGATTATTTTTAATGTCGTTTTTGTACAAATCCCCAAAGATAAAGAGGCTCGGCGGGCTCTCCAAAATAGAACAGTTTAGTGGTGGACGGGGAATTATTCACGGAAGTTTATTTTTGTTTAAAACGCTCAAAATTACTCCGGCTTACAACCGTATAATTTATTTCACGTCAGGGTTTAAATTAAAAATCACGAATACTCAGAGGCTGTACTAAATCACCCAATAATCCCAGCCACAACAATTTTATCGGACAAATCAAAAAGACTAAATATTTCAATCCTTCACTTGAAATATTTAAAGATTTTTTTAGTTTGTTCGTTTATTTAATATTGAAATATACCTGCACGAGTATAAGTCGAGCCCTTTAAAATCTGTTCTGCATTTGTAGTTGCTACTGGTGTCGAATATTTATTGAAGAACTTAAAGGAAAAACTTTGGGACAATAAGAACATTGGTATCGGGTCAAGCAAAAAGTTGCAAAAATTTAATGGGATCGGCACCCTAACTATGTATGTTGCGGCACTTACATAGCTTTATTAAATTGGTCGTGTTTTGGATGGACCTGCCAGGCCGTGATGTTTACAAAGAGGTAGCGAGTCAAGTTAAGTTCTGCCAACATTATTTCCTTCTTAGAAATTGTTTGATGTTATTTGGTGCGGTAAAGGAAAAGGGGTGTGGGCAATATTCAAAATAGGCAGCGGGCAAAGTTTAATGCGCGGTATCCCGCTGTCGAAACCGCAAGGTCCTTAAGCTTAGAGCCCATTAAGAGCAGCTACTTATGCTTGCTTATACGTTGAGTATTAAAACAAGTTGCGCTTGATTAAAGTTTTCTGCTCGATAAAACGGTTCGCTTCGATCGTATGTAGCACTGTTAAATACCCAACCAAATTAATTTGGAGTTTTGAGAAAGTAAAATGGAGAAGATCCAGGTAGGTTTATTGGCAGGCGCTGGTGTTATATTAACATGAGGGTAGGGTGGTTTTTGTGAGATCCATGAATTTCGCTGACCTCTGCCCAGCTTAAACGATCTCTCCTACATAGTATATGTGGCGACTTATTCAGATAAGCCCACTGTGTAATTTGTGGATCGCGATTTAGCACGCGGATAAAATAAGGCGACAGAGACCCAATTGTGTAATCAATGCCCCAAAGCTGTCATCTCTATAGCTAGTGAGAATTGCAGATTGTTCCGTTATTAATGATATCGTTATTAAAGTAGGGTGTCGCTTCCTGAAGCGATTCAAATTACCATTTCCTGTTTCATAAATACGTGAAATTGTGTTTGGAAACGAAGGTACTCGCAGTCAATATGCATTTTGATTGCGTATAAATGGAAATTTCTTTTCAATAAATATCAACACGTCCCGACTTTCCTCCATAACTTCACAGCTGGGAGCCTGAACTACATCCAACCCAAATAAATTAACACCAAATTTCTTCAACACATTATCGAAATCCACAAGCAACGCAGTCTTTTCACTATATTAACGTAACACTATTAAATAAAAAGCCAAAATGGGACGCTTTTAGATTTTGGATGTTTTATCAATTCAGACACAATATGAAAACTCCAGTCAGTTCGACTATTAGAAAAGTCCAGCTTGAACTGAGCTTCTTCTCCGTTATTACTGGTTAATAGGACTTGTTGTCAACGCAGAACCATTTATAAAAGTTATTATTTTTTGAATGGCGCAAGACGGTATAAAAGCCCACCTATTTTCCGTCTTCTCGTCCATTGTTTGTATTGTTGGGAAATTCGGGGTAGCTTTTGTTATTTGTGTTCTCCTAGGAGTGTTTCATTCTGGTGTTAATTGTTTGTCTGGGGGTATTAATACGAACGGCGGGTGTATAATAAATTGGTCCGGGATTGAGTAGAAGTGAAACGACGAGGAATCCGGGGAATATACCATTTCTAGACGGTTGATTATATTAAGTTGGCATAACCAGCGCGTAATTTAAGGCTCGTACCTTAACGCGACGATGTACCCCTCAAGTTGTGTTTCTGACTCTACAGATGGCGCTGTTTCTTGGCCCAAAATAATTTATGACACAACCCCATGGAAAAGAAGATTTACTGCGTCCTAATCGGCAATAAACTTTGGTCGACTACCTTCCGTGAAAAGGTTCTCTTATCACAATACATGCCATCTGGTAACTGCCACGAGGCCTGTGACGAGATTGTCGGCGAGTTGGTTTTCGAAATTTACGTCTACAGACAGACGTTCACCGAGTTATTGCTCCTGAAAGATGCGCATTATGTACTTCGCGCATGGAGACAAAAGACTTCAAAGATAGAGCACTCGAAGGTTGCTGGTAAGGTAGCCGCATGGGCTAGTGGCTGAAAGTGGACGGTCGAGGTCGTAGGTTCGGTTCTTGGCCCAGGACAAGGATTTTTTTCCATTTTTTTTAGAGGCACGCGAAAAAGTTTTGTACAAGGTCAGTTCTGGGCCCTGTAATTTTTTTTTAAAAGCACGATTAGAAATTACCACTAAAAGAAGTTTTACGTTTTACATAATGCGGTCATTGTTTACTTTACCCACTTCTGGATTTTCAAAAAGCCAATTACAGCAAAGCATTCCTTAACATTTATATATTACGGAAATCAATATCTTTTTTTGTGCAAACCACTTTTATTTTTACTCTTATTTTCTTTGCCTTAGCACATCTACATCTCAAAAACCAAGAAGTGGACATTGTAAACAATCGCCCATAATGCGCATGTTTCAGGAGCAAGAGCTCCGTGGAACGTCTGTCTCTTACAACCTTGTCCGCGGCGTCCTTTATAGAGTCGCATTACATTCACTTTGATTTTCGTAGTTTTATTAATTTTCTGTTCAAGTCTTTAGAAGAAAGGATTGGTTGAATGTTGCTGCAATTATGGTTTCTTAGGAATATTAGATGACGGAAACATTATTGAATAATAAAGACGTTTCCATTATTGGTACAGACCAACTCCAACTAACCATGAGAAAAGCTGTTGTTTCAAAAAGACGTAGTTTTTGTCTTTCTTAGGAATGTGACCAACTAACCCTTAAAAAAACACACAATTATTACTTTCAAGTTCAGGGGCAATTGAGGATTACTAATGCAGTAAAATGTTATTTTATTGGGTACAATGAGTTTGAGGAAAATAATCTATTTATTAAAGAATCTCCATGCCGATTTTGTTTTCTTCATTACCACCGTAACCGCCGGACAACGAAAATAAACTATTATGTTTGTCGTGGTTGCTTTCGTTCCCCATCATTTCAGTTTATTTATGGTACAATTGCAAAGTAACAGATAAGGGATCATAAAACTGACCGCAAGTGCACCCCTGATCGACGGTGACAGGTCCGTGACAGCTCAAACTTTGAAGCGCCACGTGGTGGCTCTACACCGAACTAAATTTAACATGGCAAGCATAGGACCGTAGGTTGTCGATTAAGATAGACAGTAGACTAATTAACTTTTCTTAAAATTTCTTTAACTTTTGTTAATAGCGCTTTAAAATCTAGCTATTAACATATAACCGCATAGAAAAAAATAATGGCAACGTTGATTAATTAATCATAAAATCAAAATTTCAAACTTTAGCCGGAATTTGAGCTCGTTATTTTTTAGATTACAATTTTTTGTGTGCAAGGAAATGATCACGTCCTCAAAATCTTTGGTTGTAACCGCGATATAACGATCAAAAGATTGCTGCAGACGTATTCTAAATTAACTATTACCACTTTGTTAATTGAGGTGCATACTTCAATTATACGGTAGTATGTAACTGAAAGATTCCTTTATAATATTTAATAAAATGTATTTTTCTAACGCCATAAGTTTTCATACTACAGTGGTATAAAGTCGAGCAAAATTTGGCAAAATGTCTCCTTCGCCACCTTAAGGTGTATCTGCAACAACAGCGGCCACCACTCGTATGTCAAATTTTAGTTGAGACGACTCAAATACCGTGTTTAGTTTTGTTATATACCTACATACACCTTAGTCAAATAATAAAATTTGAAGTTTGCTCACAGAACCAAATTCATTGTTACAGTAAATTGTCCCATTAAAGTTGCAAGAGACCTACGAGACATTTCGTGAGTCGGCGCGCGTTTTTCTTCGCTGCCGAAAGGGAATGAATGTTGTTTTTATATTTTGCCTTCAACTTCTTATTTTTAGGTCTCCCCCCATTGTAATTTATGCAGCGGAACATCAGGAGAGATTTGAAAATTTCACGCATTTCCTCGCCTTAAAAATTGTCAAAACATTTACCACATCTGCAGAAAAATATCTCTTGATAAATATAGTACGTGCATTTTTACAGCTGTTTGTTTGTATTCAAAATAAAGTCGAGTCGTTCCACAAACAAGAGGGCGATTAAGGCGCTCCGCTACAACATCACGCCCCCCATCTTAAGCTTCTCAATTTATTACGGAGTTTTCTTTGTAATTGTAACGTAATTGAGCTATCACGAGCAACAGAGAAAAAAAAATGTTAAAGTTATATCGTTCCGTACCTACGGTTTAGAGCGTTTACGCGCTAATTTTTTTGTTTAGTTGCTTGTCTTGATCCTAAAATTTCTCACATGAAAATTTCAGAGCGCCCGAAATCAATCTAAATAAACTGTTATCTTTGAGTAAGCTCGAGAGGGAATAAGATAAATTTCAGTACAAAAAACACGGCACATGTGCCTGTCAAAGCAACATAAGCACCTACCATCAATAAGCTTGAAACTTTTTAATGCGCAGCAATTAGAATTTCCCGAAATCCATGACTGACCAAACTAAGAACAGAACCAGAATGCTCAAACTCAAATCTAGGAAAATGTTATAATTAAGTCAATTGAGCGACACAAAACAGACTTGACGCCCAATTATCCACTTAATTACCATTAACAACCGCAGCTCTAGTTAAGCCTAAAATCTAGAAACCCTAAAGGGTGGAGTTTGTGAAATTCATGTATTTGTTAAACTGATGATGACATAACTCAATAACACACAATCTTACTGCCTTATTGTTTTATTAAAAGTGCAGGAATTTGGAAATTTCGTTAACGGAGACCGTTTTCATTACACGCCGGAACCGTAATAAATAAAGCCGCGAGATTACCCAAAGCCCCGTGTGTAAATTACAAAAAAAACTGGCAGGCAATGAAGTCAAAACGTTTGCAGAAAACATGAGCATTAAGTTTAACCGCAACAATGTCAACGTTTATGCATGCACCAAGCTGTAAAAGCGCAATTATATGTGAGCCATATTTTTTAGACCGCCGCACTTTGGGCGACTTTCGGCGCTGTAACAGTAAATGAAGCTATTATTTAACGCAATAATGAGAAAAACTTGTCATTTGAGCAGCGAGCTTTAGGACATTTCAGATAGAAGAGCTTGCGGAACGTGATTCAATTCGCAAGACTTTTATGACGCTAATTCCAACGCAATTACAGAGAACTGGTTGATATTTTTATAAATTTTCTAATTAATATTAACCACCAGTTGAAAGTCTAAACAATTTCTACTAATTAAGGATTGCCAGGAAATTATTTGAGAAACGCGAGTGGTTATCGACTTGAAAGATATTTGGATGCGCGTTTTCACGCGTCAAAGCTCAAAAGTTAAGTCAATCTCGTTATCGCGAATTCGTTGACAGATGTTTTCGTTCTGACCGCTGAACCACCCTTAATTTTGTCATAAACCACCACTGGTTTAGAAAAGTTTAATTTGATTTGAATCGATTCGAATGAAGTTGGGGTAGTGCTGGATATGTTGACGTAGAACAAGTGATGAGTTGTGGGAAAAAGTGGAAGCTCAGTAGGTCAGATCCGAGTACTTCCGGGATTGTTTTCCGAGTTTGATTAATGGAGGCGTTTGGGGGAAAGGATGTAAAAAATAATTTTTGCCTCCTTAACCGAGCCATAGTTGCAAAGAACAACAATTTTTACCAGCATGATTGGCACTTTGTATTGATACAATTAAATTGTGTGATAAGTTTTTATTAATTATTAAAGTCATTCATCACAAATTCAATTAAGAAGTAATTTTTCCTTATGCCTCCCAAAAATAACTTGGGAATCTATAAATATTCATGAAGCAGTTCTTAATAAGTCAAAACTTGGCTGCTTCCAAGCATCTCTGAATGAACAATCTATTAAGCAAAAAAATATTAACGTGCTTTATATGGAAAATTAATTGTTCCAACTTCAATCCTGGTTGCTCCAGCTTTAATTGATTTTGTTCCCTCCTCTCATTTTCACACTTTTAAAATCGATATCAATTACAAAGAGATAAAGAATGAAACTTAATAGACTCATTTTATTTCATTCCAATTTTCTCCTCACTTTTATTGGTTTATTAACATTTCGCATCGCGTTACAACTCCCGAATTTCATTTGCGGAAGCACCGACCCAACAAATAATAATTTATCCGCCGTCTTACTTCTTCTAATTCCGACAACTCAACGTAGGTCAAAATTGGAAAGAAATCCTAAAATTTCAACTCAAGCTAGAACGTTTGAATGTTAGTATCTATCTTGGGACTGGAAATTTACGACATGTTAATTATACAGCAAGGTCCCTCTTGCGGTGGAAAAGATTGATGGTTCTTTGAATCGAACATTTTTTACCTTTTGCGACATAAGCATTTTTCGACAGCTCCTGAAGGGTGCATTAATTTTTGATAATATTTTTTACCACTTGCTAATATTTTGCCACAGCACTTCTCAAGACCCTTTCACCGCTCTTGTCAAATTTATTGTTAGTGAATAAAGGCACTTAAAACGTTTAATCTGATTTCCGGTGATAATTTTTTCCATCCTGATGGATTTAATAAAGTTTAGTACTTTATGTACGTCTCTTCTTAAAGACATTTGCTGAGAATCGCTCTATTTGGTTCACCATTTAGTGAAAGAATTTAAAAACGTTGACAAATATTTTAGTGTCGTCTTACTTCAGTCGTATATTAAAATATGGGGATTTTATATTTGATTTTCAGATCGGTATTGGACGGTCAAAGTCCTAAGACCATCTTGACATTACGAAATTCCGGAATAATAGAATTTCCAGCAATTCTCAGCGGCTCGACGATTCTCGAACAATTTTCGAGTGGATCCACCTACAAATATGCACAATTGACATAATCACCCGCACATCTTCATCAAACCAAATTATTGAAACTAGAATCAAAACTTCGGAATGAACGTAGGAAGTGGTGAGGCGTTGAGGACTGTCCTAAGGGTGCCAATGTAACGAAAGGAGATTAATTATGAAAAGTTGATTTTGATCACAATGCGTGTAGCAGTGTTGAGTCTATTATTGTTAAAACTGAATTCTGCTTTAATTTTAAAGAAAATTTTGGTGTTTGTGTGCATACCGCTCCATTTTGTGATTGGTACAGTGATGTGCATTGTTAAGTGATTGGGGATGCTTGTTGGCGTCGGTCATGGTTTTCGGAATGGTGAATTGTTTGAATGGCAAAAATTAATTAGCAGGGATGAATGTGTTTTATGTTGAAGAATTTATTATTTCCGCGGTCGGCCGGATTTCAAGATACTCCGATTTGATTAAAGTTGGATTTCATGGAAGCTATCGTCCATTTCTGTTAATGTCGCTTAATTAAAAGATAGCGTTTTGACACGTTCATCCACGTTTAAAATCGGGTATAATTTGACTTGAGCGACCGCCGTAATAAAGCGAGCAAATACAAAAGCCGCTGAAAAATGGAGCGGAATATTTCCCAGAAATGCAATGTAGGCATTGACGCTGCCCCAGCTTAGCTGACCTCGGCGAGCCAGAAAAGGAGAACCCTGGCTCACCAAAATGTTCGCCCGTCTGAACGATGGATATGACTCTCTCTACAATAATCCCACACCATTGATTTTCGTCTTATATCAGTAAAAGCGCCATATCTTTCAGACTTACCAGCTCATGTATAACTTCATATTTCCCGAATAGCTACGAGTCATCCTATAAAAATTACTTCACTGCAATGCTGCTTCACCAAGCGATGACAGTCTTTAATCCAGATAAATCGATCAAACAAGCTCTCCCGGTGCATAAAGTTTAATACGCCACCAATGAGAAGCCCACATATTATGCAAATTGTAATCCGATGACACTGCGATTACCAAATTTCAATTAAGCACAACGGGGCAAAGCATCTCAAACACATAACTTCCATTTTGGTCTTGATTGTAAAACAATCGCCCTAATTAAGAAAAATTCTTATAATGGCAGTCTTCCCATTATTCAAATTGTTATGCATGTTGTAGAGGTGACAAGGGACCTAACTTTTACTATAATTTTAACAAATGTTGGTATTTTGAAAACGCGATGTGCTACCACAAATCCGTTTGAAGTCAGGCCTTAATAAAATAGGCGACAGGACATGTCCGTTATGCGCATCGCTTAACCAATTAACTACTTCTGCATGGTGAATTTTTCATGACACATTTAATTATTCACGGGGGGAAGCAGGCTGGGCTTTCCCCTACACTGCGTGGCTAACGTCAAATTTCAAAAGGAAAATTGAATGAATTCTCGATAGCAATAGTTAGAAATAAAGTGGTTTTTCCTGATTGTAAATTCTACCTTTTCCGTAATATTCGCGTTATATTTTAAGGTGACAATAGAAACGAACAGTTTTGAGGTGGAAACCACTGACAATAATATCCGAGATGTGGCGCGTAAAAATCTAACATCCCAAAAGTGTGAAAAAAGCGCCTTTTGTAAGAAAGTCTTTTATTTGTGTTATCTTGAAATCAGGGGATTAAAGCGAGCACGTACAGAGTGGTTCATGCAGAAAAATTCGAGTGTAGCAAAGATAATGCGTAAATACCTTACAAAAACCGCTTAACTTTGCTTTATTATTTCTGTCGTCCGTCTATAAAAGTTAGGTGGATGCGATATACATTTGAAGACGATTTACGCAAAATTGGGTGAGTGTAAAAGACGTTGGATAGGAATTGAGTAAAATCGATGATTTATCTGAATGAAGAGGAGGAAAAGAGTAACAAGTATGCAGCAGGCAGGGATGCAAGCGGTTTCCTTTGTGGACCGTTATCGGAAAATGCGACCGAGCAATACCGGTAGAGCTTCAAGCACGATAGGTCCGGACGTGTAGCATTAAAATTCATGTCGCAGATTGCCACAAACGTAAATCGCATGTGTCTACAGGACTCCGGTCTTAATTGCATTTTAAATAGCACACCAGAACGTCGCCTCTTTCGAATTGTATCATTACCTTTATTGATATGTCTTTGGGTTTTTCTAACGGCACCATTAACGGATTTGTTCGAAGCCAATTTATCCCTTGACCCGTTCGTTCAAGACTTTAAGAATCTGCACTTGAGTAAATAAGACTTTGTTTACTACCCACCATAAAGGCAGCTTTGAAGTCACAGTTTAATTGAATTTTTTACTTTATTAGATGAGTCTGCTTTGTATAAACACAACAAACAATGGTAGGTCAAACATGCCTGAATAAATCCACGGGATTGAGTCCACTCCACTCAACCCTCAAAAAGAATCTTGGCAGTCACAATTTTGCTGCCAATTATATTATATAATAGATACTCATTTGAAAAACGTGGCTACATTGACGAGATCATGAAGTAATAAAAAATCGTTGAAAATATTTTCCCGCTATAATCAATCGCATAATAGAATTTCAGTTCCCTATTTTCTTAAAATATAATTTAAAATAGTCAAGCTCCTTGTTATACAATATTTTTGTTTACGACAGTTTGGTAGCATACTTCTATCGAATTGGGTGTAAAGACAAGAATTTGAATAAAGTTTTGGTTAAACTCAAAAGTACATAGATAGATATAAAGTTTAAATAGCACTATTGCAAAGTTATAGCTACACTAAAATGGAAAAGTCAATGTAAAGGTACAGGATTAATGTTTGTGCATTGGTCACTTTACGGCTGCAACTGAAGTGGAACACAATGCAAGATACTTAGACGGACGCTCGCCCGGCGCCTCCGCCATTTGTGCTTCATGCATCATGCATTATTTAAAATCACGATGTCGGTAACTTTATGCAGTGTAAGACTTTGTGTTTTTGATCAAATATCGCAAACAATTTATTAGTAGTGAGTTAAGTTTGTCGCAGCAAAACGTTTACCTGGATGTTTCCGCTGGATTACGAGAAATCTAATTTTCGCCAAGAACATCCAAGTTTCCTTTCACAAGTGACGACTATTCATCGGAAAATATTGAGGAGTTATCATCAAGTTCGAAACGCAACGTTTAGACAAGGTTGTGCAGAGAGCGCCGAGTAAAACCAATATTAATCAAACGAACAATATACAACAGTTTCCATTTGTCGAAATTACGTAACGTGACATTTTCATTTTCTCTTTAACTACACGGTTTTCCAGTTCATCGGCCTCTAGTTATTTTATAATCAGAAAGCTTCGCAAAGATTTGCTTCAATGCAAACTCTAATTGCACATTAGACAAACAAAATAAAGTGCCAAATTTTTCCCTAAAGCCCTTTCAAATTGAAACAGTTATTTCTATTGTTAGAGAGCGACTTCTGCGCAATTTTTTCTTTGATTCCTTAACATAAATTCCGGCAACATTTTAATATTCTCTTTATAGCGTCACTTATTTATTTTGTTATTCTCCCGGGATCGATTCTGAACCCCCGCGTTAAGTACAAAAAAATTAATTTAAATTCCACGCGGAACCAGTTTACCTAACAACATTGTAGCGTAAAACGTAATTGCTCAAACTAAGACGAAATTGCAGACTTCTTAAACTTTAATTTATATCGCTTTGGCCATAATTTCGGTGCGGTACATTTCAGAATCTGTAATTACTAAATCATTAACTAGAAGACGGGATGGATTATTTAAAATTTACCGAGAAATTATAAAGCTCCTCGAATTAATTCGAGAATACGTAATCGGGTAGAATACTGAATTTGCATGTATCAAGAGTTTTTGGACAACACAACCGGGGCGCAAACTAAATCGCAATTTTTTTTCCAAAATTGCATTTTGAGGTAATTGAGTCCAGGTTATTATCTTAGGTGGTATTTCACACCTCGAGGTTCTAAAAGTCTGACGGTTTGAGGCATCGGCTTTATGCAAAACGGTTAGCATAAAAATCGCTTCCAATTAATTAGAGGGGGCGGTCTGGTCTTTCTGTTTAAATTTCGATTATAATGAGAGTTTGGGCGGCAAATTTAGCACCGTTGGTGGTATAGGCTGGACTACGTAATGAAATGCGACCACCATCGATTCTCTGATGTCGACAGCAAGTTTGATATCGGAAATACTATCTTAAGAAGTGTTATCTAGAAATTGCGTAATGAATGAGCATTTGTGTATGTTGGTATCCTATCATCAGTTGGTGTTGCGATATGATTTATGAGGAGCTTAATGGCCATAATGCGAGCTTGAGTCCTTTAGCTGAAACTCTGAGCTCACTTAGATAGGTCAGATAGGTTAGGCCCCACGCGAGCCCGACCTTATTATGTACTATTATGTGTGTAAGTGGGCCTACCCGCCAAATCCGATACACGCCCTTGTTCCTCAAGCTCACGACCAATTTATTACTGAAACTTCGTTACTTGCTAATTTAATATCCATGTCCAACTATTAATAATGACCAGATTTGGTTACTTTTGACTGTGCTTGACGCCTTGTATCATATAAAGCCACACAATCCACTTTACTATCATAGTCCCCTTTTTAAAAGGACCTAAGGGAATTAACCCGACCGCGATTGCTCCCCAAGTACAGTGGACTAAGAAGTCGGATAAACCAGGATCCTTGTCTCTCTAAGACCTTAAACATTTTTATCTAATTCTCTACAAACAAGACGTGCAAACTCTTTATTCTAAGCTCCAGCTTTTATTGATACCATTAAAGATTTTGCTGTTAAATTCATATTTGTTACTTAAATAATTAAATATGTGTTATAGATTTTATTGTCTCATATTTGTGTTTATTTTCAAAAATGTCATCAAGTCTTTTTAAATTTTTATTTATATTTACAAATAAAGTTTAGTTTTTCCAACAGTTACGGTTATAACGAACCGTAATCTCCGGTCCGCAGAGGTTCGTTACAAGCGAACACTACTGTATATTAATGAAAAGTTCTCAAGAACACATAATTGTCAATGCCTCTAATTGGACTTGAAATACAATCGAAAAAGCTGTGCATGAGTTAATCGAGATGCGGCAAAAAATCTCCAAATAATCAAGACAATCTTCCTTAGAATAAGAAAAAATTAATTTGATCATTAATTGTTAGCTCTATTAATTTTAAGTTTTAAGTAATCTTCCATCGAGAAAAGTTCAAAGTTCTCTTTTTTATTAAAATTATGAGTTTATAATATTGTCTCGACATGCCTTCTTTATTTTCCACTGATTTTCTCGTAGTAAGCTGATCTATTACATATTTGCTTCATAAGGCACAGCAATTGTAAAATGAGCTTACCTTTGCGTTTCTGAAAGTTTTAACTATATAACAACATTTGGTGCAAATCTGCCAGTTCTCTCGAAATTACTAATAAGCGTTATTAAATTATACTGAATTTAACTACTGTGCAGTAAATAGCAAACAGAATTTGAATTAGAGCAATTTCAACAGGCACGTAATTATTGTACTTAGCAATAATACTTGAATGAAGGAAATACAGAAAGGATAAAAATTATTCACTGCAAGTTTAGAGCCTTTAGTCAGTTCCTTTATTGGATTGCTGATATTAGAGGGATTTTCGCTTAAAGATTCCATGATTTCTATATCCCAGCCGGTTATTAGAGTGGTGTTCAATTATTTAAATATAGTCCGTAACGCTGCCTGCCGTCTTTATTATTCAACAGAACAAGAAAGTGATGCAAATGTCTTGAAAGCTATGTATGAAAAATTTCAATTAGGTATGCAGTCAAGTTAATTCTCTATCCTTAGAAACAGATAATTCATTACGTTTATGATCCAATTTCTTTTATTTAAACGAGGTTAGCTGCTTAAATTAAGCTCTATAAGTTGAAAAAACTATACGGATCTTTCCAGCAATAAAGAAGTTCAAGAGTTTAAATTTACATCCAAAGTTACTAATGAAATTACAATTCCCCATTCCTCGGCTAAACACAATTGATTAGACTGTGACATTATACGGACAATTATTCCAACAATTAGGGTAGTCGCTGTATATGCCAGCAAAATTGCTATTTCCTGTCATCTGTTGTAAGCATCAAGGCGGATAATTACATTCATTTTGATGGGTAAAATATTTTTGCAATAAAACGAACATTGTATAGCGAAAGCAAAAATCACAATTTATATTTCTATACGTCTACTGCATGCCACTTGAAGAACGCATCAGTTAACAATGACAGTTCCATCTGTTGAAGAAGCAACTTAATAGACGTCAACGGAAGTAACGCTTTTGATATTTTGTGATAGCTTAAATTGGGGTAAAGTGCTTATGGAAGTTTGCGGTGCATGTCTGGCGTTTTATATAGATACGAATAAATTTTTTAATATGCTAATAAAACATATAAATTCAAAATTATTTAGATACATTCGAAAATACATTTTAGGGCGGAAATAAAAAAAGCGGATAAACCGGGTGGAATTTGGTTCCAGGTCCTACTGTGTGCATTCGATGAAAGTAAATCCTTCGATATTCAGATCTGTCACTCCTTATTCAATAACAAATCGTTTTTATGATGAGAACTGTGCCGAAAGGGATTTGCTAATAAATTAGAAAAAACGAGTTTGAAGCTTTAAATTTGATTAAAACAGCAGAAAGAACAGCATCCTTTGTATTTTTCAACATTCATATTAGATATTAGCGATGGTGCTGATGCTATGTAAATATAGCACATATTTAAGCGTTCTGTTGAATTACACACACGTGATTCATTTCGGGTTTAATGTTCCATAACACCTTTAAGCGAAGCGTTTAAAAACAACAGAAAGAGGACTAAAGCCGGAGCAGGATCAAACGAGTCAAAGTCAAATGTCAAATGAATTTGGGATATTGTTGGACCACATCGAGCTTAACTGAATGACTCTTTCACTTAAAAATTTGCAAAAATAGGTTCAATCATCCATTGCGGTTTGCAGCATTACTGATTTGTTCGATATTACTTAAGTTAATTTGGCAGCAGGTACCAAATTACTGGCCTTTATTAAATTCAGACGTCTGTAATAAAAACAGTGGTTGAGCTTTAGGAGAAAGCTGCAGACAAACGGTAATTAAGTTGGATCTTAATTCTCAAAATGAGGTAAGCCAAATAATAAGTGTAGATCACAGCTGCCCACTTGCTTCTTTCTTAATTACCAAATGTTTCTGTCTTGATAAATCAGGACAACAATTGTCCTGGCCTAAGATTACGGAAGACGGCCGCTTCCCTAATGTCCTTTTCCCAGTTCGGCCGGGTAATTTCGTCCATAAGCCTGCATTTACTTAGTGTCGCCGAACACCGGTTATGCAGCACTATTACAGCTTAAGCGGCACGTTATTTAACAAACTTCTCAACTTTACTGTTTCAAGTCATGAACTTTCAATAAATATCCCGGGGCTTTCGAGAAACAGACGCCGATCTTATTAATTTAAACGACAAAATTGATAAAATCATCCCCTATTTTTATTGCGATCTCGGGAATATTGCCGAACGGAAACTGAGGATGAGATTAAATTACCCCACGTCCGTCCGAATTGTTGACAGAGCAGTCACCTGACGTTAATCGATCATTTTACCACAACAATCGCCTAAATTATGAAAGCACACAGCCGATCGGTTTTAGAAGACTTTTTAATTGACAGATGATACAAAACAATAATGACGCAGATTTGGTTTGATTGCAGTTAATATAATAATTTGCTATACCTATAATAGAATGCGAAAGTTTGGGCCCCACAACAGAACTCCAGAAACGGTGAGTGGAAACTTTTTACTTTCATCTTCGATTATTGCCGTTTCAAGAAATTTGTTCCAATCTTATTGCAGACAGTATAGATATTGTTTTATGATATTATAGATTTATAGATAAAAATCTTCTTACAGGCAAGAACAACGACATAAGTATATCTAGTTATTAGCGATAGGTGCGTTGAAATTGGCAGCATTCGAGTATAATTACATTCAGCTCACTCCCTATTTCTTGTTCGCCTCAAGTACTCCTCAGTGGGGTTGTAAGTGGTTAAATTTTAAACTACTTCCTCAGGTGGCTCTATATATCCGCACTCCCCTCAATCATCTGCGTATGTATTCACGCCAATTTAATGACTTAATCAAATATTTGCGGAGCTAATTGAGGGTGTGTGTCGGTTCGCAATTTTGGTGAAACACGCCGTTTCGAGTGGTATCCCGAAAGTGACGCGTGAAACAGTCGTTGAGTATTGGAGGCGAATTGCTAGAGTAGGTTTAAGTAAATCTCTCCCTATCCCCTCGCATTGAGGAATTCAATACAGTATCGAGTTAAATCACGTATCGCATATAAACAGAACTAGTCAGTCAATAAGTTCCACTCTTTCGTCCTTTAGCTTTCCAGGAAATAAAAACGAACGCGAATTTATTTGTGTACACACACGGTTATTAATGGATTAAACATATCAGGGAGGGTTCAATGAGGTGATCCTGGAATTGTTGCCATTTATTTGGTTTTCGTCTGTTTTTGTTTGCACTGCAAACAGCAAATCTACAATCCAACAATTTATATTCGGCTTGTTTGGCTGGAGACTAATATCGTCTATAAATGACCAATAACTCTACTCATGATTAATTCTCAGCCAAACGCTCTTTTGTTAGACACGTCTCTCGCTCGTCTACAATTAGTTTAAAAAATTTATAGTGCGTATAGAAAAAATTATAATTTTCAAATGAGTTTTAACAAAAATAAGCAAAATTGCGTGTAGATGAAGCGCAAACTTTACCAAACCCTTAGCTAATCAATACTTGATCGCTTTAGAAGGGTGAGTCGGCAGTTATCTAAAGAGTAGTCATTTTCTAATACTCCCTTGAACACGTTTAATTTGAGATCTAATAGACAAACTTTGCAAACTACGTTTTCGTCCTAAATCGATTAAAATTTGAGCAAAAAGTGCACAAGAGAACACTTTTTGAGCGTGAACTAAAAACCATTAGCAAACCTGATCAATCAGTTGGATGAAAGCTGAACTTGTGTGGTGGTGAAAAATTCATATTTTCAGCAACTTCATTTCTATTTATTTCGCGAACGCAGATTGCAATAAAAGCGCGTTCTGAAAAATAAATATTACTCTCAATAATTGCAATTTTTTCAATTCTTTAACAAAGCATTTTTGTCATTTTAGATTAATATTGAAATAGTTGGGGTGATTTGCGGTGAAATTCACAGAATGGAATTCGCGTCGATGCCATTCGAGCAGTATTTTTGGTCAGGACAACGCTAATTTCCTGCAATACAGCGGAGCAGTGGTCTGAAAACTCGCTCCTGGGCAGAGTTCCGTTGCCAAACTGTCCACCGGCCATCAGCAACAAAAAACCCGTAACAAAACCCTCGAGAGACAGTTTCACTTTTGTGTTAACAAAATCTTTGGCGTGGGGTTTCAAAGGAACGGAAACTCCGATTTTTGAATATTTTAATTATAAACGTTTTTCATTCTTAATTAGCGAAATCGAACCTGAAGCCGGCACCGGCACTCGTAAAAGGTTTTAAAAATATGGTTTCGTGGCGCAACTTCGTGTTGCGACATTGTGTATTACATGCTTTTGTTGCTCCCTGCGCCGGCTTTTTTCAATTAATTTAATTAGTCGAGTTGGGGGCGTGCTCAACTCATGCATGTTTACTGGGACATATTTCAACAAATTTAGTTTTAGCGTTGAATTTAAAAAAGCAGTAAAATTGCTGCCGCCTTTTTACATCTTGCCAAACATTTTTACGACGGTCGGCAGATTTATATTCTTAATCCATGTCACACCAAAGTTGTCTAGTGTAATATCATATTCCCTATATTTTAATAATTGGGCTTCCAAAGTGGAACATAATTCTGTAATAGCATGTATCATAAATCCGGTATAAAATTATCAAACCGTTAATAGAAATTTAATCCACACCACTATTTATTAGTCTATTAGACGATACTGACGATTATTCATATTTGTCCTCTATGTCAGGGGTTCCCAAACTTTTTCAGTCCGCGGCGCACTTACAGGTTTACTATTTTGTCACGGCGCCCTAGCTAGCTAGTCAAAATATGGTACAATAATACTAGATAGGTAGGCACTATATATTGACACACAAGAGTACATTTATTATTTAAGAAAAATACGAAAGAAAATACAATAGTAACTTGGTCAATGTGAAGTGTGAGCTTGGTGATTTGCACACATTTTTTCAAAGCGTGGGATAAGGCTTGACACCGCTACTCTCATTTCTTGCTCCACATTGATCTTTGAACGATATTTGCTCTTTATTACAGCTACAGCTGAAAATCCGGCTTCACATAAATAAGATGTTGCAAAGGGAATGAGCATTCTTAAAGCTTTCGAACTTAAACTTGGATATTCATCTTGGACCGATATCCAAAACCCCACCAAATCAGAACACGTGAATCTTATTTTAAGGCTGCTGTCGCAAGAGAGTTCAATGAGACTTTCTTCTTCTTGCGAAGTAAATTCTGGTGGAGCTTGGCCATGGAAAGGATCTTGGATCCACGCAAAGTTTTCAACATTGTCTTCGGCAAAGTATTTTGAAAACCATTCAGTGAGCTTCGAAAGGTGTTCCGTAAAAAGAGACATCAAGTCTTGTGAGACAACCAGCTCATTAGAGGCCGCATATTTATGCAATTGCTGGAAACATTCTTGACCGCCATCGTCATTAATTTTTTTTATCCACAACTGCAATTTTTTCCTAAACGCCGCGATCTTCTCCAATAGTTTCAAAATGTGCATGTTATTGCCTTGCAGAGACAGATTCAAATTATTCAGTTTATCAAATATATCGCACAAATATGCTAGTTTTAGCAAAAAGTCTGGTTCGGCAAAGTATCTGGAATTTGCATGACCCTCTTCTTGTAAAAAAGTGTGAATTTCTTCATGTAATTCGAATGCACGAAATAAGACATTTCCACGTGAAAGCCATCGTGAACTGCAGTAATATAACAGGGCCGTGTGTTCAGCTCCCATATCCATGCATAGTTTTTTGAAAAGTCTGGCTTTTAGCGGCCTAGTTTTTATGTAGTTTACTACCTCAATGACACGTTCTAATACCTGGTTCAATTCAGAGCTCATTGACTTTGACGCAAGCGCTTCCCTATGGATGATGCAATGGGTCCACATAGCATGGGGTGCTTTTTTACGAATAAGCGCTTGTATTCCTCCATACCTGCCAGACATTGATCGAGCACCATCAGTACATACACCGACACATTTTTCCCAATCCAAATCATTTTCTGTTATAAAGTTGTCTAGAATTTCGAACAAGTCTTGAGCCTTTGCACTTTCAGTAATGCTTTTACAGAAAAAAAGGTCTTCAACGATAATATTGTCAGCCAAAAAGCGTACGTAACAAATAAGATGTGCATCTTTATTACTGTCAGTAGCCTCATCAAGTTGCAGGCCAAATTCCTTGCCTTTCATTTTTTCTATTAATTGGTAATTGAGATCCTCAGCTATGTCATGGATTCTTCGACTAATAGTGTTGTTAGATAAAGGTACCTGGGAAATTAATTTTCTGGCCGATTCTCCCATCATAATATTCACCATATCGAGAGCAGCCGGTAGAATAAGCTCTTCTGCGATAGTGTGAGGTTTTTTGCATTTCGCCACCCTGTATGCCACCTTGAATGATGCCAACAGTGCGTTGCTAGGTACTGAGGCTTGTTGAGTGAACACGCTTTTTTGTTTTTTAAAATTTTGCAACTTCCTATTAAAAAAATCACGCGATTTTTCAACCATAGTAGGGTGAATGGTTTCGAGATGTCGCTTTAGCTTACTTGGGAGCATACTTTCCGGCGATAAAATCTTCAAACAGAGCACACACTGCGGTCTTGCTTCATTGTTTATTTCTGTTGAAGTAAAGCCAAAGTCCAAATAGCTGTCATCGTATTTGCGATATTTCCGTTTTTTTGCTTCCCCTCCACTTGCAGATGTTTGATCACTTGAACTACCGACTTGCTTATTTAATGAAAAACTATCCATTTTGCGTCCGCCTCTTGACGAAACAACAAACACAGCGACACAATCAAAACAAAACAGACGAACTCCTATCGTCTCGCCTGTAAATGAACCAGCGCGGGCGGGTCAAGGCACGGGGGGAGAGGAGTAACGTCGGTTTCCGACACTGGTTTTCGAGCGTAAGTACCTACCGATTTGAATTATTTATTTCGTATCCGCGAATACCTAAGTTTAGTTTCCGGAGGTTGGTAAAGAGGAGCGCCTCACGGCGCCCCTCTTTACTTTCTACGGCGCACCAGGGCGCCGCGGCGCACACTTTGGGAACCCCTGCTCTATGTAACTTTTCTTTAACACAGAAAAGGCGGATCTGCTAATCTAAAAGTTCATAGCGCCGAAAAGAGAATTGAAAACGCCATATAACATTTAATAAATATTTTTTTCCCCACTGTACATTACAATCTGTCCCATTTGGACATTCGGTAATTTATGTAGCAAATTAGTTAGCATGTAGGAGGCCTTCTTCTTTGACAAATTAATTAACAAATAAATAAATAAATTTTGACTTTTAAGTTTAAAATTAAAATCTATTCAGTAAGTCTTCAGTGTCAAATCTTCTAAGGCGTCTAACAGAAAGTCTTCTACGTAGTTCGGTCACCAGATTGTTGGGATGGGCACTCAGCTTTTTAAAATAAATCTTACTATGATTTTTTATTTCTTGCTTCACACTCACTACACTCAGATCGCGGCTGATAACTTCATTTGAAACAAACCATGGGGCATTTGTGATCATACGTAGTACTTTAATTGGATTAAAAATTTAATAAATATAGGCAAATAAAATAAAATTTCTATTAATGGAAAACATATTTTGGTATTCCGATTCATTCTTAATCAAATAACGTCCGTTATGGGTCACTATTTTAGCTAATTGCGCTATTCTGTTGAAAATGTTTCAATTTAATTAGGTGGCTGCAAATGGTGGAGGCGCCTGTACTAAATTGGCTTATTTTAATTAACGAATAAAATTACGTTTGAAGTTCGCACACATTTTATGTTTTCCACAAAGAGGTGAATTGTAAAACTAATACCACATAAATTAATAATCATTATACAACCAATATTTTTCGACGCATTTGTGACGGAAAAACTGACGTAATTATTGATTTGCAGGTACTAATTTGTTTTAAAAATTAAAAAATCTTGTAGACAACTAAATAGTTTGAAACTGACCAATTTGTAAGATTTATCTCCAGGCACATTGAAATAGAAATTAAGTTTACAAAATTTTAAAATGCAAGGCGCTAGCGCTGCATTATATAAATGATTTAAATGACATGTAAATTTGATGGTAATTATTTATCAAATTATTGGTGCGTTAAAAAAACTTGATTTGATGTTATTGTTTCCAGAAAAAAAATTTCTGCAACGAGTGCAATGACGAATTTACCTGAAATATATTATTGAAAAGGGGTGGCAGCTCCTCATACCAATCCAATGCCTTTCAAAAATGTTTATGGTCAATTAAAATATTCATAGTACAAAGCTCTTTATACATAAATAAATTGGCATGCTGGTCGTGAAGTTCAGCTTTGCATTCGTGGTTTTCCGTGGCGCATCGCTCGCGTTGGTCCATTCGTAGCATGGACTCCGCTTTACAGAATCAGTTTGGTTTAGTGCTTATACAACCGCCGTTTGTGGTATTGGCGCTTCTTGGACTAGCGCCGGTTGTGGAAACACGCTCGTCAGCTTCGGAAATGTCAAAATTTCGTGCTACTATTCTCAAATTGTTGGTTCTGTCTTAGATAAATGGTGCGAACTGAAATAATTCTAAGGGTGTTTGGTGATGCCTAAGTGATTTAAAATGACTTCCTGGGCCGTCCTTACGGTTATCCTGTCCGGAATTCTCGCCGCCTGTGCGGATAATTTAGGTAAATTTTTCATTGTTTCGCATCAACGGACCTACAACAATCTCGGGGAAGGTTCAAATTGATGTTTATTAAAATTCTCGGAGGCTCTTTTTTTAATCAGGTGTGTTTTATGTAAATGTTTACCGGTAAGAAAATTGCTGGCTTAACTGCCGAAGAGATTTCAACAAACGTAATTAAAGCCGCTTCTAATTTGCGTGGAAGTGAATAAATTATTTTTGTGAATTTTGAGGAAATACTGGATTCGCAAACTTCGGAACGGACATAACAAGATAATGTCGTAATTCTCTTGGTAATTACCGAATTTTCAAGCGGCTTCGGTGGATTTGCGTTTATGCCAACATCTTGACGCATCCACGCCTAGCCATCACGAATCTCATTCATAAAGACCTCTGCCGTTTTTCCCACATGAACAACAAATTCCATTCACGTTAAACATTAGTTTTTGTATTCAGGTGATTCATTCAACTATAAATAAACATATTTAAGCATATTTTTGCAATTTGCCAAAAGAACGCGTTAATCGACTCAAAATTTTCTGGTCTATCAAAGCGGACAACGGACAAGTGCTTTTGCAATTTTATTTAATATTTATTAAGATAATTTCCCAACTCGTCTTAATGCGGGAAATGTAGCTGTCTCACCCCCAAGACCGCCGTTAAAACTTCCCGAAAACTCCTATAAAAAATAACGCAACCGCGTGTTTCTCTCTGTATTGAAATTCAACCGGAAACCATATTGGGAACCACTAAATCGTAGGATGGAACTAACCTACTTACAGAGAGAGAAATAAAACAACACCGAAGCTTTGTTTAACGGATTTACTTATACCCTTATAGGGTCCATTATTAATTTGGCTAATATCAACAAAAAAAAATTTATCGATTTTTACTTATTGTCATCATGACGGAATTCCGCGTCATTGCTCCAGAAACTTCAACGGCATCTCTCTTTTCACTAAATATTTGCCTTTCCGGACCCGTTTGCGGTCTGAATTTTGTACAAATATATGTAAATGAACTTGTTAAGTGCAAACAATAACATAGACGCAATTGAGTTTGAAGCCCTTGGTCACTTAAACTCGCGTTTTCGGGAGCTCGTTAAATTTCGAATTTTCTTCGAGAAACCTAAAGGGAAATCAATTTTCAACGTCATTTTCGTTCCGAACACCGATTAAACTGAAAGCTAATGAACCGTTCATCCACCGAGAACTTCCGGCAAACGGATGCGACGCCATAGGAAATATGCAATGATATAGGTGTTGAGTGCGACAACTGCATTTAAAGTCAAAATTTAGTGTTATCGACTTTATTGTTTGGCTCTTGTCTTGCGAGGTTAAAATTTAAAAAAAAAATAATGAAAGGTAAAGCAAATTCTTCCTTAATTACGACGAAGAATTGTTTTGTCAATAGACGCAACAATAGTAAGGTTTTTCTTACAGCACAATCATAGTTATGTAAAGGAACAAATATAATGTACACCAAATTAAACCATACATCCCTTGCACTGTTCACCAGAAAATTTAATAAACATCAAAAAATCTAAAGAAAACCCAAATTATTATACATCAGAAAATGAGAACATCACCAATAAAATAATTATGCTGCGTATTGTTTTACTATTGCTTACATTTTAAATTCTATATGTCTATCAATTTTACTAAATGTTCACCAAATTTAGAACGCCCAAGTTACGCGTCCGTACTGTACATAATAAATATTCGCGTTAGCCATTTATATTTAGTCTTTCTCAAAAAACTATTTGTGCGTCAAATAATTATTCCATTACTCCAAAAATAAAATAAGTTCACGCATCTCTCCTTGCCGCTTGCGCTTCCAGACAAGAGACACGCGAAAAAAGTTCTGCACAAGATCAGTTCAGGGCCCTGTATTTCTTTTTTAAAGCACGAATAGAAATTACCACTAAAAGAAGTTTTAGTTTTACATAATGCAAGCCAATTACAGCAAAGCATTTATATACAACGGAAATCAATATCTTTTTTTTGTGCAAACCACTTCTATTTTTACTCTTATTTTCCTTGCCCTAGCACATCTACATCTATAATTTTGCATAAAATTATTTACCATTTGCACAACATTTTATTGCTTGTGTATTTTTGATCAACAAATAGTATTTTTAACTGCTAAATAATATAAGACACTGTTAAAGATTAAGTATCTGGGTAATACGTTAGAATTAAATGCGGGATAAAATTTGGTGAACATTTAGTATTTATGGTCAACAAAAGTTATTTTGGCGAACAAAATATATAAGAGGCCAGCATTATGTCAATATTTGGTTGTCGCTTTAAGATTATGTATTTTCTTAATTTTGGTGAATAATTAGTAATTTTGGGAAATGAAAGTATTTTTTTGTATGAAAATGTTGGGTAATTTTGGTAGACTGTTAAATACGATCCGTTATGTAACAGCTATAAGTCATCACAATAAAGTTATGACACTTTTTCGCGGATGATTTTGGTGAATTTACTAATGCTCTTTAGGTGTTTCCTCAAAAATCCCTTAAATTAGATAGGCGTCTGCAGAGTTTAAATCAGTTCAACTTTGGATATAATTCTTAATTAAGAAGTTAAAATATTCAAAATGAGAGTGGGTACAGCCTTGTTCATTTTTCCTGTTGGGCGCAGTTTGCGGCTCAGTTTTTATAAAATATAGGAAATGGGTTTAGATTCTCGAGACTTGCCCGCTTTGTCTAGTTTCGAACGTAATTTGTTGACTTCCGACTTATCATATGCATATGCATCCTTCCTCACGTACCATTAAAAATAAGGACGACGGAAGCTGCAAGAAACCGCCGCTTTTCCAGTGCACTTAAATCAGCTTGTTAGCTGCATCTGTGACAAAAAGCGTGAAATTTGTGAATCCAATTTCGCATTGCTGAAAAGTGCAGCTTTTTCAAGGTTATTGGGCAGATTTTATAAAGGACTGTTTGTTAGTGTCGGATTTAGTGGAACGGCCAAGAGCGAGTGTCCTTATTCGTATCCGGTTGATCAATTGCAGGCGTGCAGCGCGTTTAGCAAATAATACTTCCGATGCGAGGAATTGATTAGGGTTCGGAAGAGCGTGTTGTTGTTTCAGGAGTAGAAACCCTAAGCTTGCTTCCGTGTAACTTAAAAATTTAGATTCTAGGTGGTGGTTTTCTCCGAAACCTAGATTGGCTAGGCTATAATATCAAAAATGGCGGAAACCCGGAAACGTCTCACGGTTTGATGGTTTAAAATCAGGAATTGCCGAAACTTTAATGACAGCACGATAGGTATCCACCACACGTAGGTATATGAGGAGTCAAGGTATAAATTCGCATCACGTACTACAATACAATCTGTATCTGGTGCATGCCGCATATTTCATGTTGCGGCATCTCGGAAGACAAACTGACCCCTTTCCACGCTCTCGTCCATTTCCACGTCCCACTCTTTAAAATATCAATTCACACCTCAAGTGCACTTGTTCAGTTGCCGTGCCCAGGAAATTCCTCACGCCACCGCCAAGAAATTGCACTGTCTGTCTTTCTGTATTTATGGAGTTTTTTAAATCATCCCTCCGACAATTTATTTCTTCTTAAATACGTAATATATCGGACGACTCATCGCTCATTCCGTTCGTCAGTCTTGACAACCTTAATTATGACGCTTTTGGAGAGTAAAGTTGGCGCATTCTATCAGTCCCAAGATCGGTAAGCACATTGCAATAATAACAATAAAATCTGGAATCAGGAAGATCAATTTTGGTAAATTTTCGAGTTTCTTTCGAAAATATTAACATTTTTGACATCGATTTTATGATTCATTCTTGTAAGTTTTGGGTTCTTTAACACGAATCTAGCAGTAGTTTTTATTATTATTATGCATGAAACATAATTTTCAATCGACTGAAGTAGAAAAAAAGTCGAAAATATTGGAGTTTTAGCTGAGTGTGAATCTAGCAGTACTTTTTACATACAGGGCGTAATTCCTAAGATATTGGCTTAAAATTTTCGCAGAATTGAAAATTTTGACTTCACTTATTTTAAGTTACAAAATTTTTATTGTTGCTGTTTTCAATAGCCACTAAAAAGCTGATTAATTTGATGTACTTTCATTCAATATAACTTTGTTAGTTCAAATTTGCAAGCGCTTGAAAATAGAACTTGGCACTTATTTGAAATTACAAAAAATCTGTCAATACTAGGACAATTCCGAGTTCAAATTTGATTTTAAGAAAGTCAAATACATTACGAAACATTAGCTTCATTGCTTTTGACAAGCGATGGCAATTTTAGAGAATTTTCGAATTTCTATCGATTGAGGTGGAAAAGAACTTCAAAAATATTGAAATTTTTGACATTGATTTTATGACTTATTTTTTTTAGAATTTGTTGGTTTGACTATTTTGACCTAAAATTTTTAACTTTTTTATTTTAAGATAAAAGTTTTTTAGCATGGAACGGTCACCTCGTTTTAGGATTTTTTACAAGTCCTTACGCTAGACCATTTTAATAATGAAAAGATTTTATGTGTTTATCGTTGATGTTGGTAATAATATTTTAGGTTCCCACCAATTCAATTAACTCCCCCATCAACTGTTATCTGCCAATATCTCTTGATTGTAGCAGCAAATCCGTGTTGAAATGCAGAATTAATGACATTGTTATCTTAATTACGTACAATTTCTATTCTAAGTTGATTAATCGTTTCGTTAAATCGCAAAATATTATCACAAATAGTCGTCATCCATCGAAGCATTCAGAGTTCGTTGAAACGAAGAATAGGACCCTCATAGTCAATGTCGCTACACTGTTGGGTCTAGTTTTTACAGTTGTGAGGCCAGTGACCTTCAAGTACACGATCTCTCACAATAAAACCGTTCTTTTGGTTCCAATTACACCAACCTTGTGGCACAATTCTACAATTTGCAACCAAATGACAGAAATTTATTCTGAAAATTACATCGAAAATGTTTTAAGATGTCTAGATAAAAAGTGCATGGTTTCCTAACCCTAAGTGTCCTTAGTAGGGGGTTCAAGTTTCGGAACTTCCTTATTTTCTTATTGATAAGCAATTTCTTGGAGGATGTAAATCTTTGGAACACCAAGTAAACTGCACAAATAAACCTGCATAGCAGCTTACAGCTGCCCGCGTTTCTTTGATGTTGCAACTTAGATGTAGGTGTTTAGCTTGTAAGATGTGTAAACGCTTAATATTATTCCGTTTAAAACACAGAATTCAACGGGATTCGATCCAAGTTCATCAGCACACCATATGTGGGACTATAATTGCTTTAAAGGCATCGTTTGTGACCAGATTTACTATTACGCAAGCTAACCTTGATTGGGTAAGCACTAGAGCTAGGTAGGCGTCTTATTCATTTTTGTCAAGGCTATTGAAACCGTACCGCTAGTATGACATCTGTGCACTTGTAGAATATCTTCTTAACATGACTTTTGATTAATTTACCTTCATATAGTCTGTAATTTTTCATGGCAGATTTATACACACGTAAAATGCTTAATTATCCAAACCGTTTCGATGCAAAAGCTTATAAAGGCCAACAATTATTATTATAATTTTTATGACCCGGACACCACAAAATTTGAAAATGACCCTGATAATAATGGCAAATAACGAAATTCTACGGCTTTTAGCATCTGCTTTTTGTAACGTAAATTTCTTATGCTAATAGTGGGCATACGGATCTATTGTGCACGCCCAAGGATTCTTTCAGTACACATTTTAATCTAATTAACATCCCACAATTGTAACGTCCACCATTTACGTAATTATCCAACAATTTGTCGAGTTGTAAACTGACTGATGATTTGGTTTAGTCACTGTCCAACGGAAGTAAAATTGGTTGGTTTCAAGGCGGCTTTGAAAAAAATATTACATCATTGGTGGCGAAAGGAGAATCACCAATTCTTTCTAATCACACGTAGTCAAGTTCAGCTCCGCCGAACTGAAAAAGTTTCATTATTCATGCCTGAAGAATTTTTAAGTAGGTGTGTATCTGAGTACCTGGAGCTATGCAGAATTCTGAGGCAAAACAAAGTAGATTTATAACGCGAAGTATTGTTCTCCGAAATAAACCATAGGCCGCGGGTAATTTGCTGGTGAAGACGTTTCGTATTAGCCAATTTACAAAAAGTCATATGTGTTCCTTTATGAATAAAGATGTTGTTCATTGAGAGCTGTCAGTGCCCTCAAATCTCACATAGGTACTTTAGCTATATTACAGTTGTGCTGGTTTATGCCCCAATAATTAGTATACGTTCTCAACAAGACTCGTGACATTATATATAGACTTGAATCCACAAAAAGCAGTCAATGACAATGCGAAAAACTAAAATTCGCTATTCCCGACACTGATGGTCGGTTGATATATGTAAATTTAGCGAGAAAACAGCATCTCGAGTTGACTCGGGGTGGGTTCGATGCTTCGAAACGGGATCAATCATTTTTATAAAATTATGCGACCCAAAACCAACGAATCTCAATAAATTAAATCTATTATCCCGTGACTACCAAGTAGAAAGCTTTTGTTGGATTAATCACCATTGTCGGTCGATGAATAAAAACGCAATTTAAACCGTGAATAGATTCCTTTACCGAATTAATATCATCTGAAGCTCAACTTCTTATGCGACAATTAGAACAATGACAAATAAATTGCAAAGTTTAGCTAACGAGGACAAATGCCTAAATTAGGTCTAAATTGATAGAGAGGAACTCTAACATACGTTGGTCACGATAGAGTAATTAATTTATTTATGTGTCGCAAGCCGGTCTTAAATATTCGTTACCGCCAGGCCTACGCTATTATATTACGGAATTATAAATATGTAAAACTTCAATGCACAATCAATTAATTGGTTGCAGACAAATAACTAACAATTTTGTTTCCGAACAGTTTACTGATTGGATTGCAACGTTTCAATGATGTAACTGTTACAATTATTGACAGTTGACCACCAACACTTTTTTCTTGATAGTTCAGCAATGTCGTTTTAATTATGTAGTTTGAAAGTTTTAAATCGTCGATTTGGTGCAGAAAGTGAATGCATTTTAGACCCCCTCAAGCCCACGGTGCCCTAATTATTTATCAACTACGCCTGAAGGTTCAAGCGTGAATTTTCGAAATTT
Organism: Schizotus pectinicornis; assembly: GCA_951805265.1. Classification (NCBI taxonomy): domain Eukaryota; kingdom Metazoa; phylum Arthropoda; class Insecta; order Coleoptera; family Pyrochroidae; genus Schizotus; species Schizotus pectinicornis. The sequence continues at coordinate 8,416,166 of OX638209.1, read as the reverse complement.
CTATGAAATCGAACTTTCCACCCTTTCCACAAACTAAATTACTGTAATTGGATCAAAGAGGAATGAAATGAACGTAAATTTTGTTACAGACCATATGAAAGGAGTCGGGGTTAAAATGCATTTGTCCTGCAGATGCGCCTGAGAGCGTTGCTCCCAATACTTTCTGTATTTCTCAACAACAAAGATTTTATGAAAGGCGAACTTCGTTCTGAAGAGTCTTCGTTAATTTTTTTTTCAGTTAACTTAGTGACAAAGCGACAAGTGTGTATATTCAGCCATTTATTATAACGAGGTGTTATTTAGTTATTGGTTCATCTTGTTTATACAGAAACCGAAACGAATTTCCTTCTCGTTAAATTAACTAGTGTCAAAGAGTATTTCGAATACATGACACGTTCATTTATGCGAGTACAAAATTTAAATATTTTCTTTGTTGGGGGTCGTCGCGCTTTCTCCTTTTCTCGGGATTACATTTCTATTGGCGGAGCCCTCCCTGGATTTTCTTGGCTTAAGTCTCCACACGCAACTTTCAAATAACGATTTAAAGCTCGGCGATTACTTGATTTTCATTACCTTATTATTAATTCCACGTAATTCAGCTGCAATTGTCAACATTGTCATCGAGAGTCCGTTCAAATCAAATGTGTTTTAAAATTCTTGTCAATACGCAAATTAATTAAGTTTACTATGTACCTTCAAAAACGAGGAAAGTAAATACATACTCCTAGTTCTGTTATTGACAAGATTAAACTTTATTATTTTGAAGGAAATTTTGCTTCCTCAATGGATACTGAGATTTTTTAAAATTTATCAAAGCGCTTCACTGCCGCGTATCAAATATTAACATAAATTAATATTAACATAAACCGATATTGCCGACAACTTTTTCATAATTCTATTTCAAAGTTTCTTAGCGAGTACCGCGCGCCCTCTATAATATGATCCCGTAATCTTATTAGTAACAGCTCTACTGAAAGTACCGCAGCGCTTCTAAACCACTAAAATTTGACGACGATTACAGCTTATAAATGCAAATTTTCTACGTCTTACCCTCATTTTATAGTGGGCACCTAAAAATGAGACATTCCTTCATAAATCCGAAATTGATGCAGTTTTATTTTGATCACCCCTTCATTTAATTATACGCAATTTAAATACGTCAAAACTGGAGCGCAATTGGATTCGTATCCTCTGACATAAAAATGAACGTTTGGGCGAATGCTCCGGATCGGATGCGTGTTATGTATAACGAAACCTCCCCCTAAGTATGAATCAAGAAGCTTTATTTCTGAATATGCTCCAATTGCGCGTTCTCATAAAGTTCGTTTTATATACTGATGAGAACGCTTTGTCTTTTTTTTTCTCAAATAAGCGTCGATTGAAATAGCTTTAAAGGAATTTTCCCAAAATTGTGGAATTTTACGTGATGGCGTTTATAATTCTAGAATTCAAAAACTGTCAAATACCTACTAGTTTCATAATTTTTTACTGTTGGTTTTATCAGCAAAAGCTAACGGGCATAAACAAAAAAATAAAATTTGACGAACGACTAGGCACATTTAGTGAAAATCTCTCTGCCTCTTCTCTTCCTCCGATTCATTCCGTGCAATTGCTAGTCACGGAAGTCGGGGTTGTTTATAGTTTTCGTCCAAGGTGGCGGTCTGTGCTGCAATAAATTCGTTCTTCTTGCAATAATAGTTGTTCAGCCAGCAGCTGAGTTTTTGTAAGCTGTCTTCGTTGCTTGTATGGGGTTATTTTCGCCGTATCAAATTTAGCGTGTTGCTATTTGTGACGTAATTTATGCGTCTGGTCCAATTATGATTCGAGTCGCGAAATAGCAGGTCAAAGAGTTCGGAGCCCTCCAAACAAAGACAACATTTATCAACAGGAAAACAACCAATTTCAACCGTAAAGCCCCGGTTACCCTCGTCGAACGATGATGGAAAAAAACTCCTGCTGTAAACCATCAACCCAACCCGGTCATTTTCCTTAAATGTGACAATACTATTCATAAAAATAATTACGCTATTATTTCTGCTGCTTCAAGGCGCGACGCGCTTCGTTACGCCGTTGATTATACCATTTCTTTCTTCAATAGTTTTTTTTTTTTTGGATACGAATGATTTAATTTAGCACATGTCGCGTCGACGCGCAGAATCAGTATAATTCGAGCTTTAGAGCCGATGAACTGACCTACCTAAGACGGCCGTTAACTGGCCAACGTCAAACCGGCGGAAGAAGCAACTGCGGTTGAGGACGTATATGGCACTCGTCTTGATTGACTGTGCTGACATGGCAGCAAAATTTTCTTTAGTGCTCCTCGGACTACATGCAACGTAGAGTATTAAATAAATTCCTCGTATTCGATGCGCTTATTTACCTAAAACCTATTGTGTAAAAGCAAAACTTCAGCAACTTCCAAAACTACTCTTCCACCTCTTTAAATACCAACTTCAGTCCAACTCGAATGTGCTTTGTTTCCCACCACATTATGCCGTCGTACTGCATAACATGAAAGTTTTTAACACTCCACAATAAATGCAATTCATTATTCCTTCGGGAGTGCCGGTTCTAGTGTCAAAGAAATTTGTATCTCAACACAGGCGGTCTTTTTAAACATGACACGTGATAACAGACTTGGGCAAAAAAATCACTTCTAAATAAGCCCAACAAAGACACACAAGAACACTGAATTCAACAAATTTCCGAACGCTGTTTTCATTTTAAATCGAGCCACTTTGAATACCGTACAGAGGAGCTTACGCTCTTTGTAAAAATTCTGAAAGCGCTTTTTAGTTTCTTTCCACCTATCCCTTAAGTTTTTATTTTATGTCGGAAACGATATGACGGATAACCATGTTTCTACTTCTGATGCGCCAATTACCTAAACGTTCTAGTGATAAGGTGGCAATAAAGTGTCTTCTTCACGACTAACCTAATCCTAGTTCCTCAAAAAGAACGACACAATTTACATAAAGGGGAGGCAGAAACTTACCAAATTTAGAAGTTCAAGTTTTGTTTGTACTGACGGCATTGTTGTGTTTGACGCGGCGGCGAAGAAACATTCCCAGTTGGATTTCTGAGCTGATAGCCAACTTTGTATACGCATTCTACGAAAATGATGCGAGTGTTGTTTCTATTTCTAAAGCAATTTGCCCAATTGATACGAAAATTGCAACGAGAAAAACCCGACCTTCGCTTCCATTCCAGATCCTTAACTGGCTCCCACTCCGATTTTTTTATGATCCGCATTTTAAGGGAACGTCAACTGAAGTAGAGCCGATCGGGTAGCGAATAGCGAAACACCGAATGAAATTTTTGCGATTTTTTTACTGGGTATCACGGTCGGATTATCAAAGTTGAACTGCAAAGAGTTGCATCAAAATGAGGACGTACACAAAGATCGTCTCAGGGAACTCATAGATGGCAAATACATTTTTGCATCATGTTATGCAAACTGTAATGGGTTCGGATGTATTGCAGGTTTGGTTATTCGGGCTATTGAACATTGACATGTGTACATGTTTAATTTAAAAAGCACTTTGATACGCCATAAACAGAACATGACATTAAAACAAATTGCACATGGGAAGATAAAACCGAATTACAAACAACTATCACTAAATTGCACTCGTTTTCCCAAAACCTGTGTTCGCTTGAACACCAGTCAACGTTAACTGCATCGGGTCGTGCTAAAAAAGGTGTCGGATTAACAAGAGTAATAGTAACAAGGAACAAAAAAATAAGTTGAGAGTCACATATGAATTTTATCTGTTGTATTATTTATTCTAGGTACGGTCGACGGTAGAGATAATGTCCATCTCAAGTTTTAAAATTTAAAATCTTTTACATATGATGTACTAGGTAAACAAAACTTAATGCATCTGTTCCATTATTTTATATGCTTGGCATAAATATGAATTTTAATGCCTGTGTTGGTTTTATGCGGAAAATAAACGAATTTAAAGTTTAACAGATGAACATTATCTCTGCTGTCAGCTGTGCATACAGGGTGTTTCAGTGATGTGGCGCCAAACTTTAGGAGGTGATTTTTCTTGTAAAAATAAGCAAAAAAGAAGTCAGATTTTTTTCTAAAATATTTTTTTAGGGACTCACCGGTCCTCAAAGTTGCGAAGTTAAACTAAAAACTTTTATTAATTTGCTTTAGAGGAATTGTCGAAAACCTTCAAATTGGATGAAGGCAAGTTTCTTTACACTAAAAATGTACGCCCGAGAGCATTTCACACTCTATCTCACACTTTTCAAATTTAAATTTCACAGATGATGTACAGTGGCGGACACGTAAAAGTGAACGGTAACATTAAATTTGTTGAATTGAAGAACTTGGAAAGTGCTTATTTAATAATTTTCGGGCGCGCATTTTTCATAGTATATAGTTTACAAATATCCCCAAGACACAACTTGTTATAAGTCTGTTCACAGTGCTTACACGATATCATTTCAAGCAAAATTTGTTGCTGGTCATTTACTTTTATGTGTCTGCCACTGTACTAGCTAAACAAAACCCAATGCGTCTGTTCCATTATTGCATGTGCTTGGTATAAATATGAATTATGAAATTTAACAGGTGGACATTATTCCTGCTGTTGCCTATACAACATGCAAAGTTTTTAAGAAATTGGACCAGTGACGTCGAAGTTAAGGGGAGCCGGGGACAGTTAAGCTGTCGGAAAGAAATTGGCTGTGCACCAACAAAATTTCTATGTACACAGTGCATAAACCCTTTCAAGCTGAAACTTTTGCAGCCCTTATATTTTTTAAATTAAATGCACCGTTTACGAGTAAACCTGAAGAAACCATCAATTTATCTTACCAAAATTCCGTTGGGCTACAGTCAATTTTTTTTGTCGGTTTATCTCTTCTCAATACTCTCCCTCCCCAACTTTGACGCTAATTGTCAGATTTATTTAAAAATTTGCATGTGCATTACTAATGTAAAGAAATTTCCTTACATCAAGTTTAAAGTGCCTATCTGTTAATTGTTCTTGAGTAACATAAACTCAGCTTTACTTCTCATCTTTGATGGTCAGTAACTCCCTTAGAAAACATTTTAAGAAAAAGTTTGATCTTTCTCTTTGGTCAATTTAATGAGAGGAATTACTTCCTGAAGTGATTACTGAAACACCCTGTATATGGCCAAGAACGGAATAAAGTACTTATTATCAAATGATAATTTAATTTTATGTGATTGTGGTGAAGAAAATTTTACCTACGCCCGCACACATGTTGGATAAAATGCTCTTTGAGGAAAACCATGGTAAAATATAGCGGAGTGCAATATCTTTTGAAAATGCACATTTAATTAAACGATATTTAGCTTTGGCGTTAGCCCAAATACATCCTGTTCGGGTTTAATCTTCCACACAACCAACTTCATTAATTCGATGTTCCCACTAATTGAGTTTTGATTTTAATTTACTATCACTTGATCGCCAGTGAAAATAGCTGGAAATTTACAGATTCTTCGGTGGTTAATCACTTAATTATGCGTGAACGCGGCATTCACGCATTTGCACAGGTGTAGACGCCATGTAATAAATTGGTCCCCATCGGGTCTCTCACATGGAAACGGTTCTAAAATTAAGCGAAGCCTCAACTTCAGAAAACTATTGTTCATTGTCAAGCCGGTATTATTTTTTGCGGTGGGTTTCCTGCTGTTTACCTCGATTTTGGGATGATAAATAACAATCAATACTACGAGATCGTCGCCTTCTGCTCTGTCCTGACCTGGACATTTTCCCAACTTGTAACCTGATATTTCAATTCAATATTGAGGAAAGTATACGACGTTATAGGATTGACCTCGTAAATTCCATGTAGGCCCTTTGGTGAACCTGCCCCGTTTATACATTCAGCAATCGCCATTTCCCTCACGGCTTTCTCTTCCATTTCAATCTTTTCGATTCATAAGAAAAGCTTATTGCATATTAAACGCAACCGAAAAACTTACACCCCCACCAAACAAATTGATCGCGTATACTGGATGTCCGGCGGTTACTGGAACACAGGGCAATACCTAAGTAATATCACTACAATTGCGCAAGAAATAATAATAGTACGTTATGAAAGATTTTTTTTGTAACTTTTGAAAGACGAAATAGAAATACCATTGTAATAGATATCGATAGTTGACGGAGAACACGTCCTTTCTTCTATTTCGTCATTGCAGTTTCGACTACAATGTAACAAAAAGGAAAAATCAAATTTATAGAAGGCGACAAGCACAACATTTAAAAATAGTAAGTTGAGAAAAAACGTCATAGATAACATAAGAAGTATTGGCTTATCACAATCGATGCAAAAGAAGTTACCCACCGATTTTCCTAAATCTAATTAGATGTTACTGAATATTCGACATTAATCAAGAAAAATCTATATTCACATTGAACTTGAACTTAGCTGCAAATTATTCCAAACACTAGGACAATCTAAGACGCGGCCATATGATCTTAGCAACCCGATATGCGCAAGGGTAGCGAGTGGTGTGCGGCGATATGGTGGTAAGTTGTATTAAGTTTATAGCGCGACATTTTGTTGTGGTTTTGGTGGTGAAATGTGACCATCGTCAGTGTACTGTTTCGCCTTGGAAGGAGTACATTTCGCATATTGTTCACGGATCAAGTTATCCTCGAAGACTCAACGCATGTATTAGTATCATCGTTACCTAATTACTGGTTAGCTTTGATCAAATTAAAATTAGACGATGTAAGAGAAACTTCTACAAACGTCATGCGGGGCGTTTAAAAAATTAGTTTACGGGTTTCTGCAAACTTGTACTCTTCCAAAACGATGAAGCAGTAATGGAGAAGTTAACTATAATGTAAAAATGTGATTAATATACAATATAGACTAGGGCTGCGCCCTAGTATCCGTAGAGACGTTTCTACAGTAGAGACGTTTCCATTTTTTTTGAATGTAGTTTTTTAGACGACGATTGTTTTTTTTTTTGCAAAATTACAATTACATTTTACCTGATAAAATACGTTTTTAGCTTACTTTAATTTGATTGTCTGCCTTGAGCCTTTTCTGTTCTTCAATTTTTTCTTTGCTTTTTCCCCTCTCCTTCTTAATTTATCCCTCTTATTATCTCTCTTTTTCTCTCTCCTCCTGATTGTCTGCCTTTCTCTACTTTTCTTTCATCCTGTTTCTTTGTCTTTTTCCCTTTTTTTCTCTACATCTCTTCTTTGCCTCTCTCTCCTGGTCTGTCTGTCTCTCTTTTTTCTCCCCCTCCTCTCTCCTTTTTTTCTTCCCCTACTCTCTCCTTTTTTTCTCTCCCTCCTCTCTCCTTTTTTTCTCCCCCTTTCTTCTTTTTTTCTCCCCTTCCTCTTTTTTTTCTCACCTTCCTCTCTCTCCCTCCCCCCATACTCTCTCCTTTTTTCTCTCCCTCTGCTATATTCTTTTTTTCTCCCCCTCCACTTTTCTTTTTTTTCCCTCCTCTCCCCTTTTTTCTTCTACTTCTCTCTCCTTTTTCCCCCCCTTACTTGCTCTTTTTTTTTCTCCCACTGCTATATTCTTTTTTCTCCCTCATCTCTCCTATTTTTTTCGATTTTCCCATCTTTTTTTGTTTTCTCCATCGCTTTCTCTATATCTTGCTCTCGCTTTCTTTTTCGCTTTTTCTTATTCTCCTTGGGAGCCTATATCAGATAGATAATGGAATGTTTTTTTTTTGTTTTGTCACACTATGATATACCGAGTGTTCACTTTGAGAAAAAACGGGCATTTTCTGTTAAAGTATACATTCCACGTAAAAGTTTTGAATGGAAGCTATTGCATAAAATACGGTCTTCTCAAATATGCTTTTCAACAATTTTATTCACTTGTCATTTAATCAAAAATTATATTAACTTTATTATTTCAAATGGCAACACATTATTTTTTTACCAATATCTTGTAGATAATTTAATTTTGAATCCAACGATGTATTACAAAGGGGTTGCTGTATAAGAAAAATTCTGAGAAAAATTACTCAATGTCACATCATACTACCCATTTTTTTTTTGTGTCGTTAAATGTCGTTAAATAACGACACGTGAAATATCATTAATACGGACGTGTCTACTATCGTTGTTAAAGTTTTATAGACTCTGAACCGGCAAATATTATTTCACCACTAATTTGCTCGTTTTAAATTAATATTTCCGGAAAAACTCGGTCAACATTGACATGGCTCGAAACAAATGTCATCATCCCTTGACAGTTTTCTAAAATAAAAAGGTCTATACTCAGAAAAATGGTGCAATATTGATCGCTTAAAAACCATTTGTTACCTTTATTAGGTGTAGTGGCCATGCTGCCATGTTTTTCCCATTGTTACATTAAAGATCTTATTTTATGATTTTAAACCTTGGACTTCTCCGGTTTTTCAAACTTCAAATTCTTCAAAGGAATAAACTTATACTTCAAAATATTTGTTTTGTTTTGAAATAACCCTGTGTACCATTGACGGGTTGCAGTGTTAAAGTCTTTCAAACATCTACGAATTGCAACAATAGATTAATAGGCAATCTAAGTAGTAAAGAACTTAGAGAAAAAATAACAAAAGATTAAACAACCATTAAGTTTCGTGAATAGTCGTGTGTACTCCTTAAACTTTAATTGTGCCTTCTTTAAAAGTCCATAACTTAAAAACTAAGTGCCAAGAGTTTTTTTAAACAATGTTTCAATATTCTAATACAATTTTCAATATTCTAGTACAATTCTAAGTAACACACTCTCAAGGTGTTTAGAGACCCTAGATCTACTCAATTTGTGTCAAAATTTTCAATTTGCTTAACCTAGGTTTTGTTCGGAACGAAGTCGTAAAGTTTCTCGTGTATTTTGGGTTGCGGGATGGTTTCTTTCGATCCGGGCGGGTGTGGAGCGAGAGTGGAGCATGCGCGAACGGTCCTTCGCATTTCGGGAGCGTGTGCTCCACGTAAAAGTAACGATATCGGCATTTCACTCTTTCGAAGCCCCGTCGAACTTTACAGGGTAAAGGGGGCCTCGGACGGAAGCCCCGAAACCACGCGGGGTAGATTTCGAGTCGGCGAACCGATCGAGCCGCTTTTCGGCTCACGACGCTTTCGGCGTCGACGTGAAAATGAATCGCAGTGATCGTGCGAAGGGTTCAGCCAACTGTCTTTTATAATATGTAAAATGTAATTCTAGTAATGGCTAAACTGCATTTTAAAACTATGTAATGTACAATGTCGTCGCTCGCCTAAAACATTTTCATACTGTAAGCGTTTGGAAATTTCATATCGAGCTACTTTGGCGATGTCGTAAGGAAAATTCATTAAGGACGAGATATTCTCTTATACTAACTACACTATAGTAATTATGAGAAAACTTAATATCCGGTAAGACAATAATTAAAAGATGCACTCAGTATATTGTTGATTCTGCGTTAATTAGCTTATATTTCAACCGTTGGTTTTCAAACTCAACTCGATTTGTTCTGGATATATTTGATTGCTCCGCGAGGAGTTTGCTTTACATATAAGGGCGCAAAATTAAACCCTCTGACGCGCAGTCTAGTCTTGGTCTAGACGCCGGATTATTATTCAAGTTTTACTTAATTTAATCAAATTCAGAATTAAACTTGGTGTTTGAATCAACTATTGCAAATTAGTTGCACCAGGCAAATAGTTTTTCGATTAGCCTCCGAATTAGAGACAGATCCTAAATCTCTCATTAATTAATTAATTAATTGCTTTTATGAGAATTTATGAGATCCTTTTGTCGTCAATCACAACTCTCGTGCCAAACTGGGCTTGAAATTGCAAATAATAATTGGAACGATAAAATTCCGGGAAGTGGAACCATTTGAAAGCATCCTGGTTTTTGTTCAATTTTATAAATTGCAAAACACAATTATTTTCGTAGTATACAATGCGTGGTCAATATATTGACTTAAAACAACGCTTTCATGTCGTTGGTCATTGATTTGCGTTGTTTGTGACGACTAAAAACCAATTTCGGGTAACAGGAATTATTATCAGATTTCGGCAAATTGGTGACGAAATTATGCGTTAAAACGGGGCATAAAGTGGCGTTTGCATGATGTCTCTGGGATATTTATTGGCATCGAGAGGAACCGCAAATCCCTGAAGATCGATTCCGGTGAAAACTTGGAAATTGTTTTAAAATTCAAATTTTCCGAATAAATTTTAACGTTGTTTATATTTTTACCGATGCGTCGACGACGACCGTTTCGCAAATAGGCGTGCCACCTCCCACAGGACACTAACTAGACCAGAACAAATGCGTAATTAAGGGATTAAATTTTCTATTTTGTTCGCTACTTGTAGTTATCACTGATTACTTTTGCTGCAAAATATTTGTTTTAATACCCGTCCAATTATGTTGTTTTTGCCGGTTACCCCCAAACTGGTCGCCGGTTAAACAAATTGGCCTAAACCCCAGGGTGATGTTTTTATAAGCAACAGATTATTTAAGTTTTTTTTGCGATTACGTGGAAAAGCCGATAATGGTTGTAGAATCTTGGACGCGATAATAGTGATGCGAGCCCGCTTTTCTTTATTCGGCGATTTAAAACGATTTGGGGCACGTTAAGCCGATTAAATCCTAATAAAGGTAAATAAACGGAATCGATTAATCCTAATAAAATGTAAATGAAATTTAAACGAGTTTAATTTAAACAACTTGATTATTTAGAGGCCGACTTCGCTCCTTTCCCAGGACTTAGGCTTTCCTTTAAATATTGCCCTTCGCTAATAAATCACTCAGATAATTTGTTGACAAAAATAAGGATCTTTCTTTCCAACTGCACCATTTTTACTGACATTTTCAGTACTCCTTTCTACATACGCTACATTTACACTGTGTTATGGCGATAAATGCTTCAGGTACATAATAAAATTTCATAAATATTATCCATCCCCCTATAAATTTTTATATTGCTTTTCTATGTCCCCAATATCAGAAGCAGTTAAACATATGAAACACAAAACGGCTACATACGTATTACGTCGCCAAATCAAAATACCGCGAATAAAATCGGGACAAAACACGCCGCCCATTCAACAAAACCGGACAAACGAGGGGCAATTTTTTAAATCAACTTTATTGCCTCCAGAGGAACAATAAGGGTGCCCTTTCACAATGTCTTCGATACGAACTTGAATTGTTAACAACAATTTAAAAACTGTGTACGAAATTGTTTCAATATTTTTGAGGGAAGCTGGCGGTGAATTCCCGACGGGACCGATTTTTGGCCGGAAGCTCTTGCATGCAGGAATCGATCCGGGTCGCGGCCCTCGAGGCCCGTTTCACCAATAAATCACAAGGATGGCTTGAGTTTTCGAAAAAATCACATGGTTGGGCAGAAGATTCAAAAAAAGTCGTAATTTGTGGGAGAGCATCAGTGCATACGATCCGATGAAATACGACCATTTACTACAATAGAGCATTTAATTTTTTTATTGAAGGAAAACACCAGAAATTACTCCTTTATATCCTATAGCTGAATTTTGTGACACGTTCATTCTGCTTATATCCATTCATTGAGGATTTCATTTAGAAAAAACTCGAGAAGTTCTGTATTTAAATGACGATGTAATTTTATGTAACTTTTTTTTTAATTTTTTTTTATTTTATTGCACCTTTTATTTGCAAAATTTGACCCTGTACATGATTTGCTTTTGTATTCACAAATTTCCTTGTACATAGATCGAAATTTTAGGTTTTAGAATTTATTTCTGTAACACAAAGAAATCAGCAGATGACGTAACTTTATCTCTAAACAAATTTATTTTCAGACCATAAACTCTTTGTCGGCACGAGCCAGTCTAATATTCAGAAATTAATTATCAGTATGCAAACTTCATTATTGACAGGCTCCATATTATATAGCCCGAAATCATCTCCAGCGATTCCAGCAAATAATTTCCTAACCTTTAGAACGAACCCGTTTAACTTTTCTACTTATGACTTCTCGGTACAACTTTCCAAAAAATTTAATTCAAACAAGAATCCAGTTTCTTGCCGTGTTAAATTGCGATGGGGAAGTGATTTTAATGGAGAACCCTTAAAGTTTTTACTTAGCTACCAGTTGCCCAGGTGAACTTTAATATTTGTTGTTTATAGGCATTTAAAAGCTTTTAATATGCTTATAAAAGCCACCGGTGAACGATGTTTGGCATGCAAATTTACCCGCTAGATAGATGTTTAATATCTTCATTTCAAATATAAGATTCATGACTCGACGTCTTGTTTCTCATATATACTCACACTCCTTTTATTATTATAGCGTCCCTGAACTTTTGCACTTTGTGTACCTATAATAACAAATCCGGAACAGCGATGTCAGTTCCGTGATTACAGGACCGTTACAATGCACCCGGTTATCTTCAATAAACAAGGGTAAAATTTATCGACTGTAATAAGAGAAAATTTCGGGCTTGTATTGATCCGGCAAATGTGCAATAGTTATGCAAGTCAGACTTAGGGTACACGCGATCGTGTATGAGGCTTAAACTCGGATATTCGGAATACTACAGCCATATTAATATCCAAGTAAACAGAGATATTTCCGGTATTCAGTTATTATAGCGGTTACGCACCGGAGTCGGTAACAACGTTCTAATTATTAACCCCGATATTGTTATCATTCATGGTTGCGGCACCCTCTCCATGCCTTATGTTAACAGCCCCTAACGATTTAACGACGGTCTCTACGGCACGTTAATTTTTCACTAAATTAAACTTTATTTTTTGTTGCAGGTACGAATCGATAGAGGAAACTGGTAAATATTAACTTATCTAATTTAGAAGTGCTGCTTCAAATTTTATTTAGCTTACTAAGTGTGCTTTAATAACATTTGAAAGAGATGGCGGACGAGTTGAATCGTTTTAGAGATATATATTTTACATCTAAAGTGAAAAGTTAGTTGTGTCATTTGCATACAGCAGCCGTTCTAAAGTGTCATTCTGGCTGCAGCGCAGACATTCGCCTCTTTAAAACCCATTTATTATTTTTTCCTAAACGCTGCCATACATCACGATTTAATTAACCCCATGCACCCGATTTAAATTATAATTTTGCAAAACACGGCCGCCTCCAACGCGTTAAGACAATATTGCCACCAGGAGCGGCGTCGCCCTAAACCGAAAACAATTCACAGGCGTCAACAGAGAAAATTGTGGCAACCATCACGGATTAATTGACCCCGTGAATTTCCTTCACGCGCGATGTTATTTGCAGATTGGGCTCGATTTCCTCGAGTCGGTCCTGACGCCGCCATATTTCCTCCTCGCGCGGATAGCTACGCTGTGGAATAAGGGCGCTTCCTTTAATTTGGGTTGAGATATGGCGAAGAATTTGCGGAAAATTATGCAAATGCCCCCCTAACAAACTATTGGACCGGGATAAAAACCGTTTAATAACAAATGGATGGCTCAACATAGTCATTTATACTTCCCCTCGGACGTTTGAAGAAGTAATGGTGCAATGTCAGAGGTTGACCTTTGGGAAGTAACGCTGCCGACGAAAATAGACGAAAAGGAAAGGAAAAGCCGAACGCTCAAATAGATGACAAGACTCGATAATACCTCATTCACAAATTTAGGAAGCGCCTCTTGCATTTAAACTAATGCCAGACAGACGACAAATAAATTTAAGAACAGTCATAATTTTTATCTGAAACGGGGTACGTCTTTAGGAAACTAAGTTCAACACGCTTTGTTGACGCGACGTGATGGGTCTAAACAAATTTCGACGTTATGGTCATTGCTTAGTATTGATGGGCGTTTAGCTTTACGATGCACATAACCCCGCAGATGTGTTAAGTAGAAAATCACACTTAATTACGCTTAAGAAGGTTTACATTGTATGTCACGCTTTTATTGGGCTGTTAACCAGAAAAACAGCTTTAAAATTCCGTTAACCAGTGTGGGGCTGGAAATGTAATTATTTAGATTTTAGCTTTATATTATTTATAAAAACGTTCAAACAGATATTCTTAAATGTTTCTTGACGTCGAAACGACTTTTGCCGGCGGTATGAAAAAAACAAAATTTAAATTTGATGGTACTGTACACCTGGCCAATTAAGTAATGCACAGGAGGTGCACAAATAATCTACGCTTACCACATTATCATCCAGTGTAACGTAGAAAAAGTTGACAATTTGTGATCCCCTGTGCTTTTCTAATGTCTCCTACAAGTTTTTCTATGTGACACTTGATGATGATAACGTGAGAAAAGGAAGTTATTTGCGCACCCCCTGTGCATTATTTAATTGGCCGGGTGTACACATTATTATTGCATCAACTAAATGTGAGCACTTAATGACCATTCACGTTGATCTACAGGCTGTCCGTTTTTCGAGTGCCAGCATGAGCTGCACGAGGATCTCACTTATCCTCGGAGATACGAAATCGATTAAATTAGGGCAAAGTTGCGAATTTTTATACTGAATATTAATCTAAATGAAAATTTGACTTGTCATTTTTGGTTTTTAAATTATTGCTAAAAATTTAAAAATTTTGATTTTGTTTTTAATTTTTTTAATTAGGAACCATTTGAGCTAGAAGTTTTTACCTAAGTCATGTGAAGGCACTTTTTTACAAGAAATCTAAATCTGTCACGGTAATTTCCTTAGCACCCTAGACGCAAAAGCTACAACATTCAACTTTGGTTTTTATTATAGACCATAGGGTCTTTAAGACTGTAGCATTTTTTGTTAAGATTTTTTTTCTGATTACAATGATGTATCATACATATCACATTATACTTTTCTTCTACATCTACGCCTAATTTTAAAATGTTTCGAATTTGAGAAGTGTGCTTTAGAAAGACGACGACCTTTTTTATTGTAACAAAATTTTGACAGTTCACCCTTTATTCTATCACCACTAAACAAGATATTTGCAATGTAAAAAAAGTATTATGTGTCATACATCATTGTTTTCGGAGATAACTAAATTACGAAATACTAAAATTCAATATAGCGGCCATCCAAACCAAACCAAAGTTGGATGTTGTAGCTTCTGTGTCTACGGTGCTATAACAGATTTAGATTTCTTGTCCAAAAGTGCCTTCACAATGGCTTAGTCAAAAACGTCTAGCTCCGCTAATTTTTGCTTAAAAAATAAAAACGAGAATTAAGATTTTCAAATTTTTGACAATAATTCAACAACTAAAAATGACAGGTTAAATTTTTATCCATATTAATATTCAGTATAAAATGCGCAACTTTGTCCTAATTTAACTAACTTCGTATCTCTGAAGATAAGCGAGATCCCCTCGAAAAACGGACACTTTGTATATCAGTACATTAAACAGAATTGGGGGATTTATTTAATTTCGACAAATACGCAACTATAGCAGGGTTAGTATCAAAAGTTTTCGCCCGGGGAAATATCAAGCTCTGCTTTCACAATAGGGGCGACGCTATAATTTATCATGTTTGGCGAAGGAGAAAACCATACATAAAAGTGGGAATTTACGCAATACTTGCTGGTAATTTGATTTATTTATTTTTCTATTTGTACAATACGGCCGTAATAGGAGAAAATTATTGCCCATCAGCCATTTTTCATCTGTCGTCGAAACTGCAGTAAATAACGTTTTATTAACTGAATAAATCTAAAAATATGTTGAGGTTTTGTCAAAAATGCTGATCACTGTCTGCACTAAATATTCGCTTGATTGACCGTGCAGTCCCTAAACTGCAGTAATTTTGTTATTTATTTGGGTCTAGTGCCTTGGCAACAATCCATTGAGATTCCGGAGGGCTTCGATTATAGATGGCGCTTTTTCTCTACCCAGTATACCGTTCACGGTTTATTAATTTAATGTTGGAACGAAAAATATTGCAATGCGAACCAACGACTGCTAAGATAATCTTTAAATGAATCTTGGCGAAATTTATACAAATTAATTTTGTTAAGTGCAATATTGTTATTAAGCCGAATAAAGGCGCGTCCGGAAAAGCAATGTAAATATTTGCGCAACATTTGAAAGCTCGCCGTTTTTAATAAATAGGGAAAATTTAAGCATCATCAATGCAAAGTTAAACGCAAACTGTATTGTTTGCTTTGCACTACCCGATTTCTCAAATGAAGGCAAGTCGACGATAATCCAAAATCAATGTTAACAAATGGAAAACCTGAAATATGACGATAGAAGCAGTTTTAAAGATACCAAAGTCAAAATTGTTTTATGATGTTACGGTGCACGTAAATTGATTGTTTATAAGCACGCTGCACTTCAGATCAATGGAGACGGTGGGTCGGTTGGGATCAGCGTAAAAAAATCTTTAGGCTATCTTGCCCATCTCTGATTCTACAACATCAATCCGTCATCATTTAACGAGGCTGTAAGGTGATTTTATGCCGGAAAATTTACCTATTAATTTTTATTTTTTAGGAATAAAAGCACCAATTTAACCGAGTCTAATTAAATTACAACGATTGCTTCTCATTTTAGCTGTTGATAAAATTTTCCGTTATATTTGATATTTGTGCTGAAATTTAATTAAAACGAACGAATCATTTACGGAGTAGCCGATGAAAACGATTAAGCCAGAGGAAGCCAAGCGTCGGCGCCATTGACAAGACCTGCAGCTTGTATCTAACAAGCAAATATTTCAATATGAGTCATTTTTATAGAGACGAAATCAAATATCAAAAACATCCATAAATTTTTTAACCCTTTTTTTAAATTAATTATGTCGTCGAGACGAACTACTACGTGGCAAAATATCTGCAAATAAGAAAACGTACAATCTTGCGCAAAATAAATGCAACTATTACTCCGAATACCTACTAAAAATCTTAGGGGAAGTGCATTAGGGTGTTAAAGCTTCCATATTTCATGATCGCGTGCTTCTTAAGTATCGACAGGTATTGTTCTTGGTCGTGGTTTTATTTTAGTGTGGCGAGAGCAATGCCAGTCATTAGATGGGTCCGCTATCTCTTCCACTCCACTAATTCCTTAAAATTACTAAAGGATTACCCAATAAATTAGTAGCCGTTTACAATGTAAGTAGCTTTCACCGTTTTGGAGACGTAAAATTTAAGTTTTCCCAATAAATGGATCCAGGCCTGAGCTGCACGAGACATTTAAACGGCACATTATATAAGGATTTTTATTTTAAGTTCTTGCGACGTTCTGCAGACATCGTAAAGCACTTCAAACATGCCGTTTTATTAGAATTGATGGGTATTATTATTGCTGAAATGTAGACAGACAAAGCAGATGAACGTAAATAAATGCAAACTTGTCCAAAAACTGCTTTTGTTCTCCCCGTGATTCGTACTTATGTTTCACGTTAGATCGCACGCCTAACTCCTCAAATTGGTCTAACAATTATAAAACAATTACCACTCAGTACTTTATAGAGTGATAATAACAAGGTTTACAGACGGGCTAAATATGGTCTGTACTTTGCTACGGTCTCCATAAGAATAATCAAAATATGTGTGGAAGACGGACATGCAATATTTCGCCAGGCAGAACGGAAAACTAACGAAACAATTTGCATCACTTTAATTGTCTTTCCCTAAACTTTGCAACAATTTCCATTGTACTTGTACATAAGTGGAATTTTTGCAACGAAATAAATCTTATCTACAAGTATGATTAAGCAAAATACTTTCTCGGGGGCTTTTTGTGCCATCAAAAATTAAAAAGTTATAGTGAAAATTACCCATGAACCGCCACATATATTTTTAATTTCTAATTTTTTAGAGGGGCACGCAATCGAAGGGCAACAACATAAAATAAACTTTATTTCCTAAATTAAAAATGTTGAGATATATGGAAATGTACTTTGATAAAAAGCTGGTCCAATTTTAAGATGGATTCTTTAAAAGTTTAAAGAACCTCATGGTTAACTGTTGAGCAAAGATATACTTTCCAAAGATTAAAGTAGTCGTATCTTATTTATTTTGAAAAGCATTTTAAAAAAATTTGATAATTTTATAAAGCTTTAGAGTGTCCTCCATTATTGAAAACACTACTCGACAAGTTATTTCACTCTTCTTCTAAAATCTGAAAACAATTTTAGTAATTACTTTTTATTTTGACGATTTTTTTTCAATAAGTTTAAATAGAAACGTATATCAATTATACTGTCATTATAAAGAGGATAAGAAGATAAAGAAAATTCTCTACCCTCGCTATAGACGAAAATAAGGACCAAAATGTGATAATGACGAAATTATTAGATTGATAATTATTTTCAATTATTTTACGTCAAATTCTATTTTGACATATATGTGCTTTATCTAAATTTTTGGATTCGCTTGACAAAATATTATAGTTTGTGCCAAATTTCTACTTCTGATGATTTTTACTGCGTTTGTTGTTTCTGTAAATTGCCTTTTTTTATAATGAATCTTTGCCGGGTTTGTCAAAACAGATTACACAAACAATTGGAAATAAATTAAGATTACGAATTCTCCACTATCATCTTTTGGTCCATATCTTTGATTGTCCGTCAAGTTACAGACTTCGGATTTTTTGCATTTGCTTCACTCAACAGTTACCCATGAGATTTCTTAAACTTGTAAATAATCCATCTTATATAAATTGAACAAAATTTCTATTTAAATACATTTCCATATACCTCATTATTTGAAATTTCTAAGAAAAAATGTATTTTATGGTATTGCCTTCCGATTGTGTCTCCCCCAAAAAGAATTGGGTAGTACAAACATTTTCAGCGATTTTTTCAATAAGAAATTACCGTTGATGTGGAACAAATAAGTCTTCATCCTTAAGGACTCACCCTGTGTAGTGTGCACCAAAATATTTATTAATTTATTAATTACTGGTAAAAATTTAGGCCAAAAATTTTGTAATCTTATTTGTATAAACATTTGCAAAACATCTCGTGACTTTACTTGTCAAATATTTTGCACATGATTTGTGTGATTTGTGTGTGGTGTTTTTTTAAAAGAGCAAATACACAGTGTGCTGTCAGAGGTGCCTTGAGAACTTATGTAACTTGTTATTACTTTGTATGCCTCATACAAAAACGAATTGGGTTTGTTTGTTAGTAGTGTTTTCATTATTTAAGAGGTAATTGGGAACAATTGTAAAACTTATAGGATCGTATTTGATTTGAATATTATGTGCTACGTCGACTCCTGCATACCGGCTTGATTTCATATTGAAACCTAATGAAGTACCTGAAAGGTTTCTGCGTTAGAGCTAAATGCGAAAAAAGCCGAGGATTGCATCGGTGCAGCAGGAAGATTACCGATGATAGTTTTCCGCGTGGAAAAACACATCAACCAAGTTTTTGATTGTTTTCTTCCGCACATAAATTAGAAGTTATTTATTATCAATTGAATAAGCTTCTGTATTATTTTTCTTGACATCATTTTCTTCTTCCCGATTTCGACAATTTTCCCGTCGCGCCAAAAATGCCGCTATTGGGCATAATTTACATCACTTTTTTTGAAAATCAACCCCTAAGTATGTAAATGAAATTAGCGCAAAAAAGGCCTTTTACAGATTGCACGCACATTCCAACTTGCAAGTTCAACACATTAACGCCGCATTGGCAGTACCAAACGTGACATAGAATGGAAACAACAGTTTTAACGAGCAGTATAACTTTTCTGCACGTAATATCTGGCCATCAGATCAACTTTTTACCCGCATTCCCAACTGCGCCTGTCAAATAACCATCAAATACCCCAAACCTCATTTCGAACATCACATGAGTGAATAACATGGAGGTAAATCAGTTAATGGTTATACAAACGTTTTATTTCATTCAGTAAGCTCGTACACCTATTGGACTTTAATCTCAGGAGATTTCCCGACACCTTCCCAAGTGCACCGCATAAATGAATTTAGGAGTTTGTCGAGTGTGAAGAAAGGAACTCGTAAAATGACAATATTTATTTCCAACAAAGAGAATACCAATTACAGGAAACAATACAATTACATAAGATTCGTTAAAAATAACAAACATAATCGCTTAAGTGAACCAAGTAATAAAAACCTATCTAAATGACTTAACAAACGACTTGCTTTGCGTAATAAAAAATGACGTTATTACCTTAATAGAGAGAATTTTTGTGGGGTTGAAATTTCAGGCCTCTTCGGTAATTATCAGTTTTTCCGTAACAGGCAATAATTTGCAGCGGTGCCATAACACATGGCGGGTGGTGAGAGGGCACGATTGCGGATAAACCACCGGGACGCTTCTCTCCATCCAAA
The DNA here is from genome assembly GCA_951805265.1 of Schizotus pectinicornis. Classification (NCBI taxonomy): domain Eukaryota; kingdom Metazoa; phylum Arthropoda; class Insecta; order Coleoptera; family Pyrochroidae; genus Schizotus; species Schizotus pectinicornis. Next base: position 8,395,964 of record OX638209.1, on the reverse strand, counting down.
TTTTTCTCTGGTAATTTTCCGGGTGTAATTTTACGTGGCAGTCGGATCTCTTGACGGCGATGTTATTTTTGCGTTCCCGCGAGCCGGTATATTCCAATTCGCAGGAAGGTCTCATTGGTTTTCGCGAAATGCGCATTTTACTGTGAAATTAACTGGCGTTCTGGGGAGTGTTCGTTCTTATTACTATTAGTTTTATTCGCGTTCACTGATGCGGCCGTTAGCGCTTCTTTATATATAAGTAGAGACGCGATGTGGTTCCTGACGAAAACGCCACGTTATGTACAACACTATTGGCCTCACTGATACCCCTTTTTCTCACCACTTTCATTGCGATTCTCCCAATTGAATTTGTTCGAAACGTAACTCAGTATTTATGCACTTCCACTGTACTTTTTATTCCAGTCGTTTTAATCCCCAAACGTGAATGCATCCGCTAATGCGGACTTTAATCAACCCTGCCTCATCACTCTCCACCGCTACACACGTATGGTGAAATCCGATTAATGATTTTTAAAACACGTATGTACCAGTTTCCATGCAACTAGCTCCACATTGAAACAATGCGACGAAATAATTAAGTTTCCAGCACGAGCGAAAAATGAACGTATTCATCCAGAAAGAGTCGGACCCAACACAAATTTTCTTGTCGCAAAGCGAATTTTGTCGACGCCGATGGCAAATTTTACTCTTCATAAAAAATTTTACGCGCCGCGAACTTACTCCTCTGCACAATCAGATATTCGGGGGTTTATGAGTGCGATTTCGCATTGATTAACACCGCTTGAAGGCCTCGCCTTCACCTTATCAGGCAAATTTGTCAATTTTTTGTGTCTAAGTCGAAAATAGAAAATTTGCGAAAGTCATTATAACGCATCGACGAATTTGTTTTTTTAATTGCTTGTGCCAATTTACCAGAAAAATTACAAATTTTTGTCATTTAAAAAAAAAAATTACGTTTGTTGAGAGCGACGTGAAACGTTTTAGACACGGGTCACCTTATCAGGCAGATTTGTCAAATTTTTGTGTCTAACTCGAAAATAGAAAATTTGCAAAAGTCGTTATTATAACGCTTCGACGGATTTGTTTTTTTATTTACTTGTGCTAATTTACCAGAAAAATTACGAATTTTTGTCGTTAAAAAAGAATGACGTTTGTTGAGAGCGACGTGAAACGTTTTAGACGCGGGTAGGTACTAAGTTGGTTATATTTCAAGTTTCCCGGTAAGTGCACGTACTTGGCTTCATAAAGAAGCATCTTTGAACCGACTTTGATAATTAAACAGCTTCCGGAAGAGCCCCTTTGTTTTTCTAAGTATTTTGCACCGAGAATATTGGGGATCCTTGTTTTCCTTGATCGATAAGGAATTTGTGATGCAAATTTATTTTATATTTTTTCCCGAAACTTTTCACTGCTCTAAATGTATAATTTATAGGGAAGCAAAAAGCTTAACTCCTTCCATATTTTTGTTAGGCAAAAACTCCGTCTTTGCTCAACTATTCGATGTTGAAGGATTTCAACTTTCCCCAAACTTAGAAACGCCGGATTCTAATGTAGGTACATATAAAGTATTTAATTGCAGCCACTGAACAGCAGCAACTGAATCTGATGGAACTGCAAATAAATGTTTGCAATAAACATTGAACTGTCAAAGGGTCATTATCCCGTTTATCTTTTCTCATTGTCAGCTGGCGGCAAAAACTATTAACCAGAAAAACGGATCAATAAACAAAGTGGAGCCGGGAATCGGACGGAATCGGTTAAAAGAGCAAACAAACGGACATGTGAGGGTGTCTGTCCGGAACGATGGATATAAATAATGCCCTCTTCGGCTCCAATCTGAACATTGGTAGTGGACTAACAAGTGACACGAAACGCACAGCGATGTAATTTGATGGTCCAGAAGCTTCATAAATGTTTCAGTTTACGGATGAGCAGTAAAGCCTTGAGACAACACAGAATCAAAGCCGCCTTGTACACGCTAATCTAAACACGGCAATAAACTAATTTATATTGTTGAAATCTCGACGGTCGCCAACTAGGACACCGGAAATTTCTACCCAAACCGATGTAGTTGAAGCTTATACGTATAATCAGGTCCGGATGAAAAACACCCCACCAATTCGGTTTGCCACCACTAAAAATAAATCTGGCAGTCAAGATGGGGACGTCGTGGCCTGGCCAAAATGCAACGATACTCCAGTTTAATGCACGTCAATAAAATTGCTAAACCGGCCAATAAAATCGTTATTGTACGGTCCACTTTAAATTGTAGTATGAAGCCATTTCCTGGAGTTGATCCCAAGTGGAAAATTTTTGTTTGTCAAAGATTTTTATCATTCGTCCTCAAACTGTGCGTTGGGTTAGTTTTCCGGTGGACTCTAATTAAATAAAATCAATTGAGAAATAGACGGCCACCGAAACAAATCCAGGTGCCTATTAAGATGCATCAGGACTGGATTAGCCCAGAGGACAAATAGCAGATAAAGAAAAACCGGACTTCGTTGAACAAGCCGGCTATAATTATCTGCAGAGATTGGCGGTATAGAAACACATCCACCGTTTCTTTCTGCTCCCTGCCCAATTCGACCAAATAGTCTCTGGTTTCTCCCCGGTCCCTTGGGAGACAAACAAGCAACGTACAAGTAAAGCTTTCTAAAGCAAATAAATAAAATAGATTGCTTACAACATGAGACGCATGTTATCAAGCGAAATTATGAAGAATCTCGTAAAGGAAGCGCAATGATTTATTCAATTAGAAAAATATGCAAGGATCGTAGAAAATTCATGAATCCGCCTCTTATCTGCATAACGGCGTCGATAAAGCGTTTCTTCTATGCACTACCGGTATTTGATTGTCGCCGGTAAATTTATTAGTGTAGTTAAACTGTATTTTAAGCAGCAAAACAATATTGTTCCGCGACTTGTCGAGATGGAGGCAATCAGGGTAATTACCTTGAGTGGGTGAGTAACGACTCTATTTTAATTTATAACTGCTGTACTTTATCACGGTTTCTGCAAATTGGGGCTCAAATTGTGACAAGGATTTGCCTCTCCGTACCCGTCGTTTTTGCACACAAACCGGGGTCGCGTCTATAGGTAAGTCGCTCAGCAAAACCCGCATTGGCCCGGAAAAAATCCGACACCCGCCATACGGGAGAGGCGCCGATCTCATTTCATATGCCATTGAAAAGGGGAATTGTCACGAATTTAATCCGCACAGAAAAAGTCAGACTATATCCCGTCTGCAACGTCTATGTTCTTATTCCCAAAATCGTTAACAACACTACGATAACGTCCCTTAGTGATTTCAGAGGAGAATTTTGTTTAAATGAGTCTAGCAATATGGAAATTTTACTTGAATGAATAAACGCTTGGTCCGAGCAAATCAGACGAAAAACTCGCAGTATGTCTGAATTGGCACGAAGGCGCTAGAACCCGTCCCAATTAACATACTGAATACCTGAATACTCCCCCGACTAGTCTTCATCCCTAAAACAATCAAGCAGAGAGTTATCTCCGGAAGTCAAAATTTGACGATAAGAACCGAAAGTATTGAAGGTATATTAGGATCTGTATAATTTTGTCAAGTTTCTAATAATTATTTATTTATTATTGGTCGTTGCGTCTTCTGGATATTTCTGCAAAATTGCAATTATCGAACCAATACTATGCGGTTACGCCTTGTTCTATACAGAGTGATTCACGGTGACCGTTCATTAGAAGTATTTCAGCGGCGAAGCTGAAAATTTAGCCATAGTTTTTGCAAGGTAGGATCTTTTCAGTGAAAATACAGTAGAGCGTCGATTATCCCTGGTAACTGGGGCAACCGTGATCCCGGATAATTGAAAATTACGGATAATGCACATTGAACTTTATTTGGTACAATGGTGTTAGTAGTGTAAATATTATATTGTAAGTACAACTTGTTTTTTCTTGTTCTTCTCTTTCTTATCACCTTATCGCCTATCTGAGGTATTTTGGTTCTACAACTAAGTTTGGCTAGCAACGATAGCAACAAACATGTATTGACATTGGCAGTTTCACTTGTAGAAGCCAGCACGTATAATACAAATCACGGATAATTGAGACCCGGATAATCGGCGCTCTACTGTATTTTTATAATAAAGGCACTTCCTCATATACCGGAAGTTAACATCAACTTTGTTATTTTAAATGGAATATCTCAATTTTTTTTTTCTGGATTATTTAAAGAATTTGAACATTATTTTGTTAAAAAGTCCCTATACCTAAAATCAGTAATTTTTGACCTCGCTAAAACTGTGACTAAAAATTTCAGCTTTGTGTAAGGTAATGAGGTCTGTAATACACTGAGTAGTAACTTACAGCCGCCGAGCTCTGTCTCCGTACTGCCGCGCTCGCCTCTACTCCAAACAGTTTGGTTTTAGGCGGAAAATTGTTAACACGGAATTAATTTTGGTTATGACAGCTACTTGATTAAAATTTGATACTAATAAAATTAACAGCACAAAGTTGGTTGTTGGTTAATGATTTTGTGCTCTTTTGACGCAACCCAATTGGTTTTATATTTTATTCATTAGAAAGAACTGATTTGGTTTGCGATTGTGTGTCCATTTGACAAAACCCATTTGGTTGAAATTGTGTGTTCATCTGTCAGAACCCATTTGGTTTGAGGTTGTGTGTCTATTTGACAGAATCCATTTGGTATGAGATTGTATACCATTTACCATAATTGGTTTCATGATTGGTTTCAGCAAGGAGTAAGGTTTTAGATGTTCCATCCATACAAACGACTGCTTCGTACGGTTTTTGAGATCGTTTAGTATGGCGGTCCTCTTTTATTCTCAATCTGTTGTTAGGTAGAAATTCGACAATTTGGAAAGATAACTACCCTAACCCCCTCCCCCCCCCTTCCTGTACTTGGGGAGCAATTTCTTGCTCTGTTTGTTGTTTGTAGGATGAGTGAAGATTTTTGACAGCACTAGATCGCCTATGTTATTATGGTCATGGCGCACATTGTTTCTTATTAAAAGTTGCGTTTTGGTTATGTCTGTTGGTTTCGAGCTTTTCTCTTACTTCTAGTCGTTTTTGTGCGTTGGTTACCGCTCGGGCAATGTTGATGATGCAACCAGACATGTTTTTGGACGATAAAATTTGTCTCGCAGTTAAGCTCCCAAAGAATTAACGCAGACGGTTTCCACCCAAGATTAACAAAATCTTGTCATGATGGGAAAAATTCAAACACAATTTCTCGATTTTTACGAGATGTTTACAGTGGAATTCGTATAGGGAATCACCATTGTTTGGTTTATGCAACTCGATGTTCATAAACAATTTATATTTATCACGCCGGGATTGAAATGCGACCCTTAGAAGTTCTTTCCATTTTTTTCAAGAATGACACGACCACCCCTTTTTAGTTTTCATTATTGTGTTGTACCAAATTGCTGCAGAATTTATTTAGGGCTTGATGGATTATTTTATTATCGCCCCACTTGAAGGCTGTTGCATTCTGGTCTATGACTTCCAACCACTCAAAAATTGAGCCCGTGAGCGGTTCGAATAGAAAATAGCGTACTCACCTGATTTTTTCCTTGCGATTTCGTCTTTTTTGCTGCGTTTGTTGTTTCCCACATTGGGAACTGCTGCTGGTCGAGGAACTTGAAGTTGCTGTAGATGAGGATAATGACCGGTTCTTTCTCTAACACTACACTACACTAACAACCACTTCTGATGTAAGGTAATAATAATATGATGAAGTACACTGAGTAGTAACTTGACAATTGTACATGTAAACAAACAGCCGCCGAGCTCTGTCTCCGTACTGCCGCGTTCGCCTCTTGGCCCTTCTAACTCGCCTCAACGTTACATAAGGAAAAAGTTACAAATGTGAGCTTGTAACTTTTTCCTTTCTCGAAATACTTCTAATGAACGGTCACCGTGAACCACCCTGTACCTATAATGTGCTCTTTGACTCAAATAAAATTCGTCAAAGCTTTACGGATTAATAGGTGATTAAACTGATTTAAAATGATTATGCGGTTTGGCAGATCGATTGTTAATATTAATATCAAAGCTATTGGTTTGCGTGACGAATAGTAAAGAGGCTGATGTGTTGATATATTGGAAGCAAAGAAAAAACATCCAGATGAATAAATAATTTATGCTCGTTGCGGTTATGTCGTGAATTAGTTAGATCCATCTGTTTCAAGCTAAACGGTGCTCGACGCGGAAATGCACTAAAACTTCCATTATGGCATCAGACCAAGTTCAAAAAGTAGTCCATCAGTGCTTTTGAAATAATTATTGTTTAGTTAAAAGATCTGCCACCGGCAAAACTTACAAAAAAAAATTAACTGAACACTTAATCAGCAGTGAAATTGGTCCGATTGATAGCGGAGATTTGAATAGAATTGTAAAACTAGAATCAAGCTTCAGAGGAGGTTTCTTGCAAATTGAGCAATTTACCCGAATTCAACTTGACGCATCTGTTGTGAAACGCTTTTCTAACTTAATTGGTTACAGGGCTACAAATAAACTAATTTACTCAAGTTTTGAAGTCCCAAATTTACTTTTTCAACGGAGTAATTTAACTGAGTAATTGAATTTTTTCATAATCAATGTGTTTCTTATTAACTCTCTGTTTTTAAGGTTTTAATTAGATTCATTGCTCTTTTGTCCAAATTTCATTAAATTATACTTCCCCAGCAATCCCAACCCCAATTCTGCCGAAGCCTAATGGTCTAATATCTAATGTATCACAGCAAGGTTTACATTAGCATTTTAATAATGTAGTTAAATATGAGGTTCCTTTCTACGATCAATAGCGATTTCGAAATTTCTTGAATTTCTACCGAATGAGGAAGAAAAAGAAATTCGAAACCATTGAAATCGGTTTCATCAATTTTATTTATAGATTTTGGACTGCTGAACACGAATGAGGCAGTAATTTTTACGTACAATTGACGGCATTGAAAATGTCCATCTTACACTTCTAAAAAATTAAATTTCTTTTGCAAATGATGAAACTTAATGCATCTGTTCCATTATTTCATATTTCTGGCATACATATGAATTAATGTCTGTGTTTGTTTTTTGTGAAAATTAAACGAGTTTAAAGTTTGACAGGTGGACATTTTCTCTGCAGTTGGCTGTACAAAGCAGTTCTTAAGATATGACGATTTGAACATTTTGACGCCAAATTTTCGTCAAAATTGAGAATTTCGACTTCTTACTTTAATTGTCTATTCAAAAATTACAAAAATTTGAAAATTAAAAAAATGCAATTTTGCAGTTGTTAGAAATTTAGAAAATATCCATCAATTCTAGGGCAAAATTGAGTTCTAATATAAAATCAAAAGGCTCGCATACATAATAAAAGGTTGATTTGATCACGTTTGGACGGACGATAGTAATTTTGCAAATTTTTCGATTTCCTACCAATTGCGGTAGGAAAATTATCGGCAAAATTGTTTAACACGAATTTGGCAGTATTTTTTACGTACAGAGTGTAATGATGGTTGGAACGATTTGACTTGAAATTTTCGCCAGGATCAAAATTCTTAGTCATTATGTTTTTCCAAGTAATTTGTTGCAGAAAATTGCTACCCAGCGCCCAGTACAATAAATTGCAAGAAAACTGCTTGACTGGATATAAATTGAAGGTTACATAGAGTAACGAGATAATGTGCTTTATGGATATTGGAATTCAAGATTGGCTCTCGAAAGTACTGCAGTAATATTGGTCCCATTCGGGTCCCCCTGCAATTCGCTCTTTCCACGTGCATACCTGTCGCACTTCAGTCAATTCCATTTAATCCAAATTCCGAGACAATTCTGCTTGAACCGTCAACCATCTGTTTCTATAAATATACACTCCCAAAAGTTCAGGAAATATTAATATCATACCTCATTTATATCTAAAACAATTAAAGTAACTTGTTTCGACCCAAAAACAATCACACTTTCGTATTATCATGAACCAACGGTGGTGATGACAGATTAGATGGACGAGGATTGCTAAGTTGGCATTTTGATTTCATCCCTCCAACCCCGTTACCCCTACAGAAATGTACAGTGGCATCAAGTGTATCTTCAGACGAATGAATAATTACACTGTCGTCTGAAAATTTAAGACAAATTACGGATGCTGCGAGTACACGCCTTTTGCGCTCCTACAACCCAACCTTGCCAATGTCTTTCTGCTATTTTGCTTTATCGCAGCTTGCGGCCACATAAATTATTAAGCGGCGATCTTTGATAAAGCTTACAACGTGGCCGATTTCGATTCAAAATCTTGTTTCGGAAATTTAAAAAAACTTTATTTTGATAACAGCCGGAGCGGCATGTCGAAGTAAAATTAAGGTTGAACTTGAAACTGCAATGGCGGTTCAAGAGGCAATAAAGTTTTTACGTTGGAATAACTTATCCCAATCTGCTTTAGCGTCATGGAGCCTTGTTGTGTTGGGCTAACCTTAAGTGGCAACGTACTTGTTTGAAAATTGTCAGGAATGCTCTTCCTCAAAAAGTGGCAATAAAGACGGCCTGACAGAAAAATAAAAGAGAAATGTCCTGTCTCAGGAGTCGTTATTAGCTACATAGTGAGTAATTTGTCACAGTGTCGTTTTTAAACATATTTTAAAACGTTTGCAGACAGGATCGTCTCAGCTCCGGAGTGTCGCAAAACTCATGTCCTTTTCTGAAACCTCGCTGCTCCGAGTGTTTGCCAGACGCAGTTACTATAACTTTATTATAGAGTCGTAACTTCCAAACTCACTTCGATTTTATTTCCTAGATTCCGCCGCCATAACCGACAGATACCTACAGATGGCTGCAATTTTATTTAGGAAATTTGCTCAAATTTCATTAATAACTTTTTACGACTTGTCCTGAAATCGCCACTACTTAAAACAATCAATAATGTCTTCAATGATTTTTGAAGAACTTGGTACAAACAAAAATTAGGTGAACTTACAAATATATTTACTTAAGTGATAACGTATTCCGTAATTGACAACATTTAAGATAATTACAATCGAATTTGTAAACGAGTTCAAGAAGAATTTTTTCAACTCTCATTTAATCAGCGGCAGCAAAAATGGCTGAATTGGGAACTTTGCTGTTTATTTAATATCTTAAACTTAATAAAACGTTCTCATTTACCCCATGAATACGCAAGCTTTAATTTACTTCAATAACTTATTTAGAGCTTAATTCCAACCTTTTTATCTTGCGAATTGAGGCAAGAGCGCCCTATATTTCGAGCTGTCTGTTGAACAGCAAAGACCTTTCCAATGCAATCCCGAGTTGTAATTAATATTTTCACAAATTTTCGTCGGCATGGCATGAAACAGTGTGAAATTGCAACAGCGGGGAGGGCTTATAAATAAATTACTTCGTTGCTTTGTATGAATAATTGAATTTTTAAATGAATTAGGCACCATTGTAGTTTGAAGGCGAGATTCGTATACTGGGACTTTCAATATGTTGCTGCATTAGAGGCGGACGATGCGAAATCTGAACTTTACGAGGGTTTAAATAAATAAGAAGTTTCTGTGTAAGTAAGATAGAAAGCAAAACATTAACGCGGCAGCGTTCGACAAAGTATATTTTTATGTGTAGTACGTTGTAGGGTAGTTGAATGAAGCTCTTCAATACTGCTTCTGATATATGAAGCCATTTTTATTTCGTTCGACGTTTATTATCCAGGAGACTCTTAAGTTGCGACCCTTGGGCCTCTAGTTGAAGCTTCTTAGGCACACATGTAAGCCACCCCACATAATTTAAGAGCTTATAGATTTATGTGTTCTTGACTCGAACCCGCCCTTTTCTAATGCAATATTCAATATTATACATATTTTAAATTTTCCACTTTTCTGACTTCGTTGCCCTATCGTCTAATAAAACCGGGACATTTCTAAACAAATTTCGATCAATCATTTAATTAAGAGATCGTTTTAAAGACATGTATCGATAAGATTAGGTTGAATTAATTCAGATGAAATGTGTGTAACCTGCTAGTCCTGGAGGCCAAATACAGGGAATCCTACGCAAACAATTGACCCAAATACTGGTCTCAAAGTGGTAAACTCAAATCAAGCACAAGCTGTTAAGTGCCTCAGGGCGCAAGTAAGTGCCTAACATTTTCTTAATGACTCCGGTCGGATACACCAATTTGTGCACTTTGAATATTAACGTATCCTGTAAAATTTCGCAATGTAACAAAAAAATTTCACATTTACAAAACAACCAGAAGCGTGTAATACAACCAAAACCCGCGCGCCTACGACACAAAAATTATGCAATTTCCACCCACACCGCAAGGTAATAATGTCAGGGAAACTAGCAAACTGCCATTTCGTAATATCTCGACCGAAAGTAGCCTTAAGGCAATTGTTTCTTTTCACAAAGACCAATTTTTAAGGCTCGAATCTTTGCCGTTTAAATACTAATGACTGCATACTTTATCCAGAGTTAACGAAATGACATTAGTCAAGTTTCTTTGCAAGCAAAAAGTAGGATTTTAAATTGCAGTAGAGAGTAAAAAAATTAGTTCCGAAAATCAGCATATGTTCAATTTATTTGCCGTCGTAATTAAAAGTAAAAATTAATTACTACGGTTGCTTTAAAAACGTAGAACTAGAAGCAAATTACTTTTGAAAAATAGATAATTGGAGTATATCTTAAGAGCTACTGCGCTTAGAGTGGCCTTTATTATTCTTGCATAATATGAAATAGTCTAGAAACTTATTTCCACGTTTTTAAAATTTGAGTACATTATGATTGAAAAATACGTCACGTGATGCATGCCGGGTGTTAGGCGAGGGTTGCGCGATTAATGGTGTTCTTCATCTCCTTTTTGTCAAAAAATAATGAAGTTGACGCTCATTCTTTCGTGGAAATGGTGGTAATAAAGCTAAATCTAGAAGCGATACCCAACGATTTGGTGTGGAGCGATACGGAATGGCGCTCTGTCAATTTTCCGACCATTAGAGCTCGCTCTCCACTCCACGTCCGAAATTTATTTAAATCATGACGATTGTTTCTCGATTGTTGTCTATACTGATGGAGCAGTTATATTAAGTTGTCGACAAACGTGTGCACTTATACCGGGATTGGGGGTACAGTTGTTAAAAACTCATCACGTCGGAGATGGGATTTTCTTTGAGGTAGTTTGATCAAACACGACATTTACTCTGTCAATTCTAGCAAATAAACGGTAATATCAAAGGGCTAAAATACTTTGAGCTACGAACTTAAAGTTGAACCCCAACATTTAGAGCCATATAACGCATTACATTCGGAATATGGATTCGGGGTGTGTAACTGAAATACTGAAATATATATTCACTCTTTCGGACACATAAATTATGAGGTTTCCACCCCTCTCAGGTCTGGATATTCTCTGTCTGTATATCAGAGTATGTTGGCTCATTGGGGCTTAAAACTTGGTCAAGAAACTAAACGAGGCACCTTAAATTACCTGACCCAGTTTAATGTGCGATGAGATTATTTGCGATTAAAAGTTCATTAATTACGGGCTGTCTTTTCAGGCCACGCTTCTAATTTTTCGCCATCTATTTTAAATAGAATGACCCTTAATAATGGTTGAACATCTGTTCCCATCCCTTTAACATGCCGGAGATACCGTTTAAAATTAGAACTGGGGGTACTTAAAGACGCTCTTACACGTGCTGATAAGGTGTGACGGTGGTACCAACATATGGTACATTCCGGTTAATATGGGGATGTTTTGAGCGTGCCCGGTCTTATAAAAACTTCCTTCGTGAAACAACCCCGGGGCTATTAAGGTAATTTATTTTTGACACAGGCCATGCCACTCTTAATATAACAAGAGCATTATGCGCTACAGATAAAACAGGGGGCTTTGATTGCGATTCTTAGGAACGGCGCCTTTTGATTAACGACGTGACTTTTAAAAATAGGTGAAGAACTGACGACTTTTGTTGACATCAGAACTTCCAATGTGTAATAACGACCTGCAAAAACTGCACTTTCTTAGACATTAGCATACAAGGAAGCTCTGAGAGAGTTTCGATCAAGTCAGTGTAACTTTAGGTCCAACTCTCCTTTACGTGGTTACACGCCCGATTACACTTTGGAAATTAGTAGCGCAACATTTCACAAAGATTATTGCTTTTGCTGCCAACTAAGGCATTCTCATTCAATACGTTCTAGCTGAACACGAAACGGATGGCGCCAAAACATGTACTGCTTTAATGATTGTAACGTTAAAAAGTACGTGATGTTTTCAATAGATAAATGGACCAAATTCGTTATTGAGTGTCTATGTGACCAGCTAGAGACTGTCAATTTGAGATTATTGTAAAATTCTGATTTAAAAGCGCCGTAAAAATCAAATTTGCTTCTGTCTAATTTTGCTTACTACTGCTCTAGTTGTAAATTTTATTTTAGTTTAGTCCCTGGAGATTACTCCCGATCCGATTGCCGGATTCACTCTAATCTGATATTGGATTGAAATTAGACTACAAAACGCTATTTTGGCTTAATGGTATAATTTTGCTATCACCGATCTCCCCGCGCATTGGTACGAGAATTACTATTCACATCCATTACAAAATGAACAATTACAGATCTACCTAATATTTTAAATTAAATTCTCTTTTAGGCTCTAAAATTTTAGGGCTAACCCCATGTTTAATAACCTGCCGGAAGAGAAACTCAGCAAATTTAAGACAGCTTCTCACTGAATAAAATGCACTTTACGATCCAATTACGGACTGAGCCGAAAGCCGTTCACGTTATTTAATTAATCATAACAAATTTTATGAAAATATGAAAGAAAAGTTTTTAAATGGTCGGGCATTTTCTGTTGTATGTCTCATGCTTAATTTTAAGACTACACAATCATCAATGAAATAACCTCAAACCATTAATTTAGGGGGTTTTCTGATTTGAGCAAAGTTTTTGATCTCGCGGTCGTAAATTAGTGACGTGAATCTCAAAAATGTACGTAACATCACGTCTTAGCCCTCCAAGTTGTTTCGTTTATTTCTGCTCGTGGCATTGTCTGCCAGCTTCCCAGAATTAGTAATTTACAGCGAATTCTTAATCAGTAAAAACTTTAAACGACAATTGGTGCATTGGCACGATTTTCCTTGAAAAAAATTATTTGTGGTGTGCGGCTTTGTGTGTATGGATGGCCCCGAGGAGCGGCGGGAGCCGGTCCGGTCCTGATTACAATAAAAATGATTTGATGGCGCCGTATTAAGAGCCTCCGGGAAGCGGCCTGCTCCCAAAATCATTTTTGGAACAATTTTTATGCAACAGTTCATCCCTATTTTATTATTCCCTTATGATTTTTTATAACACCCTCGATCCCGTCCATTTCGCATGAATAAAATTTTCGCAGGGAGTTGAAATATGTCGTTCTGTTTATTATCACCTCATGATGACAATACAATCGTTATCCATCTTCGTCTGCTAATAACGCATGTTAATTACTCAATTTTTTTACGACTCTCATGCGGTTCAAAATTAAGATTAATGGATTCTTTGGTGGTTTGTGAATTATTGTCGCGAAACACCTACAAAACCCGCGCCTTTTTCAGAAAGATCGCTTAATTTAGTTGCAGCCTTAATGGCACTTTTTATTATTTTTCCCAAAAAAATTTGGGGCTGATTTGTGACGTCGCTGAGCCGCTGCTGTATGGTATAATATATGGCTGCGTTGGTGAATTGGAAGTTAGACTCTTGGGATTAAGCAACGAAAATTTACTTGCTTAATAACGTGATCGTACGGACCACAAATTAATATATGTCTCGTGGAAGCATAACACTCTATAGCGATAAAATTTAATAAGTAGTAGAAACTTAATAATTGGACTGGGACGTGGTAATAGATGCCGTTGTACATTAGACTCGTAAATTCACTAGGAATATCTTAACAAAGTATAGGGTATAATCCAGTTAGCTAAAGCTTCGCATGGTGATTATCAAAATAAGTAAAGAAATTGTGGCTTCCAACTCGAACTTGGGGTATGACGCAAGTAAGGCAAAACTTGGCAAGGTGAGCCTTGATGAAACCGTTTAATGCGCAATTCAAGTGCTGAATGAAATTGTTTGAGGTGTCTAAAAACACTAATCTTCATCTAATTGTGCATAATTAAATTGGGCAAAGTTTACCCTAACAGGGTAATGAAATATTTACGCGCAACTTGCTTCTACTGACATCACACAATTTCCCCTGAACCCTGAAATAATAATTGATAAACAATTCGAAGCAATTCAACTGAGATATTGTAATCTTTCCAATTAGTCGGTAATTGAAATTGAAAGTATTTCATCTGTTTGTTTGTTGCTGCATCACGGGGCGACAACCCTGAAGATTTTTGCTTCGCGCATTGTTTATTGATGGGCCTTGCATTATTTTAGTGTTGACGTACTAAATCCTGACTGTCGAATTGAAAAAAAAGGAATATATTTCAGAATTGATCACGACCTCGGATCATTCCGTCCCTCAATAAGAAAACATCTCACTTGTTGGGGTTATTTTAGATGATATTGGACGAAACAATTTTTGCAGACGCGGCCGCGATATTATTCCAGGCGGGGTTTCCCTAACAAAAAATCTGTTCACGAATATAATCGAATATCAATAAAAGATGCCGTATCGAAAACCCATTTACGCAAAATCATCACACATTTATTTACTCAAACGTTATACGCGCACTCAAACGTCTCAGACAATTTGAAACGAAGATCGAAGCGACTTGGAAATGAATTTTTATTTAATTAAGGAGAATTGAGTTTCTACAGTTTTTTAAATTTGTCAAAAATTTGGAAACTGAGATTGCAAATAGTTAACCTGAAAAGTAATTTGCAGATTCGTGTAATAATGGGGTACTTGCCTCATGTTTGGGAAATATAATATTTAGAAAATGTCGGCGATTTCATTAGACCCGTAATTTTTTATTTGGTTCTAGGGTCAATATTACGTCCAGAATTAATTTTTTAATTTTTGGAGTGAGAGATTTGTGACGTAACCGGCCCCTGCATGGCATAGTTCTAAAAGAAATCGTATGATGGCGCTTTACTCAGATTCCTTGCGTTCTATTTATAAATCGAATGCCAATCCGCTGTACACATGTCGCGCACTCTGGTAGCAGCACAGCATAGTAGCCAAAAACAAGAGTCTATTCAATATAGGTGTGAGTCTTGGATACGGGGGTCCAAAAACAAAAATTGCAAATATTTACGAAAAAATATAAAATAAAAAAATGGGAAAAAAAATATTTAAGCCTCTTTTAGTTATTTGCATGCATCTAGAGAATAAAAAGTGCAATATTTTTTTTGCAAGTATCTCATTGTGGCAAGTAACGTAAAATTTTGACTTTGACTTAAAACTGTATGTACAACGTACAGCCGAGTTCAAAAGTGATGCCCACCTGTTAAACTTTAAACTCGTTCATTTTCCACATAAAACCAACATAGATATTAAAATAATAATATCCTAAGCATATGAAATAATGAAACAAATGCTTTAAGTTTCCTTTAACTAGTACATCGTCTGTAGAAGAAATTTAAATTTTAAAAGTGTGAGATAAACATTACTTTTAAAACTGACTGTACACTCCCCTTTGTTTACTGTTGCGGATGCAATTCCAATAGTCCTGGGATGTGGCACTAGAGTCACTAATTTTGCACTAAAATTTTAGATAATGTTCAATTGTTTATCCGGAATCAAATCATCTTACCTTCCCGGAATGAGATCGCCACTAATTTTACGTTATTGTTAATTAAGTAACGGTTTGTGTTGAATAAACTTTCTTTATTTGCAAATACAGTAGAATCCTGTTTATCTGACCTAATGTCAACCGAGCTCTGCTCCGATAAGAGAAAACTCAAATTATCCAAAATATTAATGTAATGTTATTAAAATAGAAGTTATATCTTTTTCTCTGTGAGTTTATTTGCTTATTACGTTCACAATGGTCAAACGTAAGTTTGTTACTTTGTTAATAAGGTGCGTATCTTTAAATATTTATTTCAAGAAATGTTTAAACAATTGTCATCTTTAATTTACGGTTATTAAGTTACCTCGTTGAATTTGTCAATTTATCGAGCGATTAAGTTATCTACTCTGATTTGGAGCAGGCGGTGCTGTCAAAAATTGGATATTAGAAAACTTCGTCCAGTGTCGCTGACCTTGCTGTTATTGTTGAAAGTTTCGGCAAAACACGCAAATTTTGTGCGACCAAGTTTGAAACAAAGGCTACGAAACGTTTTGACGTTGGGGGTAAATAATTGAATATAGGGCACCAGACAATTGATTCGATCTAGGAATCGAGATTTGGGAGTATATTAATAAATTGCTGCAAGTGGATCGGACGAGTTAATTAGAGCATATCAATCAAGTTTCGGAAGCAGTAAATTCGAAAATCGTGAGTAGGTACATTTACCTACGTCTTCGTCCAGTATAATTGCAGTCGTGTGTAATTAACGGTCGCAGATGACAGCATCGATGGTGTTCGGTAACGAAATCACCTTAAATTATTACCGAATCATCTTATATTAAATTTGCTCGAATTTACACGGAACCACTTTGCAAGTTATAATAGAAACCTACTAACTACTCTGTGTGCACCGACAACCGAATCTGCTGGATGCATTTAAATGCAGATATCGTGCATGTTATGTGGATACTCCGAACTAGTTTGTTCTACTTTGATGACAACGTGTGGAACTCACTATAAATTAATTCAAGCGCTTACATAAAAACATCGACACCCCGGCGAATTCGGACCCTTCGCTATTTACATAAACCCACCCAGGCCAGTGATAATTGAACTGACCATTAGATATTTTCCCAGTCAGAGGATGGATAATTGAAAAGACCGCATAACTGAAATTATTCATAAATTCTCTTTTTTTCCATCAGTAGTCAGTATCGTAGGATAAAGATCAAGCTTATTAACTTTTCTGATTTATTAAAGTACGAGGCGGCCTCGCTTTCGAACACTTATGAACGAAAGCGATTGATATTCATTATGTAAATTCACATAGCTTTACGAAATTGAGAAGTAGCTGCAATCCCCTCTAATTGAAGCGTTAACACTAAATAGTTCGACACCCTTCGAGGAAGTAAACACGGAGCTTAAAAAGGTTTCACGACAAAAGGTGGGCCTGAGGCGTCTCCACCAATGTGGGTAAATAACAATCTGTTTTATCTCATTATGAGTTTGTGAAATTTTGGATGGTCGGAGATGTGTAAATATCGTTGAGCATATACGCAGATTACCAATATCCCGGGAGCAGGTACTGCCAGTATCTTTATTGGAACTCACCCTCTATACATGTATACGTATATGAATTTTTCAGTATACAACCTCGCGAAAACCCTCGCCGAATTTTAAACTCCTCGACGAAAACGCGGCTTATTCACAATTCAATTACTACACTCGACTGTGTTATCGATATGAAAGTTTTAGTCGATAATTCCCAACATTAATGATTCTTGCAGCACTTTCATGAGGTGTTAACATTGCGTAATACGAAGTTGTTCATAAAGTACAAATCTCATCACAGAGATGAAGTGATTTATGACCGGGCTTAATGACAATAACGCGTGGTCCGGCCATCTACGAACCCAAGATCCCCGGAACCGGTATCTATATTATGCCATTTAGTTCACTTAATTTGCTTTGCATTGTAGCAGGTCGTTAAATGCAAAAATAAATCGGCCGGCGCGATATTACATTCAACTTTCGCTTTATCTTTGCTTTTACAGTTTTTCCGGCGCAAATGGCGTTGGGAAATGACATATTTAACTCCTCAATTAATTCAGTCATGTAATAATTTTCAGAATGAGTTTATTGCATATTTCCCTTCTGCACCAGGACGTTTTATGGCGGCTCGTATTCGCGATTCAGATCAGATAAGGCTATTTCGCCGAACTGAAATTCGACTTTAAGGCGCATAATTACTCAACTTTACGGCTCTATCTCTAACACACTTACCCGCAGAATTGCACATATAACGCGCATTACTTAGCACAAGAAAAATTGTTATCTGTCCCAAAACGCGTAATATGCGAATTCTCCCGGCGCCTCCGCCATTTGTGTTACGCGTAGCACAGTTCCTTGCAGCCGTTTTATAATACGTGATCAATAGTAACGAAAATGCTGACCCTCCTTGAATTTACATGAGTTATGGTAATTAGCGTTTTATTTATTTTGTTCAGCTGATGAAGCATCCTGACGTTCTACACGCAATAATTGACACGACGCTTAACTCAACTCGTCGACTCACCTTCTGACGCGCCCCTAACGCTTTTAATGAAGGTTTCCGTGACAGTATCAAAGCAAGTAACTCACCCCCCGGCAGCCGAAGGGTTATTCGAAAAAGTACCACGATACTAAAATTTGCGACAGCAAATTTGTTTACAATTATTCCGAGGCAGAAATTAGCGTCGGTGAAAGGTGAGGAAACTTGGCAAATTAATACAGCAAGTTGCTTTACTATCGGTTTCCTATTATGTTGTTTACATGTTGCTAAGTTATGGATATTATGGCTTGAGGGTAGTTTTTAAGAAACTTTTTGCGTTTCTTTGACCATGAAGATTTCGACACCCAACACTCACTTACGTGAAAGATTAATTAATAACAATTATCCGAAAGTACTTGATTATAATTTTCCATTATGAAAAACTAAAACGTTAACTTAATAAGCGATTTTTTCGCAACGCTGAAACTTGTGGAATCCAACAATTTCCAAGAGGAAATCCAATCTCTGTTCCATTTTACTAATTTTTTTATGCCTGACAAACTTCACTAGCGCGAGGCCTTTGAAGTTGACGCAACTTTTCCTGCCATTAAGTTTATAACGTAAATTACATTAGTTAGATCGAGATCTTGCAAATTTTTAACTTAACTCGTGATACAGTTGTAAATTTATTGATGCGGTACTGCGTGTAGGTGTAAATAATTCGTGTTTTAATAAACGGGATGTTGTGGGGAAGAATTGACGATGTGGTGAACCGGGAGCGGTATCTTTGACTATTACCGGCGCTCCAAGCATGTGTTAAGTTATGAAATGAGGCGATAAGGGCACGAAATGGGATGCAACGGGAATGTGCAGTCTCTTAAGGCTGAACCCGTATTAAAAACGTCATTACACAAACTTAGTTAAAGGTCCTTAATGATCATAAATAAATCGCGGTAGGAGCAAAATAGTCGACTCGGAAATTCCGATAGGTAAATCATGCTGAAGTTTAGTAATGTCTTTGTGGTTAGTCACAGCTGCCACAGTTTATCGCCCTCAAATCTTGCTGCAATTATAAATTACCTACTACAATTTATGCAGCAAGAAATGAATAAAAAAAGTTGCAAAACTAAAAATGAAATATTTCTTTTGTACTATTTATTTTTAAAAACGTAACTATTGTGGTTTAGTAGCGATGATTTATCCTGCTTGTCCAGGTATTTTTGTAACACGCCGTTGAGTTACAGGGCAATTTTTTAAATAAAATTCTGGATGCAGCGTTAAACGTGGCGTTATTTCAGCAGGCGTTGCGCCATTGAACCTGTAAACTGTGTCAGGCAATTTTTTGATAAAATTAAATAAAGCCATCACGGGCGTTTCTTGCTTGCATAGCCCATACAAACAATTATCGCAGCAAGGATCTTTCCTTGCGGTCACCAATTCGCAGTTTACTTCACTAATTTGTGAACTTCAAATGCAATAAAAGTTTTATCTCAAACTTTATCTATGTACATCCCAAACTGTAAAAATTTCAAAACAACTTTGCCGATACTTCCCAACAATTTTGTATTGGCACACAGTTACATGTATCATCCAATTGGCGGATGCGTCGAGGGAATATGTGCAATTTATTACCGTGTTTACGCATTTACCGGTACGTTCCCAATTTCTTCCTAAAGCGTGAGCAGTTTAGTGCCTAATTAGCTAAATAAATATTTCATAGATTTTTAATGAGTTCGTTAATGTTTAATTAATTCTCGCTTGTAACTGGTACATCATAATGGCCTCATAATTCGAAAACCGCCGACTGCTTCATATTCATCTCAGGGCATATCCTTTCTTTAATAATTGATCACTACCTGAACTAGTCGACATAAACACTTAAATAATATATTGTGTTTCATTTTGAGCAAGAATAGTGATCCATCCAGGGAAGACTTGCATGTTAAATTTAGATCTGGAGGGTGATAAATTGACTTTTTCCAGCAAGTTGGGTAAATTTGACTGTCAATGTGCCGGCAGCCGAAAGTTGCGCGCTCTTTAATTTTCATCTGTCGTAATTGGCGCATGTTCAGAAACGTAAAATTGGGTTCAGGAAAAAATTAATAAAGCGAAGCACAAAATTGAAACATCAATAGGACCCGAGGCTGTAATTAATAGTGCAATCATAATGTAAATTGTGGACTAAAAGCGTTTGAACTTCAATGATGACACTTCGGCATTAACTACAGTTGATGATTCAAATTGTAGCAAATTGAGAGCACTGAATTGGAACGTCGCGGAATTAAGACTGAAACCCTTATTTAGACTGAAAATATTTCAGGGTGAGAACGCACAATTAGTTTGGTTTTGCATAATTCTTGAAAACTTTTGGAATAAATAGAAATTTAACATTATCGATCAGCGAGGAGAGTTTACAAAACGTTTAATTCTCGTAAAGAGTTATTTCGCTCTTCCAATTTAGTGAAATTGACAAAATTTCTTGAGTGGTTATATTGTGTACCAGGACACGGGTTTACAATAGAGTTGGCGTTTCATGGTGCTATTTATTATCCTTTTTAAGGGTCGTTCTTCTTACGCTACTAAGCTCTTATATCAGAGAAAGGAAACGCTTCCGAGTAAGCTTGTTAGAGGGTATATATGCTCGCGTAAATTCAGCCAAAAATTCTGCGGTCTCCCGACAATTTTCAGTTCGTATTTCATAACAAAACACAATCAAAAAAATAAATATATTTTATTAAATTGTCAATGCGTTTCTTGCACGAGATTTTGCCAAATCGCGGAGAGAATTGCCACCACAAAAATTCGACAGTATTATTGTCTCCTGAAGTGTCTAATAAACTTCATCATTTTTTTGCGGCATTTAATGTGACATTTATGCCGAGAGAGCTCTTTCGCAGTTTCAAGCATACATTTTTCATATAAACACGAATTAATCTTCCCCTAAATTAGCTGTCGTAAAGAAAAAAAATGTACAAGCAGAGCCGCGTATTTCCGATCTTTGATTTTATGATCACATTGTTAAAGTGTCATCGGTGTAAATTCCGAATTAATGATACTTAATCGAAATGAAAGGTTTTTAAAAATATTCAGCAAAATTTTTTTTATCAATGCCCAAAAATCAAGAAAATTAAATTTAGTGTACAAATAACTTTTAATATTTTCGAGTTGTTAGCAAGTTGGAGTCGAAGAGCAAATCTAGTTCTAAAAAGGGGTGTTTAACTATTTTCGAGGTGGGAAAGACCCGTTACAAGGAGCTGTTTAAAAAAAATTGTGTCCAGGAGTGACGCTGTGTAATTCGTTGTAAAAAAAACGTGGAGTGATGGCTCGTTGCTTGCCAAAGTGAAAGAGTAGAACCGTCGATTTATCTCCTTGCGCTGGTGGAACGTTTACGGCAAAACCAAACAGTTTGGTAAACCGATGAGGGGGTATAGAATTCTGTGTATTTTCCGCTCATTTGAATCTGTTGGTAGTGTGAAACTGTAAACCCGGAAACCGTCACACATCCAACGAAAATATCCGTCAACGGCATACTCGTCAAACGCTTTCAAGTCTGTGGCTGTCGAGTTATTTAAGAATCGGTTTAGAAAAGGGTGTTTAAACAAGAAACACGTGACCATATGGCTTTCTTAATAAGCACTTTAACTTCTCTTCAAGACCGTTTAGTAATAAATTTAAACCCGATGAAAACCATGCCTTTAAAGCATCTGTAAAGCGCCTATTTCAGCCGAATAAAGAAGTTCGAAGCGGCATTTGGATTCTCCCTTCGGGTTTTCATGGCTCTGTCAACTTGTCATTGCTTTACCACTATAAATAGAGTTATTCCACTAAAATAGAAGCACGTGCGCAATGAAACGATTTGGTAGACCAATTTTATGAAGTGTAAAGCCATTTTAAGGCCGCCGCTACGATTTGCGGTTAAATTTTCCAAAATTTAGGCCGGGAACGTCTTGAAGAAACAAGAAGGGAGCGGCAACCGTGTTTATTTCTAACCTAAATTTGATGAATATTTGATACCTCCAGGATTGCTGCAGGATCATTTTTTATTTCGTACACGTATAAATTGTCGTTTTCCGTTTTAGCCGTATATTAATATTTACTTTTATTGGAGATATGAAAATGGGAAAATTTACATTTTTCTGACAGTTCCGGAAGTATTCTAATAAATTCAGGGAATAATTTTAAATATTAAGCAGCGCCATTTAAGCAATTTCTAATAAAATTTCGCGTCGTTTCAAATGTTTCGATTATGAAGCTCCAGATTTTTGCCTAATTTGTTTGGCGGCGACGCAGTTTTGACTTTGTTTCCATCGCAAATGTCCCGATAATCCCCAAACAAATTCTGTACGAAAAGTGAGGCCATTAAATGTTTTTGTTTTACCGATAATCCTGCAAAATTTGCGTATTTTAACGTCCTGTCAACGCGCCTAGGGCGAGCGAAAATAAAAAATAACATCGACTCCTTTCACGTTGAGCGACGGGAAATAAAATAGATACGATAATATCGTGTCTCGTGTTTGTAAACGTATCTTGTAAGTGAAGATCCATCGGTGTAAAGTGTCTAAATTCTTGTTCGGTGTTTTTGCAACGGACCGATAAGCTGCCATTCGGACAGTTCGCGACTATCGAGATTTCACAATGTCGTTCCAGATTATGCAGAATCCGGAACGCAAGCAGATGACCCTGTTATTTTTCAATAATCTTTTTCTTCCATCTCAAATGGTTTCCTTTCCAATGCGACTCAATTTACTGATAAAGCCAAATCCATGTTCAATTACCTCCACTTCTCGATGCATTTTAGTCAATATGCAAGAAAAGAAGGGTTCAAAACAAACCTTGAATATCATCCCCTCAAAAACGTCAAACACCCCACCAACAGCGGGCGCCAACTCTTGACCCCAATAGCTCTCCATCTTCCGAGTCTCGTGCCCTTCTCTCCTGGACGACCGCCCAAAATAACATCACTCCAACAAAAGTTAACGGCTTCATCTGCGCAAAACCTGGGAGCAGAAAAATTTCTTCGATTATTACCAATTCTTAATTAATATATCGCAAGCACCAGGTGATTCCGAAACGAAATTCTCGCGTGAACTTAGTTTAATTATGGCTCTGGTGAAAATTAAAGGTAGACGAAGCGGGTTAATATTGCCGCAAGGGAATTTTCGATAACGTTTCGTTCTTACGCGACTTACACGTGCTCTTTATTATCTAAATCTACGTGGAGTTGTTCGGTGGCTAAAGCCAACAATTATTACATTACCTGTCACTTGCGTACATTGAAATGCGCGCGGTGCTGTTGTGGGTAAACCTATTAAATAAGCTCGTGATGGCTTATGGTTTGCTTTGTTACCGGAGACAAAGGAAGACGTTGAGAACTTAAATTGCGAAATTTTGCCACAGAGGCCCAAATAAATCATCCCCAGCTGCATTCAACTGCAATCAAAAGTAATAGGTTTCAGTTAGGGCTGAGCGATTTTTAATTTTCACAATCGATAAGCGATTTTCATGATTGTTAGTTTTATTATCGATTAACCAATATTTTAATCGACTTATCTAATTTTAATCGTCTAATCTAATTTTAGAAGAAATTGAAACTGCGGAACTTATGGTTGTGCGCCGATTGCTACTGCAACCAAACTTGCACCATGTCCGGAGATGGTGGCCCTCATCAACAGCAGCTCTTTCTTACTAGCAACCTTTAATTAAAAAGATTAATTTTAAGAAACCACAACAGCTTTTGTCAAATAACATGACACAAAAGTTTTATCTAAAGCCTTAGGGATGTGTACGTCCTCACCTCACCATCTTTTCTATTCTTATAGATTATTGGCAAACACCGTTCGACTCCTTCGGCTAACTTTAAACTTAGTTATGCGATTTTGAGCAAATTACGTTACGTTGCACAAAAATACGGCACCCATTGTAAGTTAGCACAAAGATTGTTTATAGCTTGTTCGAATCAGTGGTTGGTGAGATGGAAATCTGTCGTTTTATGCATAAGTCTAAAAATTACCGGTCGACGGGCCGGAGTAAACATCGACTTATTTGAAAAGTTTAAATTCTTTTCACGTCGCAAACTTTTCAGATCAATGTCCGTAAATTTACATTAATGATGTGCGTTGAAAATTGAACCGGCTCAATACATCACATCTTAATAGTTCCATTTCGAACTTGTCAGCAACTGCTATTATTTCAATTTAAGAAGTATGAATGAATCACTGATACTTTAACCGTTTCCGCAACGCCTCTCGAAATCCCTTTTATTTCGCTTGTGAAAAGAGACAACAAAACGTAATTAAAGCAGGGATAAAAAGCAGAATTTGACACACGTACCTAGTAAAAGAATTTTCGAGGCGCTGGCGAAATTTCTTGCTCGCGGTGGAAGTTTTTCAACTCCGAATTAAGTCGCGTCGCAATTTCTATTAGTATTCCCCTAGGTGCCGGTTCGTTTTCGAAAAAATTCCGTGCTAACTCTATAATTACAATTTGTAAATAACTTTCAGGTAAATGGGGCTGAAAGACCTGAAAAGCTGATTGTTAACCAAGTCAGTTTCTTTCTCTTTGTGAGCAGCAGAATTTTTATATGTGCATAGCTGCAATCTCGCTTCAAGATGAGCGCTCAAGAATAATCAGAAACAATAGACGTTTATTACCCTTTCTGGGAATTCTCCGGGATGACGCCTGCGTGGCGGCACCCCCGTCAAAATGACCCTCGCCCCCTTAACCGACATTAGGTACACTGCTTTATACTTTAAATTTGGCCATCTTTTATCGAATAAATGAATTTAATGGCCCGACGAAGAGCGCTTTTGTCTTCCCGGAGTGCGAGCTCGTTCTCTAAAGCTGCCGGAATATCCAAAGTAACAAGTTGGGGGGACATGCAGGACGACACCCAAACATTTAAAGACACTTTATTATCTTAATGACGACGCACTTTTAAACATTAAAGATAAAATCCAAAGCCACATTATTCGGAACCGTTGTTCGTCGGCCGAAAACTGAACGCTGGATAGAATGGGGCTAGGAACATTATTTCTTTAGGCAGCTTTTAGTGCGTAGGGCTTATATATTTACGTAGACATACATGTTTTTATTTACTTACTGGTGAGTGTTGGGCATGCTATTGAGATATAGGCTTCCAATATTTTTGACAGAAATGATAAATTTACGATTCTTGCAAAACTACAAAAAGTCTATTAGTCAGTCGGCATAAAATAAAAAGTCCAAACTCTGCAATGTGTAACAATATGTCCTTGTACAACGTTGCTTTTTTGGTAAATCGTGTCAGGACGTTGTGAGAGATGTCTAAAACGTGATGAGGGATAGTTTTAACATGTTTGTGTCGAAAGGGGTAGGTATGGTAAATTTATTATTTGAGCAATTAAGTTAAAATTAAATTAAAGTTAAATTGTTAATTGCGTTAACGCAATTAACAATTTAGTAGTATCCAAATTGTTTATGTAATTTTTTTTGGAAGTTGACGATATGTGCGTTAAAAGCTCCGATTTTCCGGCCTCGTTCTACTTATCACGTGCTTCTCATCAGGACTATTGCTTAGACCAGGACGTGACATTCTTTCCTAATATCACTCGTCCATATCTACACATCTCTCATCTGAATCTGCTTAAAAGGGGAGAGTCCTTTCGCCAATCAGATTAGGTCAAATTGAGTTTGACTTATCTGTTTTGCGAGGTGTACGATCCTATTTCTACCCAAGTTGAGACTTTGGCCAGAAATTTAAGGAAATCGGTTTAGGCCACGTGCTAGTCCCCATAAATATTACAATACCCCCAAACCTAATCAATAACCCCAACTAATTAAGGCGACCTATTAACTAAGTCACCGCTCCTGGAACTTACGTTTACAGCGCACTTGAAACGGGAAAACGACACCAACCCGATATTAGTTAGAGAAGTCGTTTTATCGTAAAGCCAATTTAAGGAATGGTTGTTGAGATTTCACCGAAACTGATGATTTAACCAACAAAAATTTCTAGTAATAATATTAAGGAATCTGGAATTCGTTGAACTCGTGACAATTGCGATCGCTGTCTTTGCGGTCTACTAAATAATTTTGGAAGTCTGGTTAAGTTATTTAGGGTTTCTTACAAATTTCTTTTACATTTTGTTGTGTGTGTGTACAAAAGAACCGGCAGATTTGTGTGATAGTCTTAAAATAATCCTAGTTGCCTATTTTAAGGCATCTACAATGTTATTTATTTGTGTCTGCGTGACAAACGATAACGATCACTTACGTTATCTATCTCGTATTTTTGTTATAATTCGGCGCTGTTTATCCTGGTTGTCGTATGCTGCCGCGAGGATCGTCCTTTTGGTGGAACTTGTGAATTCTTGAGGATTATTAGATAAGTATCTGCCTCTAATATCGCGGTTGTGCAGGTTTATTTGGATAGTTTCAATGCGGAATGGATCGAAATATTTTCGGCTGTCGATGAATAATTTACGCGGTGGCGCTCGCTAAAATGAGATGTTTGAAATGCCAACGGAATCATCCGTTTGTTATTTGCAGTTTTTACGAGGGAGCTATTTGCGGATGCGTGAGACGCAGACAACCGTATAGTAAAACGACGCGCTAAATTTACCTATGTAAGACGGCCACTGCCCTGAAAGATCCGAATTGCGGCTGGCCTTTAATCCGGAACCTATGAGCCTATAAATTAGACCTGCGACATGTAATAGAATGGCTTACGTGTCTTTTACGGAAATAATTGCCGCGATGTGGCCCGAATTTGAATTTCAATTTGAGTTAAGAAAGGACCGCAAATAGGGCGACTCAACCGAGGAAAAGGTAGTTCTCTAACTTCACAACTCACCCCACTGAGGCTGAAAATTTTACATTCAGTACAATGGAGTACAGGAGATTTTCAGTTATAACACGTTTTGCGCGTTCACACATTTTTTAACCTCTTGAAATTGTTGAAGAATTCTTATTTTACATTCTCTCCCGGCGCCTCCGCCATTTGTATATCTATGCTGAGCAGCCGATTGTCGATAAAATCAAAAATAGGTGAAAGGGGTCAAACAATTGGCCGTTTAGGGAATGCCTTTTGGTTGATCTGGCGCTTAAGTTAGAATTATCGACCAACCATTTGCC
The DNA here is from genome assembly GCA_951805265.1 of Schizotus pectinicornis. Lineage (NCBI taxonomy): Eukaryota > Metazoa > Arthropoda > Insecta > Coleoptera > Pyrochroidae > Schizotus > Schizotus pectinicornis. The sequence continues at coordinate 8,368,628 of OX638209.1, read as the reverse complement.
AATACACCCTCATAATCTCCCTAATCTATTGGGATTTTTTAAAACCTTTTAATTATCTTTAATGGGCTATATCGCAAATCTTGGTCAGATTAGGGTCATGGGAGTTTGTGGTCCGCCCCTGTGTTGCGCGTTTTCTCGGATGCTCATCAGTCCCCGGTTCGTCCCTGTACGTGCTAGGCGGGCACCCCATCCGTCAATCCGTCGAGCAAGCAGCGTCGCAACGCAGTTAGCCAGGTCTGTTGTGTCGTGTTTGCTCTGGCTTTAGCATCGCGTGCGTGATGATGCGCTGAAAGGTAGCTGATGCCATGTGTCAGTATGCGATCGCTATCCCGGTTGGTGGTCCTTCTAATCCTTGGAATAGACACCGGGATGCCGCAGCAGGTACACCGCGAGGATAAGTTGGGTACGCAACGCTTCAGGATTTTTCTATTGCCTCGCTCTATTCTCACCAACTTTATAAAGCTCAGCCGCGTTAATTCCTGCGAGGAAGTTTGTTTTAAAGTTTGGATTTTTCTCAACCCGCCCCGCTTTAGGGTTCTGCTCTCAATCGATGTCGCTGTTGTTTCATCATAGATAATCGGGCCCTGGAGGACGACTTATAGGCTTCACTCCATTATTACCAGGCCGGGAAACGCCGATTTTGGCGCTCTTAGAGACGCATATTTTAACTGGGAAAAAAACAAGAATCTCGACTGAATTTCGTGGCCAATCATTTCAATCGTTTACCAATTACTTGGGGCTAATTAGAAGCTGTGACTGAATGCATTTAACCTTTACGAGGCGGCTAATTAGCAACAACGTTTGCTTATTTTAAACTAAGATTCAATGATCGGCTGGTAGACGAGTTTCTTTGGGAAATTGTTAATAAAGAGATGTCCCTTTAGCTCATGCTCTTGAGTCGAAAGTTTGTTCAGGACTAGGGCTATGTGTGTAAATTATCGGTCGCGTGATTTTCCTGCAGGCTCGCTGCTGGAAAAATTGAAAAACGGTTGTGGATCCTGCCAGGTGGGTGGAGTGGGGTGGATTTCGCCTGAAAAAGTGGCTCGGAAATGGCTCTTTTCAGTGTCCAGTAAAGCGTGGTTAACAGCAAAAGTGTCCAATCGCGTCGGTGTCGCCCAGTCTAGTTCTCGAGCGTGGAGGTGATCAGGACTGCCTCCCTAATATATGCGCTTTCAGTGCTGTGCCGGATACATGTACCCTGTCTCACGGGGGATTTATTGCACCCGTTTTACTGGCTTTTTGTTAAAATTCCCACTGCTCCTGTTATGTCTGAACAAAAGCTGCATTTGCCTTGAAACCTATCGACGCGTCCTGATTTACTCCGACCTTAATCAGCCAACGCACCTCCTTAATCTGAAGGGTTACCTGGCTATTTGTTTGCACAGATGCCATCCTAAACGAACCGCAACTCCGAGCGACAGTTTTATAATTGTATTTGGAATTTTGGCAATTATTCTCCCCGTAACGTGCTCTAGCCGTTCGTCTTTGCGAACTACCTCACATATTTTCTGCAATAATTACACAGCCACTAAAATATCCCGCAGGCGTTTTCAAACGTCGTACTAAATCATCCCTAATAACTACGCCAAAAACTATACCTTCATTTATCATCTCGCATTTATCCCACTTTTTACCCGTTCGAACCTAATTATTTTTCTTGCACTCTTCACTAGAAACAAACAACCCACTTCAATGTCCGCATCTCGGGAAACACATTTCCAATACAAATGCTATAAACAGTAAAACCGCTCATTACTCTACAATAGTGCTTAATACCGAATCTACCTGATAACATATGGCTCAAACCACTATAAAGGTCCATTTTAAATTTATAAAGATCTATAACATTATATAAAGTCAAAAATCTCAACGTTTTCGTCAAATGCAGAATTGATAATAATAACACTAGACCCTTGCAACCTGCACTGCCAGTGAAAATGGCCAATAATTTAATTTCACTGTATAAGAACTTATTTACTCAATGACTAGTTAATTAACTATTGCAGCAGCACTTAAATCTTTGGTGGTTCTAACAATTTATTGCGGTCGTTTGGTCCTTCTTTCTTGACATTAATTGGGATTTTCTTTCTTTTGGTGGTGGCTTTTCTTCGGTGGGTTCGTCGTCTTCATGGATACAGCTCTGTTATCAGGAACTCTGAGGACATACCAGCGAGCCGGTTGTGATGACGAAGTGGTAACCTTAAGATGTCCGCCAGGAACCAGCATTTCCATCGAACTGGCCCAATACGGCAAGTCTGCTCCATCAAAATCTCCCTGTGGCGCAAAAGCAACACAGTCATCCATCGTAAAAACTTCATACAGCTACAACGTCTCCTGTCTCTGGCCCAACTCTTTACAGGTCAGTATTTCTTCAGAAATCTATACGTGGCCCTAATCTTGTAATTTGTTTTTCTAACCAAATAATTTGGCCGCACAAAAACCTCATTGTTAATTGTTCACAGTAAAATTAGATGCTATAATTCATGTATCCCTCAGTGTTGTGAGAACCCAAACTAACATGTCTTTGATTGCAGAATTACGCCATTAAACAACACTTTTCTGGCTTTGCCAATAATAGCGTTTTAGATGTTTTTAGAAAAAAATCGGTATACCCATCCGTCTGGGTAATTGGCAAGTATGTGTCTGGTCACTAACGAGTAGGTATGATTGTTCTTTTTCTTAAATTTACTACTTAACAAAATTATTGCGTAAGGAACTGCGAACGGAATACAAACAGAAGATAATCCGCGTACAGAATCGTGTTGAATATTAGCTTTATGCGAATAATAGAGTTGTAGAGATACAAGTAAACATTTGAAAAGCTTAGCCTGTGCTTATTTACAGACCAAGTGGGAGGAAGTAGCGCAAGGAACATGGGGGAGAGTAAGTGATCGTTATGTATAATAATGTCTATGTATTCAGTTATTTAGGCATAGCACTGCGAAGCTAAGCAACCAAATGAACACTGGTCTGGCTTTTATTAATTTTGCTTTAATTGCTGCGTTATGTTTTTACTTCGCCACGCGGTGCCAATTTTGACAATTCTCTATTGATTGTTCGGAACTTTTCAATAACTCTCGTTGTTAAGCTTGAAACGTTCAGCAGCTATTCGGTTTGTTGATCTCTTGAAATTCGAGGCTTTATGACTGTCATTCTAATCCGTTCGATATAATTTTTTCAATAAAATGAACGTTTCAAGCCTTCACGGTATTGTTTGATTGATCGTCCGTTGTTACGCTTATAACTAAACAGTAATTTTAGCTGCGCTTTGAAGTACTAATTCGATGTGTGAAAATGTGTTACTTGATAGAAGAATTGTATGGCTAAATTGAGTCGCTGCTAGTGTAATGACGTTTAACTTTTACTAACATTAAGCATGCAGGTATGTCAGAACAGCAACCGCTTTAGTAATGATTTCTTTAAATCATCTAAGGGTTATTACAGCCGATCTGACTGACGGTACCTAGTACTCATTGTTGCAGACTGTCGTGGAGGCTTGCCAGAAGAAGCGCCAGTGCAAATTCAAAACGTCTCCAAAGACTTTCGGAGGAGACCCTTGTCCGGGGGTTAGGAAATACGTAGAAGTAGCTTACAAATGTAGACCATGTAAGTCGATATTGCAAGAAAAATAAACGGAGAATTGTGAAGGGATATTTTTTAGACGAATTCCGAAGCAAAGTGGCCTGCGAGAACGAACGAATTCAACTGAAGTGCAATCCGAACTCGAGGGTTGCCGTCTACAGCGCCAGCTATGGGAGGACCGAATACGAAAGCATCCAGTGCCCTCAGCCTCAAGGCGTTCCCGAGGAAAGTAAGTTGATTATTCTATTTTTATTCAAATTAATCCACCTGAACACATACGCGTCGTAAATAGTTAAAGAAATAAGAACGTCACCTACGTCCACTTAAGTTTATCTCTACGATATTCTGTACTTTCAGCATGTTTAGTGAGTTACGCCACGGAAACTGTGATGCAGCTGTGCCATGGAAAGCGCACTTGTGAACTCTCGGCCGATATAAGCACTTTTGGCAGCCCTTGTCGACCAGAATCCCGCATGTATCTAAAAGTAGTCTACACCTGTGGTAAGTAACTCAGTTGTCCATTACTCAAAAGATGACATGTCGATGCCACAATTGCAGTACCGAGAAAAGTACTGAAAGAACAATACGAGGGTCATCTAGAACCCGACGAAATCGAAGCCGACCAAGAGTTTGCCAACGACGATGACGAAGATTTCGACACTTACGACGCCGCTGGTAACGAATACATCAGGGAATCAGCTGCGTCTCCTCCAGCTCCCAACGTTGAAAACGTCGGGAAAAGGGATAACTTAACCAAGGATTCTCCTAATATCAACGCTAAAAGCCCCGCACATAAGTCTAACGGGCTTGATTTCGGTGAGTTTGCATGATTTCAAGTTTCAAACAAATACCTCGACTTGTGTGTATAACAATAACTTCACAACGTTCAAATTGGGTTTATGGCCCAGCTAAATCGGAATTAACCAAGTTTCATTTTTGGTTCAGCTTGTCATTTCCGAGCTGCTAAGTTTGACAGTTTTGCTTCGGTCCCAGAATTCGCTTCGCCGATTTCGTCTGTATTGTAGTAATGTAACACAAATGGAATAACATCCACGCACATTCCATCTGTAAATATGGATGCACATACATCAAGAGCAGTTTAGTCTCTCCAATCACCGTAATTATACGTGTTTCAATCTAAGATTTCAAATGACCAAAATACTTATGATCAATTGTAAATACTTCACACAAATCGATGTATATATCGTATTAACTTGGTTACCATATAATAATAGTGTACCAACAAACATAATCCCAAAGTTTGCAAATTTTTGAAATTAGTCCTAGAATATTTTTTGAAACTTGGTTGGACTTCAGAGAGCCTTCGGGATTATGTAGTCATATGGTTGCACAGTAGTTGGCATGTTTCTTTGCATGTTGCTGTAATGTTGCTTTTGCTTTGCGAACTGCGATTGTACTTATATAGTCCGGATGGTCTAAGGGAAGGACTCGATAAACATCAGCTATAATCACCACCACCAATGCTTGCTTGATCACAACATAGACATACTGATTCCCGGTAGAGTCGAATTCATCTGATATTTGGTTGCAGCTTCCTTTCAGCCTTACACAACTCCTCGTTCACGTACTAACCTGTTCCGCCCATCCCGAGTTCCCGCCGTGCAGAAAACTACTAAAGACATGCAAGCCGACGATATCCCAGATCCCAACTGTACCATCACGGTGTACACCGGCGAGAGAACTAGAGTGGTCGGATTCATTTCTGAATGGATAAACGCGTACACGTTTGTATCACGTAAGTATCTGCCTGTTTCGCCTTCTTGTGCTATTGCTGTGCACCACGCCGCTGCATGCTGTCCTCTTAATATTGCATGAGTTTCATAATGATGTAAAACTTGCAGAGAATCAAGAAAGGTTCTACTTGTACCTGATTGTCAGCATCGCCGCTGGCATTTTGCTGTGTCTTACGATCCTGGTGGGTCGTCTATTAGTGCAAAGGCATCGAGCCAGGAGAGAAGCCAAGTTCCACGCAACCAATATCGCTGACCATTCTCTGCCTAACGGCTTCACAGACGACATCAGTGAAGTGGATGCCGATATTGATCTAGCGACACCATTGCCCACAGTGGCTGTGCATTCGACAGCAGTTCCTGTGGGGAGCATCGCCGAAGTTGTTCGGTATCCCCATGTTCATTCGCACACCCTCAGGAGGCCACCTCCTGATAGCGACGTTCCTAGGAGCCTCAGCAGCGCCTCCAATAGTCACTATTACTACGGGTGACCAGAATGCCCGGGTCGCGGATCGGCCGTACCCAATTCGCCTACCACATCCGCGTGCCCGGGCCAACGCACTTACTGCTTTTAGTGACGCTCAGTGTCGTGACCAGTGACCCAGACCAAAGATACTCACCTCAAGACTCTTGTGAATGATTTCATTTTGCCATCACTTCGAATCCTAATTGCAAGCTCACCAATCGTCACCAAACAGGTGGACCAGTGAATCCTAGCACAAAGACAATTTCCTCTTTCAAATCGCTTGCCCGTGCGGTTTGGTAATAGTAAAATAAATTGGCCAGCTTGTAGTTACAATTCATAAATATTTGTTAACATATTTGAATAAGTAATTACTATCACAATTTGTTTATATACTAAACTGGACCTTTATATGAAAAGAGAAAGAGATTACGTATAGATATTAAATACGTGTACACATGTCTTTTTGTTGTTTCTATAAACGTAATAAGTGTCTGTACAATAAAAAGGATTAACCAAACCATAAGAAAAAGCCCTTCAATAGAAACAAGGCTGTTACGAGAAAGTAATTTCCCACGTTGACTCGTCCCGACGACTCACATTTGTCTTCATTATAGGTATAACCAGTGGCGCATTGGCATTTGTTGTTGCGACATGTCACAGTATCTCCTAAGAAAACTGTGCACTCAAGTCGATTAGAACAATAGGAAAATAATTCTAAAATTTACAATTAAGTTACCTAATTAACTTCACAATTTGTTCACTTACCTTTTTCTTCAAAACAAAGACCTAATTTCTCGTAATAGTTGTCAATGCAGCCACATTTTCCATCAGTGCAAATTGAATGACTAAACGTAGCAGTACATTGTTCGTCGATTTCGCAATTGCCCCCCAATTTATCAGTAACTGAAAACAATCAGTTAAAATCTAGGAATTGATAACACTTAACTTACTTCTGTAACACGTGGAATTATCAGCAGTAACATAATTTTGAACACACCTGCAAACGTTCTCCTCGCATTCTGTATTGTCAAGTGTACAGGCAAATTCTTCATCACAAATAGCGCCAATGTCTACAATTAAGAATTGTAACTACACACTGCAAATGTAGAAAAATGATTTTTAAATTTACCTGGCATACATTTACTGTCTTCTTCCCTATAATCTTCTTTACATTGACAACTTTCATCCGAACAAATACTGTGTCTAATCTGGTCTTGGCACTCCAAATCAAAAGTACAAATACTGGGATCTAGGGTAAATGCGATTAAATTATGTTAATAAGAATATTTATAGTACCTTCTCTGTTTTTAATACATAAATGAGTGTCTTCATCGAAATCTGCTAATTGACTGCATTTACAGGTTTCTTCAACACTGTCGCAGTAGCTATGGGGGCCAAAGGCGTAACACCATTGATTAGTTAGACAATTCCAATTGGTTTCGATCATTGCTAAATAAATAAACCGAAATGATTATTTTTGTAATAAAATGTCGAATAACGTTACATTTAATACATTCCTTGTTACCATCAGCTGTGAAGTAGTAGTCACGGCAGTAACAAACCCCTTCTACACATTTTCCAGGTTTAATTTTACAGTCAGAGTCGGTCTTGCAATCAACATTCATACCAATTTCTGCAAACAAAATATAATAATTTATATTTTAAAACAATTTTTTTTACCTCCAATACATTCCGAACCGTCGCCGTTAAAGAAGTAACCTTTTTTGCAAGTGCAGGTTTTAGTTTTTTCGTAACACTCCGAATGATCGATGGTGCATTCTTCATTGGTTTCGCACACTTTCGCTTCACCTGTTAATTATTTGTTAAAGAAGTGAAGTACTTTTTCCATACCTTACCTGTATATACGCTTCTGTTATAATAACTTGATTCATTAAACGTAAAAATCTTGTCTGATTTAATTTCACATCTTCCAACAACGCAAACGCCATTTTCAAATTTGCAATCAATATCTAATGCACACAGGTCACCCACTTCTAAAAATTCCAACTGGTTAATATCCCTCAGATTTACCATTTGTAATTTTTTCTTACTGGGTGCAATTTTTCTGCAGTCAAGATTGTTTCTTGGATAGTAACCTTCACTACAAGCGCATTTTTGTTCGACACAACTTAGAGCTAGAGGGTTGTAACCATCAAAACAATCTAAACTCTGTTGGCACACTTCTCCTATGCCGACGTATTTTTTGCAACCACCCTGGTACCATCTGTAGCCTTCTTTGCATATACAATAGTAATGTTGGCATAAACTGTTCTCGCCTAGCCACTCGCACTGTTCTTGTTGAGTGCATTCTCCGAGGTATTCTGTTACAACTGCAAATATTTTATTTAGTGATTTGCAATAACAGCTAATAAATACGTACTGTCAGTTTCACTTGTACCTATGATGTGTTCAGAAGTAGCTAGAAATATTTTAGATAATTAGTATGGAAGTGTCTTATCGGGTTTAAACACCTGCGAATTGAAACACCTGTTGAGCGTTGTAATATAAACAAATAAAAATATAAAGGTTTTTGACTTTTTGTCTGAATTGAAAGTTATTAATTAATATACAGTCACGCCACTTACCTCGAACTGCACATTCAACAATCACTATGGCAGCAAATACTAGTACATGTTTCATGGTTGCTGCAATTAGATGTGCAGAGTAGTCATTCGACACTAAATATACTATCAAATGAACAGATAACGACTCGAATAGGTGCTGACACTGAGACTTTGAAGTGGTTAGATCTGATAACTCCCTCTTCCTTTGTTTTACCCTAAATACATGGGTCAATTATACACATATTGAAAAAAGAACTATTCTTATATTTCATACAAAGATTCTGGTTAAATTTATAGAGTTTCTACATAGTCAACATGCTTATTCCCTTGCTTGATCATGAGACTACGCAAGCGCTGTTGCACCTTCACCATATCGGGACAAGGAGGTCTTGAATACTTGTAAAGAATATCCAAAGCTTGCATATAGAGCTTCATAGCTTCCCGGTTTTCTCCAGCACTGTACAAATTCTCAGCTTTTGGTAGTAATTCCGCTAAAACCTACACAAAAATCGTTAAATTTGATAAATATTAAAAGTAAAAACTTACAGAAAGACCCTTTAAGCATGGGAAAATTTTGATAACGTTATTGCAATAATCACATTGTATGTAAGGAGAAAAGTCATCTTTGCGCAATGAAAATTCAAAAGGGCAATTTTCCGTTTTGCATCCTAATTTAATTTGATTTGAGTCCATGTTTTCAAAAAGGGGCCATTCTTCTTGGCACGGAGTGCAATAACAATCAAACCAATAGCGCTCTTTTACTATTGCTCGTCTTTCTTCAATTTTTGTAGTAGTGTAAATAGGTCCGTAATTTTCATAAATAATTTCGCCAGCCCTTATTGGTTTTATAGTCCTCGCCACCATTTTAGTTCCGATGTTGTATCTGTTGTATCTTGAAATTAGTAAAAAGTTTTATGATCATTAACAGCAAACTTACCTGACTATACTTGGGTCGCAAGAGTGGTTAAAGAGAGCTAGAGTTGGATATAATCCAGCCCCTACATAATCGTTTGTGTAAGATGTTTCTATTCCGTTAACAATAGCGGTTTGTTTGATGTTTCTAATTTCGGAAATTTCGTGAGCGTTGAACTGCAAAATTTGGAGATGTCTCAGGATTAAACTGGCAACATAGTTTTCATCTTCAGTCAACACATCATCGTTAGTATTTGCTCCGAAATAACCGCCAAACTTCAAGAGCCTCAACAAATAAATTGCCATGGAAGAGTAATGAACTAATTCGCCTTTCTTCCTCGATTGCTCATTTCTGCAAAGGAAAAACGCTGTTGTGTAATCGTCGGATCGATACAGACTATTCTTAATTGGAATCCTCTTGCAGTTATCCTTCAAGTAATCTTTCAACATTTTCTTCTTCTGGGTGAAAAATCCAAGTGGCTTTTGCGTAATCATCCTCATAGCCATTGAACAATTGATAGAAGCTCCCGATTGAAATAAAATTTGTTGAATGCCGCATTCGATTCTATGATAACTAGAATTAGCCTTCCTTTCGCAACTGAGACTACAAAAAATTACATAGCCGCATTTGGGGCAAGCTATCGGTTGTTGGGTTGATAAGCAGCAGTGTTGGCAGTTAGTGACGGTGTTATCAGAAGAAACGACAGCACAATGGGGATTTTCTTCTACTATAATAACGCCAGTTTCGATATTTTCAACAGCTCTAGCGTAACGACCGAGAAGAGGATCAAATTCGAAATAAACATCCTTGTGTGCAGCCACGTATTCCTTGTTGCCTCCTGTGAAGAGATTTGAGTTGGAAATGGGAATAATTTCTGTAGATTTAGTGCATTTGGGGGTTTTATTGCGTGATTGCTTAATCTCGTCGATTTTCTTCTCCAAATCTTGCTCATTTAGACCCACGTGTTTTAAGCTGGAAATAGCTAAATTGTACGTTTCTTCTGCGTATCTCTCATTCTGTAAAGCTTCGTAACATTTAGCTTTACGCAACCAAATCTTATAATGAAGCCGTTGAGGATAACTGCCTATTGCTAACACGTAGTCGATATCATCAAACACTTTTCGAAATTCTTTTTGCTCAAAGTATGTCGCGCTGCGATTTGAAATTAAAATTGTCAATAACTCTTTTCCTTCATCTAAAAATTTATAACAAAACTAAGTAATTTGGAGGATTTTTTCGAACTTACCTGTATTTTGCGGACATTTTATAATTCCGGTGTTGTAACTTTGTATTGCGTCTCTGTAGTTTCTTGAGCCGAAAAATGTGTTGCCTTTAATTTTGTATTGTTGGGCCTCCTCAAAACTTTTACCACCGCTTACAATTGTTATTGGAATCGTTTGAGCAAATGGGTACATCATTTTAATTCTTTCTTCCTCGCGTGTGGTTGCTTTGAATTTTTCAACATCTTCACTTGTTAGCTTTTCTATTGCTTTTTCGCAATATTTTTGAAAATGACTGCTTTTCGTCATTTTGTTACAACGTTAGGGTTGCGCAGCCGGCACACCAAAAGAGTACGACACGTTTCTGTGTCAATTTGGTTTTGGCTATCCAACATAGAGATCGTAGCTGCTTTATTTTTAGACACGAAGCTTTCTATTTTTAAACAGTAATTGTAGTAAGATGGTCGTCCTGTAATCCCGCACTTACAAGGCACAATCCGCTTGTTTCCTCGAAGCTAAGGTATTTAAAATTTGAAGCTTGAAGAGTGCTTCCAATCCCTTCACAAATTTCCCTTAAAAGCGTCTTTTAAAAGCTTATAAGAGAAAATAAGAGCATCGATGGGTGACACATTTTTGTGAAAGATCCAAAATTTCTTAGACCGATTAGAGGATTATTTTTTTTATTTTAGAGCTATAATTGTTATCTTGGTATCACAACCAGCTGTATAGGCAGATACCTCGTAGAATCCTAAAGAGTTTGCTCCAGTTTAAGCCCATTATCAAAGGAATGTGTCGCCATCAGTCCATGTGCTTTCAAGCAGCGCGGCAAAGTCAGGTTGACCAATGCAAATACCAAATTCCCTGGAGCCGCAGCCGGCAGCCTGCGATCTGGGGTTGTCAATTTTGACGTTTATCTGTTAAAATGTTTTTGATTACAATTCCTTTGAATTGTGTACGTGTAAATTCGATAATAACCAATTACTTCAGTAATATAGTCAGCCGGAGATTTATTGACTTTTACTAACTTTAGCAGTTGCTAAATTTCAAACCATGAATTTTAGGTTAGTTTTCCAACGGCACAAGAGGGTGTTAATTATGTTATTACAGGAGACCTGACGATAGGGCAGCAAAATGCACCTAACAAGCCAACCTTCATCCACTTTAAAACATCGGAGAACCGGCCTCGAAACCGCATTAGATGGGAGTGCAAACATGAATCAAAAATACTCTGAATTCGTAAGTTTTCGCCATTTTTTGAATAAAATTCTGAATCAAAGTTGTAGTGGGATGAGGAAGTAACCTCAGATACCTGCACTTTGTTAAACCAAAATGGTTTATCTCAGCCGGAAGTCGTTACGCTCCAAAAAGAATCATTATGGGCAACTGCAATACAAATGTTCATTCCTTTCCTACTAGCTGGCTTTGGGATGGTAGCAGCTAGTTTGCTGCTGGATAAAGTACAACATTGGCCAGTATATCAAGAAGTGTCTGAAGTGTATATTCTTGTACCTGCATTACTAGGATTGAAAGGCAATTTAGAAATGACTCTAGCATCTAGATTATCAACACATGCAAATTTGGGGCATTTAGACACCCATAAACAAATGTTAAGTTTAATTGTTGGAAATTTGGCCTTAATTTTGTGCCAAGCCATAGTAGTAGGGTTTTTAGCGTCATTAGCCGCTGTAATTTTTGGCTGGGTGCCATCTGGAGTTGTCAATATTAACCACGCGCTACTTCTTTGCGCCAGTAGTATTGTAACAGCTTTTGGGGCTAGTTTTATTCTTGGTTTAGTGATGGTTGGTGTGATATTGTTATCACGGCACATCAACATTAATCCAGATAATGTAGCAACTCCCATTGCTGCAAGTTTAGGTGATTTAACTACTCTTGCTTGTCTTTCATGGCTTGCATCTGTTTTTTATAATACCATAGATAGCCATCCTTGGCTTACTTCAGCTATTATTGTGTTAGGTTTAATTTTAGTTCCTGTTTGGGCATGGATTGCCAGCCGAAATGAACATACTTGTACTGTTTTATTTAGTGGGTGGTCGCCTGTTATTGCGGCCATGATTATCAGTAGTATTGGGGGGTTGATTTTAGATTTTACTGTTTCCCAGTATAAGGGAGTTGCAGTTTTCCAACTAGTCATTAACGGAGTTGGTGGAAATTTAGTTGCTGTACAAGCAAGCAGAATTTCAACTGAACTCCACAGCAAAGGTAAACCAGGCCAGTTGCCAAGTCATATGCAGGTTTGCATAAGTCCATGCTCGGCGTTCTGTGATAGTAAAGAGACTAGCCATGCAGGTACAGCACGTATGTTAATGCTCATGGTTATTCCAGGGCACTTAATTTTCTCCTACACAATCAGTTATTTGGAAGCTGGTCACACTTCTTTTACCGTGATTTTCATGATGGTTTATCTGACCGCAGCACTCTTGCAAGTAATATTGTTGCTATATATTGCACAGGTAATGACTTTAAGCATGTGGAAGCATCATGTTGATCCGGATAATTCCGCAATTCCGTACCTAACAGCACTGGGTGATCTTCTAGGGACTATGCTTCTTGGAATTGCCTTCCAGTTCCTCTTCCTCATTGGAGATCGCGATAGTGATGTCGGCGATTAGACTTATTATGCTAAAGGCCAATTTTACGAAAGTCGGATAAGCATTGGAATAACTATTCCGGACTAAGGGCCGGTTTACATACCCCCGGTCCACAGTTTATATACCTGTAATTTGTCCTGTTCGACTTTCGTGAAAGCGCATTTATCTCGAGTTATTCCGGAATAGCGTTATTCCAGGTATATTCCCCTTTCGTAAAACCGGCCCTAAGTATCGCCATCTGGGGCCACTGTTTATCATGTGATCCACTAATTCTACTTAAATTATATTGTATATAACAAAACCTAACCATCTCCCAATGGCTGTTACGGTGCTATATTTCATGTATATACAAGTATAATCAAAAATAAATTTTCTATTTCATGTACATATTGCCTAATTTTTATCACGCTTGTTTACAGAAAACTGACAAGACCAACTGTTTAGGAGTGCGGTCACGGCGGGCTACATTGCGGAAGTAAAATGCGGCAAGATCAGTAGATCCGGACACCAATTGCAAATAGTAACTCAAGGCTCTTGCTCATAGCAAATTCAGGGGCCATTTTCACGCATTTAAACGACGCTATGAGGGCGTAATAGTATAATGACCATAATAACTTGTGGCTATTGCTGGACAATTGCGCAGAAAGCAGTTTGGAGTAAGACACACAATTGAAAGGTGCAATAAAATTCAAAAGACAACAACTTCAGAAAAAAAACCGTCTTACTTCGAACTCGAAACAGTCCCTAAAGTTTCAACAAAATACCTATTTAGCGATTTTTTTGTTAAACTTCAAGTGTTGGTGAATATAAATGTATTTCCGCGAGAATTATGGATCTTGAGCGAAACAACAAAGTGATTGCTGCTGGCAGATACAAAAAGAATCGCAGATGACCACGCGGTAAGTTGACGCTTTGCTCCATTTTTCCTCAGTGCAACAGCAAACATTACTTTCAAGTTAGATTAAGTTTCAGGTCTGTGTCAGAAGTTGACTTACTTTTTACTAGAGCACAGGAAATTTGCTATTACATTCAATAAGATTAACCTAGGCAATAGGCGCTTTCGAATTATGTAAGTCACCACAACGCCGTTTTGCCGCCAATCTATTTTCGATTTGAAACTTCCGCAATCACTGCCCTAACCATCACCATCAATTTCGCCCCAACAATTCACAGCGCATTACCAATAAGGTTGGAACCTTTAACCAAATCGATTAGCATCCAAAAATATCTATGTAATTTCATCAAAAATACTGCCACAGAATGCCAAGTACCTACTTATAAACTGTTTCGGTTTAATTATTAGTATTTGCATGTGTGGTGTTACTAGTATGTATGAATGTCCCTGTTTCTGAAAGTTCTGGAAGAACACTGACACTAATTCGATTGAATGAGCTCAATTTACCGGGTGCTAAATCGCTCTTTCACTAACTCGATCCATTGTGCCCTAATTACAGAAAAAACAGTAGAGGCACATTAAATTCAAATTTTTGTGATCTTGACACTCTGTATCTTTCTGGAAAATTTTGTTGGTTGTAGTTGAATTCAAATAAGAAGGTAGCGGTAAGCTAAAGTATGACGGTTTCAGAAAAATCGCGTTAAGTTAAGTAAAAAAGAATTAGGTGCCTCACTGTTGTGCGTATTTCAGTAGTATTGTCAAGGCGGTTCTAATTGAGTTGTCGGCCAGGAACTTTTTTGATCATTTACACTTTACTCCAAGCCTCATTATAAATTTCAGCATACATGAATTAATTTCTTGAATTACTTCCGTTTAAAATTCTCACAAAAAGCGCCGTCAACCAGTGACGTCTCATCCTAAAAATTCATCCGAGCCAATCCAGACTCTCCGTCTGCAATTGCACAATATGAACCAAAATTACCCTATAATCAGTCTTTGGTCATTACGTCACACACCCTTTGCGCAACTGTGTTGTCCTTAACAACGGAGGCCGTTCAGACATTTTAATCTTTCCAGACAGAATCGATTCTCTCCAGTTCATCGCACGATGTAGTCGTGTGAATGTCTGAGGCTATTAGGCCTAACAATTTAACAAAACCCCACAGGTCCATCCCTATTTCTGTCAACATAGGTAGTTGCCGTTCCATCATTAAATTTCGATATTGTGAGTTTCTCTAAAACGTTTCGTTTTTATAGTGAAGAAAAATATGGACCAGAAGCCATGGGCACTGTCAACCACATTCAACTTTTTCCAAAACCAGAATCATCAAGCCCTTCAAGTGCCTTCGATGCCGGCCCCACAATAGACATGGAGATAACCCTTGTAAATTCAGCCCAGGATAGCGATAACGATAATGGAAGGCTTCCAGACGTTGTGGTGGAAGCCAAGATTTATGACGACGACGACCAAATACACGAAACGTATTTTTCGATTGCAATCCAAGTTTTTATTCCTTTCTTAATAGCTGGATTTGGAATGGTGTTCGCCGGACTAGTTCTAGACAAAATACAGGTGAATATTGTTTGATCGCAAAATCATTTTGTAACGCTACCATTACAGCATTGGCCAGTATTTGAGGAAATTACTGAACTAGTAATATTAGTACCTGCTCTTCTGGGTCTGAAGGGAAATCTAGAAATGACATTAGCATCCAGATTATCGACTCAAGCAAATCTCGGTCACATGGACACTGCGAAGCAAAAAATAAGTATTATTGTAGGCAATTTAATACTTATACAGGTAATTTGTAGCTTTGACGTTAGCAAAATCACTAATCAATAATTTTCTAGTGCCAAGCTATAGTAGTAGGTTTTTTGGGAGCTTTAGTTGCTGTAGTTATGGGAGGAATCAAGAGCAACGATGTGGAGTTAGATCACGCTTATCTTCTCTTGGCCAGTAGTTTAGTAACAGTTTCCATTGCCAGTTTTGTTTTGGGGCTAATAACAGCTGGTGTTATCGTCTTCTCGCGACATTGCCACATTAATCCTGACAACGTAGCCACTCCCATAGCAGCTAGTTTAGGTGATATAACATCATTGACCTTACTTTCATGGGTATCTACAGTACTATACGACTCAATTGGTAAGTTTTCTTTGGAACATATTGTTAGTTTCTTTCTTTAATTATTATAAATATTTAAGGCACTCAAGATTGGTTAGCGCCCTTGATAATAGCTGGATATCTTCTGGCAATACCATTATGGGTGTGGATAGCGAAGAGAAATGTTTATACAAGAGACGTCTTGTACAATGGCTGGACCCCTGTAGTTGGTGCGATGATGATCAGCTCAATGGGAGGCTTGATTTTGGACTTCATGGTGTCACGATTTGAGGGAATTGCGGTCTTCCAACCGGTTATAAACGGGGTAGGGGGCAATTTAGTTGCTGTTCAGGCCAGTAGAATATCTACAGCGCTGCATAAACAAGCTGAACTGGGTATTTTGATTCCTGAATCGAACACGGATGAGGACACAGAAATATTTATATCCCCTGTAACTAGTTTCTGTGGCAAAGGGGTACATTCTCGGACTTCCCGCGTTTTAATGTCGATGGTAGTACCCGGACACGTAATTTTCATATATACTATCGATTATATGAAGGATGGAGATACGTCTCTTAGTTCTTTGTTCGTGGTAGTATATCTATGTGCAGCTGTAATGCAAGTGGCGACACTATTATACGTAGCGTTTATCATGATTCATTACATGTGGAAAAAGAAGATTGATCCAGATAATTCCGCGATTCCATATTTAACATCAATTGGAGATCTTTTAGGCATCTCCTTGCTGGCCATAGCTTTCCAGTTTTTGTATTTAGTTGCTGATCTTGATCTTGACGTGCCTCCCGATGGTGATCGATGAAAAGGAAAATTAGCAGGCCATAACGCATACGTTCCTTTACATACCTCTTGAAATTATTTTGTTTGTGATAAATACGCAAGAGATGACAATAGTTTTAGTATTATCCTTCAAGTCAGTAGTTATTGTTAACGACATTATTTTAATAATAGAAAAAATTATAGCGGTATTCTTGATAGAATAAAACGTGGCAAATAATCGTCTATATTGTTTCCCCTTCATCTTCCTCTTCCCTCAACACGTGTTGCGAAACGAGACCAATGCTCTAAACGCATCCACCCACACTCATGGCCACAGTTTTTACACACATGGCTCAATTGTGGGAAATTAAGAGAAAACCAATGCATGGTCAAGGAAGCGCTTAATGCAATTTAAAATTGAAAGCGGCAATTTAGCCCACTAGGGTTTGCACTTGCACAGGATATACCCCATTCAAGAAGAGACGATGCGGATATGAAATTACTATGCAAATTTTTCGCATTAAATGAAGATTTATTAGAAGAATTATGCAGGGCGCTTTCCCAGTGGCGGCTCTGTCCCCAGGACCAAGCCGCTAGCAATGTCAAAGTTTTTGGCTTTAAACTATATATTTTCAACTGACGGCATGCAGAATGTTCTAAATTTTGCGTAAACAGAGCTACTATTGATGTTTGGGATGAAAATAAATTGATTGAAGCGCGCCACCTAAAAATTCTAGAGAGAAGGCTTTAAAATAAAAATAAAAATTAGTTTTTTTAGTACTTTCAAAATTCCTAGTGATTCGAAAGCTTTTTGTAAGATGCTTGAATGGAGAAAGCATTTCCGAGGAATTGGTAGTCTTACATCTCTCCTATACATAAGAAAGGCTCAAGAACAGATCCGAGAAAGTACGGTAAGACCAACGATAGGTATACAATATATTCCAGAATACTAAAAAATCTAATGGAAGAAGATATCAAAGATAAGCAACTAGAGGAACAGGCAGGCTTCCGGGCCGGACGATCGACTGTGGATAATGCCTTCACCCTTAAAATAGCCCTAGAAAAGAGAGTGCAACGTCATAGAGAGACCCACGTAGCTTAAATAAATCTTGATCAAGCGTATGATAGCATGCCGATCTCAAGACTATGGAAGAAAATGGAGAACCAAATGTTGCTTATCTCCTACCCTTTTTAAAATCTATTTGGATAGAGCTTTGGTGACATAAGTAAAAAAATTCAAAAATATAGGGCTAAGAGTGGGGGATAATACATTGTTTACATTGTTCTTCGCAGACGATCAGATCGTTATTGCGGAGGATGAGAACGATATCAGTTACATAATTAGATAAATCAAAGCAGAATACGAAGAGGCCAGTCTCCAAATAAATTTACTTAAATGCGAATACTTAATTGTGGAGACAAATACCTAATAGTGGGGAACGACCAAGTAAACGACCTCCTTTTAGATACTGCCAAAATAAAGAGGGTTGAGCAAAGTAAATATCTTATTATACTCTTTAATAAGAAAAGAAACAGCAAAACCGAAATACAGACAAGAATTAACAAGGGAAGAAAAATAAAACAAGAACATTAAGAAGGCCACAAAGAAACGCATATACCTGGTTCAAAATGTTACTCTCTATGGGTCGGAAGTGTGGAACGTATGGTGCGAGGTTACTAAACCCAAAAAGAGTAAATTAATGGCAACGGAAATAGACTTCTTGAGAAGAAGCTGCCGACGATCGTAATTAGAAAGGGTCAGAAATAACAAAATCCGAGCTGAGATAAAAATATAAAGCCACATACACGAAGAAATTGAAAAAAGGCAGTTAACTTGGTTTGGACATGTTAAGAAGATAAGTAAAGAGAAATGGTCGAGAAAGGTACTGGAATGAATACAGACAAAGAGGAAGGCCGCGAAGAAGTTGGAGGGATGACGTACTGAAAGAAGACGAGGTGTTTGAGAGGAGTAGATAAAGATTGGGGACGGAGAGACGGCAACAGCTGTAAAACATATAAACGTATAAAATTCTTAGTTTAATTTTTATAAAATTTTGCGGAGAGATTATGAACGGTTTCATTTAAAGCTTTTGACGAGTCGCCTATGGGCGTGTTGCTTGTTGGTTGGTGAATTGTTGGTTGCCTACCGTACCGTTGTGATTACTTGGCATTTGTACTTGTCACGTCGGTGAATTGTATGTGGCTAATTGTGTGAATTTGGGCAATGAATTGTGGTGAGTGTAACGTAAATAAGGATTTGTAAGTTTTAGAATTGAATTGAGGTGTGGAACGTTGGCAATATGGTTCCATATATCTAATCCCCCCTCTCTTGTTCACAGGCGTGTAATCAGTTAATTTCACTGGATATGTTGGTCCGCCCGTCTAGTCTACATTTCAAGTTATTTATTAGTTAGACGGTGAAATAGTCAGTGAATCATCAAAATGTTCAGTTGGCTAACGAAGGATTCCAACAAGCAGGAGGTGTACGAAAGTGTGATTGAAGGCCTCAAGACCATCTACAAGAACAAGCTTTTGCCCCTGGAACAGCACTACCAATTCCATGACTTTCACTCACCGCAGTTGGAAGATTCCGATTTTGATGCCAAACCGATGATACTGCTGGTCGGGCAGTACTCGACCGGAAAAACCACCTTTATCAAATACCTTCTGGAAAGGGAGTTTCCAGGTATTCGAATTGGGCCAGAACCAACAACTGACAGGTTCATTGCCGTTATGTACGATGAAAAAGAAGGTATCATACCTGGTAACGCTTTAGTAGTAGACCCCAAAAGGCAATTCCGCCCACTTTCCAAATTCGGTAACTCATTCTTGAACCGCTTGCAATGTTCTTTGGTAAACTCTCCAGTATTACAAAACATTTCCATAATTGACACCCCCGGGATCCTTTCGGGAGAGAAGCAACGTGTTGATCGCGGCTACGACTTTACCGGGGTTCTCGAATGGTTTGCAGAGAGGGTTGATCGAATAATTTTGCTGTTTGACGCTCACAAACTTGACATATCTGACGAATTTCGTCGATCAATCGAAGCTTTACGGGGACATGACGATAAAATCCGAATTGTCCTCAACAAGGCCGACATGATCGACCACCAGCAACTTATGAGAGTATACGGAGCTTTAATGTGGTCGCTAGGAAAAGTCTTGCAAACTCCCGAAGTAGCCCGAGTCTATATCGGCTCTTTCTGGGACCAACCTCTCAGATACGACGTGAACCGAAGACTTTTCGAGGACGAAGAGCAAGACTTGTTTAAAGACTTGCAGTCTTTACCCAAAAACGCCGCGTTAAGAAAGCTCAATGACTTAATCAAGCGCGCCCGCTTAGCTAAAGTACACGCCTACATCATATCAGAACTCCGCAAAGAGATGCCGTCTGTTTTCGGAAAAGACTCGAAAAAGAAAGAGTTGATTAAGAGTTTGGGCGCGATTTACGACAGACTCCAAAAGGAGCACCAGATCTCTCTTGGCGACTTTCCTGACATCAAGAAGATGCAAGAAGTGCTTGCCAATCAAGACTTCACGAAATTCCATCCACTTAAGCCTAAATTATTAGAAATAGTCGATCGAATGTTGGCTGACGACATTTCCAACATGATGACCAAAATTCCATTGGAAGAAGTCAACAATACCGAAACATTAGGTAACGTCAAAGGTGGAGCCTTTGTTAACGTCGAGGACACCGTTTCGCCGTTCGGATACAAAAAAGGGGAAGGCATCGACGCTGGTGCTGGCGAACTCGACTGGATTGTCAGCAGGGAAAAACCCAAATATGACAAGCTGTTCGAGGAACTCGCCACTTCCGAGGGCAAAGTCACCGGCATGGGTAAGGGTTTGCTGCCACTCCAGGCTTATCAGTTACTCATCCGCTTATCAGGCTTAATTGGTTAGGTCACAGTTATGCAATCGTGCACTTGAGATGCTCCGCGTGGCCAAATAATTGTTCAAATTTTAAATTTTAAGCTTTTAGTTCAAAGATGTAGTAATTTTCTATAATTCTAAATTTTATTCATTGGACTTTTAGTTTTAGTAAATCAAAAACTTTGCACCGGTCTTGCCATTCGCTTATTTTGTTAGAAATTGTTGGACAATTTTTTTTTTTAATACAAGTTGCCACTTTTACGTTTATTAATGCAAAATCGCGGTTCTACAAATAAATCGTAAATCGTGGTTAGTAGTCCGAAACCTTTTTTGAATTTGTTTCATGTTGGAATGGTGAGAAGTAGCGCATTTGGTATTTCTGATATCTTCAATAAGGTGAATTGGCCATAAAACAGTAAAAGTAAATACGCATTAAGAGATAAGCAATTGAAGTCAAACATTGCGTAACTCCTGTTTGATTTTGTGATAGAGCAAATTTTTTTGTGACGTCAGTATTGACGGTTGTTTGTAATTTTCCAGCTGCCAAATCGGAGATGGTTAAGTCTAAGTTGCCGAATTCGGTGTTGAGCAAAATCTGGAAGTTGGCCGACGTCGACAAGGACGGCATGTTGGATAATGAAGAGTTCGCTTTGGCCATGCACTTGATCAACATCAAGATCGACGGCAACGATTTACCAGCAGAACTTCCCTCTCACTTGCTACCCCCATCGAAGCGTTAAGCTATTGTCACCATCCACAAGTGCTGTTTATTAATTACCTTATCCGTGTGCCTCTTAAGTTAAGAATGTACAAATTTCAAGGGAAATAATTGCTTTTCTTGATTCCAATACCAAAAAATTAGTTTTGTTAGTTTTCTATCTTTATATTGCAATATTAGGCTTAGTACATACATGTAATGTAACTAACTGCTGTCTAACATGGAACATGTGATAAATGCGTACTAGTACTGTACATATTTGTATTATACGATATAGATAAATGATGTTTTAATTGGTACTACATAACCTATTTAACTGTTTGCTGTATTTCATGTAAAACATTCGCTTAACTGGCGGGAAAGTTTTTTTTGTAACAGGCACTTGGAGGACCTTATCTGGCCTAGTTGTTTATGTCCTTATCATTAAGCACTTATTTTCATCACACTATTTAAATTTCGTTTAATTTAATAAAATATTTAAGTTGAAATCGATTTTTGATGGAATACCCAACATTAGCAGTAGAAGTGGGCAGAACTACCCTTTCCCTTATCATATAAGGGCTTCATTTATTACTGAAACAAACAATCTCATTAAACCAATTTCTTGTTGAGCCTGCCCTTCTGCCTCCCGCTGCTAAAAATTAATCGGTAATAAGGGCTCAAATTAATAGGGGCTATTCAGCCAATACTGTAGATTGAATTTGTATTGTATTACTGGTTGTATAGCTTGAGAATTTACTCGATAACAAATAATGTGTAATTGTTTGTTTTCAAATACATATTGCAAAACGACCTTTAATTGTTAATATCACTCTGTTGATGACACGTAACTTATCAAGTATTAAGTTCTTATTTCTGACTTTGTTATAGTAATAAAAACTTTATCTCATTATTATTATTACATTATAATTTGTTCAACATATTTTGGACACTTGTAAGTGTAGAGGAAACAATAATTCGAATCTAATAAAGAAAAATGTAAATACAAATATAGCGTGTCCTAGTGTACTACATTTTTAAGAGTGAATCCTAGAAACTTTGAGTTATCTCTTTTGAACTAAACTAGGCTATCTGTGAGCTTCCTGTGACCATGTTTACGGATTCAACTATAGATTTTTGCAGAAATTACAAAGAGACTTTCAATTTTAAACCAAACACTAGCGTATACTTCACACGACAGTCATGGACATAGAACAGAAATATAGTTTTTCTAAACCTAGAAGCCAAATGTCACAAACCCAATGTCCTGTTTTACTTCAAATAAATCCAAATTGTCTTTATGTTAACTAGTAACAACAATGTCATTTCTGAAGTATTGAGATCAATACCCAAAATTAGCGAAGTGAAGTCATAAATATGAACGCATAATAAATTAAGTAAATACAGAGAAAAGAAACAAAAGTTGTTGGCGAAAAATAAATATTTGTGCCCAATTTCATAAACAAATAACCGATAAGTATATCAATTCTATCAACAACGTTATAATAACCTTTGCAGCCAGGCCCGTTCTTGGGGACGGTGCAGTCGGTCCCCTGCACGTAGGTGCCCCGTGTTAAGAGCGGCGGCGAGAACGTCGAAATTTTTTTTAAGCTGATATCCTGCTATTGAGAGAAATTCTCAAAATTGCATAAAAAGGTTTAAATTTCCGAAATAGGAAGTAACCTCGACTGTTTCCTTTCCGATATCCTTTAGGCCTAAGACAAATTGGCTTTTGGGGCGCTGCGACTTAGGACCGCGGACCGCTTTCAAATGTAACAATGCAAGTGCAATATACCAACTAGGAAGACGACAGGGTTGTAGCTTCTAGCGATCCGAACGCCAATTTGTTCCTGGCCTTAGATGCGCCCAACTCTTTCTCAAATTTTCAATGAAATACCAATAAAAAATAAACGGACAACAAACGACAAACCAGCAAAAGCTGCCACAACCGAACGACGTTCATTCGAGTGCGCTCATATAAATATTGCTGCCTCTTGTGTGTATAATGGGCGCCACAAAGTCTTCTGGCACGTTGGCCCGTAACCCCCTAGAAACGGGTCTGTTTCAACCGTCGTGTGAGTAATGTTATTTAAAAACTATGTATCGTTAGGTACAGTGAACCAGTTTTGGCCACTTTTAGGTGTCAAAAATATTTAACCACCTTCCCTCATTGGGCAACTCCAGCCCTATCACGTCTGAAATCGTCTCAATTTTTTTTAGCTTGCTTCTTGCTTCATTTTTCATTCATTTTTATTTTTACCTTTCTTCTTAATTACTTGCTTTCATTAGAATTCTCAGAATTGGTAACTCTTTGAGGGACACTTTTCGAGCCCTCCCAAATGCAGGATTTATTTAAAATTAACCAAACTAATGATTTATCTGGTATATTTTTTGCTATTGGTGAAGCGTTATTGCTTGGAATTTTTTTTTATTTCGTCGAGAATTTTTTGTTTTAAAAATATCGTTTGTAGTTTTGGCTGATTTCACCTGGAGGCACTATCAAAAATGTTTAACCACCCTCCCTCATTGGAATTTACAACTCCAGCCCCACCACGCGGGGGTTTTGTCTGAAACCGTCTTAATTTTTTTAGCTTGTTTCTGGTTTTCCTCGATCTACCAGCTCCAACTACATCCTTTGAGTTATTGGTTCTGATTCTGGTCATTTTCTTTGCTTTTATTAGAATTTTAAATAAAAGTAGGTAACTCTTTGAGGGGCACTATTTGAGGCCTCCCAAATGCAGCATTTATTAAAAATTGATCGTGTTAATGATTTATTTGGAATTTTTTGCTATTGATGAAGCGTTGTTGCATGGAAAATTTTCCAATTCAGTCGAGAATTGGTTGTTTTGAAAATAGTTTTGGTTGATTTCACCTGGAGGAGCCTTGACGAAAGTACAATTAGAACGACTAATTTCACTTAATGAGAAAATCGACTTGTTTTTATTTAGCAATCGGGGAGCAGGAACGGACTTTCCTTTCTATAATTCCACCGAATGACGTGAATGATTGTTGTGTGAATGATTGATCGGTTTCCGTTAATGTTAAAAGAAAAGCGTTGTTGACCTTAAGGGTTTCGAAGTGGGAAATTGGGAGGTTTTATTTTGGGAAGGCGAGTGTCCTTTGCGGAATTTCGGTGGCCCCGCCGATCCGGCCCTGGCGATCATTGAAATAAGGAATCGAGTGAATCATTTTCGAAAGACTTGGACTAGAATATAATGGAGTATTAGTCATCGGGGTTGAGTACGCATGCCCGGTGGGAGACATCGTCGTGGCCTAACCAATCAGATTTAGGGGATTGCGAACTGAATGGTTTGTGTGTGCATGACTCATTGACTCATATTCACCCGTCATCGCCGAGGATACGCATACGAGGTTATTTTCGTTAGTTATCGCAAATTTCGCGCTTTTGAGGATGTTCCATATTGGGCATCTCCCCCAATTGGTGGCAGAACCAGAACTGAAGTGACGTGACCAGAAAAATGTTGGTATTCGCGGAAAGTGGCCCGAATTGTGCAGTTCCTACTTGTAAATAATGTTTTAATTACCTGTTGTCGCGGCTTTGGATTTATCCGACAGTTAAAGGACCCGATTTGGTGAGCATCTTGTTTACGTTTCACGCACCCCCGCAACTGTTATCAATTTCACCTCGAATCCCGTCAGCAATCAATAGAATCCTTTCCAGGATTGGCGAAATTTAAATATTATCACAGGTTCGCAGGTAGCGCGCCCATTTCCTAACAAATATTTCCCGTCTTCCGCCTTTTCCTCCGACACGGTGTGCTCCAAGGGGTCTTGTTGACATTTCCTAAGTCTATATTTAGCCTTACGCTCCTTTGGCCTTTAAAATCTTTATTATGCTAAACACAACCGACTCTCGATTCTCGAATTCCTTCACAGTTTCTTCTTTCCCAATACGGAATAGATCGCTCGAATAAGAGAAATTTCTCGCGTAACTCGAAGCCCAAATTTCTCCAAGTTGAATGAAAATTTTTTTTAACCGCGACTTCCTCGACCAGATTAGATAAGCGCAACCGGTGCAATTACTTCCTCCTTCACCTCACCAACGACCGTCGACGTTACTCATTGATAAAAACAACCAACAAGTTGCACTCGGTTCGCGCCAAACCAACCCTCGATCAAACCTACCCAGCTATACTTCATCTCGCCGGCAATACCCACGATTTACATTTTTCCAAAACTTCACAAATTTACCGAACACGCAATTTTGCTGTTTAGCGACCACACAATTTGGCCGTTCCAGAAATCGTATGCAGAAGGCCGAATAACGCGTGGCGACCTTCACGCGACCTAGAGTGACGTCGCAGCTGGAGTTCCGTCTCCAGAGTTCGTTATCCGCGAGACAAAGTATACTTTCGATAAAAATCACGCTTTTATACCCAAAGAAGCAGTTTCTTTTGTTCATAGGATTGACTTCGTTGACTTGTTGTAAATGTACATATACATACATACTTACATCATTGGGCTTGCTTGCATCGATTTGCAAAAAATGTATTGTCCAGGAAGATTTTCTGGATTAATGAAGTTGAGCTGCCGATTGTAATTTTCTAATAAGGGTTGGTGTTTTCTTTCGTTGCTCTTCGGTCTCTCTTTTAAGTTTCCTGGATGCTTGACGAATGAAAGGGTTGGTGTGGTTGGGAAATCGGGAAATATGTATGTAATGTGATTGTGGCCCGGAATTGATGGATGGGCGTGTGCGCCAGTCCTTTCGCCAGGTTCCGTGGATTCAATACAAATCGGTGGCCCTGGCGGTCGGATCGGAAAAGCCTTCACATTCGCTGGAGTCGCTGGTGTTAACGAGGAAGTGAGAATTGGTTTGTTTGGAAAACAGCCTCGTATTAATATTAATGATGTAAACGTATTGTGATTAGTAAAAACGGTGATGATGAGAATTAAGCGCGGTTACCTGCGTAGAGTATCGGTTGAGGTATTGTTGTATGATGCATTATTTACGAGATTAGATAAAACGACGTTTCACGTTCACGGTGTTTGGTCTACGACTTGGAGCGAGAAAGTCGCTGACGGAGGTGATTCTGTTGTGCATGACTGAGGCCGAGTGAAAACATTGAAAATACCGCGAGTCTGCTTGAGTTTATCCGGGTGTTTGTTGTGCGAGATGAGGCAGAATCGGAGGCAGTTGCGATTTGGGGGAGCGTGTGGAAGGTCTCTGGGCTAAGGAGTTGGCACTAAACTCGCGTTTTCCTCAGCTCTTCCAGATATAGCGCGTGACGTGCAGCCCGAGCGTCATGTCAGTGTGTCTCGAAAGCAGCCGGCCACGGGACGGTCTGAAGCTCCCCTTGAACAGAAGCTTCAGCGAACCCGGTCCACCGACTCCGGGACATCTCACCCTAAGTCCCCCGAAACGCTGCAAACTGGAGACGCCAAGCGTGAGTCTACCGTCGAGCCCTTGCGCTGAAAGCGCCACTCTCCAAAGGGCCTTGATATTGAAGAAAGTCAAAACAGTGGACCCCGATGGCTTGAAAGTGAAACTGGAAGCGGCCCGTCAAGGTCCCAGACTTTTCGTAGTGTTGGACTGTCGACCCTTCATTTCCTACAATGTTAATCATATCAACGGTGCCATCAACATCAACTGTTCGGATCGCTTCAACCGAAGAAGACTCCAACAAGGCAAAGCCACCCTCGCTGACTTAGCCACAACGCGAGAAGGCAAAGAAGTTCTCAAGAAGAGGGCCTTCAAGGAAGTTATCGTCTACGATGACAACACCTGCGATAAGGAAAGGATAACGGCGACGCAACCTCTACTCCTGGTGCTTTCTTCACTCGTGGAGGACAACAAGGAGCCGGCATTGCTGATTGGTGAGTAGATTTTTCTGATCTTCCGAGTTCCGAGTCGAAACACCCACGCGACCTCAACTTTGTAGGTACTTGGGCACTAGCCAGCATTGCCGCGTTACATTTGTTTATTTGCCGATACCTACTTATGGCTGTGACTAACAGTCCATACATGCGTCTTGTCCTATTCTTAATTTAGCCTCCTTTTGCCATCGACCGCCACTCAAAACAATTTGTTGTATACCTATATGTAGGGACCTACATCAACAACTGACCAAGCAAGCACCGAAGCTGTACTTACGGGCTCTTAACCACTTTTGTTGGGTTGTTGTTAAATGATTAACACTTGAGTCACCATTATAGAAAAGTCACAAACAAATTGCACCTTTAATGGCAACCACCTCATTCAAGGTAGCATTCTTTTAAAATTTAAGTCGGTTTCTTCAAAGATTCCGCATTACCAAAAGATCACAGTGACTTGGGCTTACCAAAAGCAACACACATAAATTAGGTGTTATATTTTGCCAAGAAAACTTCACACGTCATGCCGAGTTTATTTTCTTATCTCTACCAAACAATGAGAAGAATATTGTCAAGTTTTCGCAGTGTTTCTTGTTCATGGGGTTCTTCTGAATCAGGGACACACTTTTGCAGTTGCTATGTAATGTGATAAATTTAGTCACTAATGGATTGTACAGCTTTTTAAATGACGTAACCAACGGCCGTTTCTCTTGATTTTTTCTGAAAGTAAAACTGCGTAGTAAACTCAACCAGGCACTTGCAAGTTTAGCTGTTTCAAAAAAAACAAAAAGCCGATGCATTATTTATAAAAAGCGATGATTCTAGTGTGTTTGAACTCGGCTATAGTGTCAACGTTAAGTAATTTCATATTTATTCGCGCCTGGTGAATTGCGCTTCAAAATTGCGATTTGCTTGTCAGCTATTTTCTGTCTAATGTCTAATATGCATAATATCGAAATGCAACGTGATTTTGAAACCGATGTCGGGGTTAGTGGAGTTTGTTGGAGGGTTGAGTTTGAATTTTGTTTGCAAAACCGTGGAACGGATGTAATACTCAATTTTGCACACGGACCGTTTAAATCGATGCTAAAATTAAAGGATATCGCTTCTATTATCTCGCGATAATCAATCGAGATAACTCGGAGAGGAGACCCTGGGGCCTAGCATTAGATTTTTCTTTATTTTGAGAAGATTTCACTGTTATCACGTTGGCGATCACATTTAATCTAGAAATCTCGGAGATTTTGGCACGTCACCTTCTTATTTATTTACTTTAATAAATCTGTTCTTGTGTACTTTCACTCGAACTCAATTGTTGCCAGTTGTCAAATTTTCCTTAAACAAAGATAAGATTATAATAAAATAATAATGGAAAATAGCTATTTAACTGCCTAATCCAAAATTTTAACGTAACCGTCATTTTTATTACTCTTTAATATGCTATTGTTTTATTACTATTCCCCTGATAAACTTTTGTTGCATAAATCAAAACTACCGAAACCAAATAAATGAGGTTAATTGTAATGTCGCCTTTGGCCACCCATTTCCGACGTATTTTCTTTTTTAATTATTATTACTCTTTAATATGCTATTGTTCCATTACTATTGCCCTGATAAGCAAAACCCCCACATAAATCAAAACTACCGAAACCGAATAAAATGAGGTTAATTGTAATGTTGCCTTTAGCTGCCCATTTCCGAGGTATTTTCTTTTTTAATTATTATTACTCTTTAATATGCTATTGTTCCATTACTATTGCCCTGATAAGCAAAATTTCCGCAGAAATCAAAACTACCGAAACCAAATAAATGAGGTTAATTGTATTGTTGCCTTTAGCTACCCATTTCCGACGTATTTTCTTTTTGGACGAATCAAAAATACTTGGGTATTACGGGTATTTTGCTTAGAAGGTAGGTTAATCTTGATCCCAGCCATAAGAAACAAATTCTAATTCATTTTCGACAAAAAAAAATCATATATGGTGTTTTTGCTTATCACGGTAGCATAGATGTCATCACCTGTCAGATCACAATGGGAGAATATCAGATTTTTTACCACCAAGAAGAAAAGTGCCGCCTCTAACTTTACCACCCTGATCAAAAGGGGTTTTCTCTTCATAGCGCACCGAACCACAGAGATTTTTGAAAAGTTGTCTTTTCCTGCTCCCCCTTTTTTGAAGTTCGAAATTTGCGACAGGCTTGTTCAGTGATTGGGTGAACGAGTTGTTTCAGCACACGCTCTCTCAATTGCTCAATGGTCAAATGATTGACAAATGCTGGGGATGATTTATCCTTTTTCTGAAAAAAGTTTTCATTTTACCCATTTTTTTTGCTTGAATTAACTAAACACTGGCAACATTTTTTATATCATTTACTTTTTTAATTTTGCTTTTTTGCAATTTTTTCAAACTATTTTTATTTTTATTACAAACCGTTATTTATTATCATCAGAATAATTTGCGTAAAGATTAATAACTAACTTCTATTATTACTTACTCATTTTTTCAAAGTGTTTTTTAGTCCATTCGGTTAAAGTTAAGGAAAAAAGCAGAGATTAAATAAGAAAATTTATCAAAAAAGGCGGCCGAATCCATTCAGTTTTTGAATCAAATATGAATCGGGGCAGTTGTCAATAATTTGGTTGCTATTATAGCCATTCAACCCTATTGCGTATCCAATATGTTTGGCATAACATGGATGTTTGCGAAACATCTTAGATACGCAATAGGGTTGATTGAGGGCTTGTGCGCTGGAACAACTTGTTCGCTGAAGAAGTCTGTCTCCAATTTTCAACTCAAAAAATGTATGTACGGCGTGCAGATACAACAGTGACATTTGTTGTAGCACAAAATGTACGGAGAAACATTTTTGACTTGATGGAATCAAACTTTTACAATGGAGAGCAGGAAATGTCAATTTTCCGTAATCTTCGGTTAAGCAAGCTTTTCTTAATATTTGGATTTATCCGACCGACCGACGGTTGAATAGGTTCAGCCCGTCCCTGCAAGTTAGTCACGGTGATTGGTGAATCACCCGGTATAGTGGTTTCCGTGGAATTTTGGTCTTTCAGAGATGATTGTAGACTCAGCGGCGCTGTGTTAAAAATGTTAAATGTCTCAACTCGTTGAGGTTATCTCCGTCGATAAAAGTATCGCAAAATTTGCACTCCAGATCACTGACGTCAATGTTTTCATGGACAACATCGATATATTGTTTGGCAAAATCTGTCTTTTAATTGTTTGTTAATTTAATTGGACTTCAACCGCTAATTTAGCCAATCTAAAATCTAATTTATATGGTTTTGTGGCGGATAATCTTTAAATATTTATGAATTTTATCTAATTGTATGTAGTTAATAATCATGTAACATATAAACAAACCAACTTTTTACAAGTGGATTTAGTTTGGACCTAACTTGTTACATTTTATCAAATTTATCTCGGTTTTACAATTAGGGTACAGTGTTTTTATTTGATAATGATATTGTGACTCCAAATTACTTCATGAGGCACCTCGATTTGAGGTTCCACCAAAATTTTTTCTCACATTTACCAAACATCACCTAATGCTGCGAGGAAAGATCTAGTTCGGGCTAGGCTGCTTCTATTGATTTTTCTTATTCATGCAGTTTAACACATGTCGACAAAAAGCGAAGGATCCATGACTAAAGATGCGCAATTACCGGAATGTAAACAATTGAGTCATATACATCATGCCCTGTCATTTCGTACCCTTTATACGGGCCGATTGGTGCACTGCTTTCGTCGACTCTTTCGCAATTACTCAGTAATAACACACTTTTAATAACACCAAACCACAACTGAATAACTTTCCGTTAAAGTGTCATTGTTTAATTATTCATGAAATCATCGCGAATTTACATACCTATAGAGTGTCTACTTCGGGAAATAATCGTTTCATAAGTTTTGCTGTAAGAAAATTTGAAAATTATTGTTGCTCACTGTGGCGCCAATTTCAACCGGAATTCTCTAAGCGCTCAAACATTTTTCCAAAAACCGAAAATGATTCATGCAACGTTGCCGACGACAACTTTAGGTTCTTGGGGTGACTGGCGTTGGGATTGTCCCTATGTAAGCATGGGTGAAATAACATCACTTTCCTCTTTGAATAATTATTGACATTCTCAATGATTCATATCAGTTATCTGCCAATGCGTATGACTCGAATGTGTAGTAAGTTATCCATTTTTTAACCTACATTAAACTTTTATCGATATGGGCGTTTTAATGATCGCCTTCATTATTCATTATCCAACAAACAATAGGTGGTCCCGCATTAATTCCTCTTGAATATTATTTATGTCACAGCTAGAATTTGCGTAGTGTCGATTGGCTCCAATCAATTCAATATCACTTTCATCTAATCTGAAGTGATTTGTTTAAATAAACTAAAAAACAAAAAAAAAACAGGAACAAGTAAATTTTGGGCGATACAGTTGGAAAATTATGGCAGCCGGGGTTTTTGGCCCGGTCTTTTCGATTTGTAGGAATATTTAGGCGATAATCCTCGACATATGTTGATAACGTTGTATACACAGTGATAATTTGTTGTAGTGCAGTGATGAGTCATAATTATCAGGTGCTATTAATTGCGATCCTTCTGTTGGAGTTGGGGTGATTTGGTAATAATTGTTGCATTGCTGAAAACGCTGATCTGGAACGTGTAAACAATAACATCGACAGATTAGTCAGAAGAACATTTAATTAGTCACTTAGCAGGATTGATATGGTAAACAGAAAAAAAAACGCGGTGATTTCTGGAAGTACAAGGGGATTTCGAGTTCGTCCTTGCTGGTTTAAAATGACGCAGAACATAAACATTAAATGGACACTCAATGACGCATACTCCCCCTCCTAACTTAGTTCACATTAGCCGCTGTGAGCGCTCAGGATTCACTTGTGGGTTGTCTAACTGATACATTTAACTCGTCTTGTTGTTGTTGACTAATTGTTGGTGTTGCTGTTTTGTGACTAAATCTGTGCAGTTATGAGGATAAAAAGGCCCAGCAATTGCCTGGTTCTCAGGTTCAGGCCAATGCCTCAACAAACCCGTAAGTGTTGAATTTTTTCGAATGTAAACAAGCCGGTTTTGAAATTTTGCCGCCGACTTTGACACCCCAAAATCAATATCTGACTATAGTCCGCTCGACAAATTGTGTAACACGGAAAGTGACTTTCATGTTGCCAATATAAACATGATGGTTTCCGGGTGATTAAAGTTTGTTTGGAACGGCCAGACAAGGTGACAATAATCACGTGTTGAACACCATGAAGATTCGTGGCCACCCCCCAACCAAACAATCCCCAACTATAATCCTGCTATCTTGTGATTCATTCCGATTATCTCGAGCTGACTAATTGCGATAATAGCCTGATATCGAGAAACTTTGTGTACTTTATAGGAAATCAAGGGTACGGTGGTGACGTCACTGCACCCCTGCTTGGCGGGATTTTGCATTGTACAATGACGCCGGGAGCGTTATATAGGTGTAAATAAATAAAAACGCAGGGGTAACATCTGGAAGACCTTTCAGGCGAAGATACGCTATTGTTCGACCTTACACACGTGACTCACCAACCATCAAACACATGGGTTTGAATGATCCCCAGTTGCCGTTGGGGTTGAATTATATGAATCACGGGTATCCAAACGAGTGTTTAAATAATTTTTATTCAATTATGTGCGCCCTACGTACAGATTTTGAATGAGTCACTAACTCTTTGTAATGCTAATAGGACTTATTATTCGAATTCCTTAGTCCCTTCTTGTCTCACTCATTAAAATGGACTGATTTAAATGCTGCGTGAATACCTATTTGTGTTTGTTGCTGACCTAATAATAAACCAATTAATATTATGACACGTGTCGTGTTGCTGATCGCCGATCATTACAAGGGGTCTTAAGTGATTAACAAAATTGCAACC
The DNA here is from genome assembly GCA_951805265.1 of Schizotus pectinicornis. Lineage (NCBI taxonomy): Eukaryota > Metazoa > Arthropoda > Insecta > Coleoptera > Pyrochroidae > Schizotus > Schizotus pectinicornis. The sequence continues at coordinate 8,335,400 of OX638209.1, read as the reverse complement.
CCGCAAAGACGGTAGTAATTCCTTATTATGTCTTGGCTGCGTCTAGAAACTCGATTACGTCAATTTCCACACGGATGAAACGTCGCGAACGCTTCTAATATGAGTCATTCTGTCTTTCAGGAGGTCACACCGAATTCCATCGTAAACATAAGGATTTGTGCGAAGACACTCTGGTTTCTGGTTTGTCGTCACGGGGCCTCCCGTCTTCGGCTTCGTGTCCAGCCTTATCCGATATCGACTCGCATCCGGCCTCTAGAGTACTGCCCTTTTTGTATCTGGGCAACAGCAAGAACGCGGCCGACCTGTCTTGTCTACAAGATCTGGGCACCACCTGCGTGTTGAACGTTACCCAACAGCTGGCCGGGTACCACGAAACCTGCGGGATCACTTATAAGCAAATACCTGCCACGGACTGCGGACATCAAAACCTCAAACAGTATTTTGAAGAGGCTTTCGAATTCATTGGTAAGCCCATGACTCATGTTTTTCTTAACAACATGCTTTCTAAGAAGGCATTGTTTTCGCGCAGATGGTGTAAAATCCGAGGATAATTACTTAATTGTGCCGCTGCTAATCGTCCAAATTGAATCAAAAAACCTTAAATTCTTATCAAAACTCTCGCAACAATCGCACAAGGTCATCATTGAATAAAGTCCGCTGGGAGTTTCCAGAAACTCTCTGCTTAGCCTGGAAATTTCCGCCGAAAGATTCTTTCAGAGTCCAGCAGCGATGAGGTGAACGTCACCTCTGAAGGTGACGTCTCACGACTTGAATTTAATCAACACTTTATAACCACGTGCCAATTAGACTTGGACACCAATGTTGGTTGTTCCTTTCTATCCGTGTTTCTGTGACAAATTGCCGGAATGGTTTCTTTGGTTTAGCTGGCACTTCTGAGATCCCCGTTGGTTTTAGTGACCTCGATCGGAATCTGGCGTTTGGCGGCGAATTGAACAGGAAACGCACTAGTCCACCTTCCTCCCGCAACAAAAATTTCGCTCAAGGGAAAGCTAAATTTCTGATCTTGTTTCTTGCTTCCGGTTTGAATGCGCATTTACGAATCGAGTTTGGGGATAGTTTTGCAATGTTGTCTACTACGTTACGTTTCATGCGTTCATTGTTCCAGAGAGAAAGCATGTGCATGCGTTGACGTTCTTATTCTTTATGAATGGCGCACATTTGGCTGGGTAACGGCCTTGTCGAGAGTTTTGAGTCACAGCAACCATTACTCATCCTACTCATTGTTCAAGGGCCGTTGGCCGACGTTCCCGTGACTCACACCCAGTATCCCATAACCATATGCTTTAATTGTGTTAGTGCCCTAAAACCCTGCACCATTGATAAACATTGCGGTATTCGACTAAGCGCTTAGTCATTAGCCGTTACGACACCACGACCGTAAACGGCCCTACGTTATTGGCGTAACATCCCCAAACTCTTCCGGCCGTGACAAATCGAATGAAACGCCGTATTGAGAAATGCATAGGTCAATAATCCAAACCATGGATATTAATCATATTTTCAAAGCGTCACCAGTAACGAAATGCGATTACGTAAACTAGTAAAATGTGTTTATATCAACGTTTTTGCGCTTACGTTATTAGCTCTATAGAAATTGCCAACCTTGCGTACGTGTACGTACTAACGCATTCAAATCCACAATGCTGTTTTAGTGTTTTTAAAATTTTGTTTTTAAATTTATAAATACCTACTTGGTCGAAAATAAACTAAGCCTCAAATATAGACCGAATTTTAGAAGAATGACTCATTTTCTCTTTCGCCCCGCTCGCTTATTTCTATTTTAAACAGTCCCAAATATTTTTTTAAACCAAGACTGCAGTTGAAACCGTTCCGTGTATATTGAGTTGCATAGCCTCATATGGTTATTTACGTCGACATTAATAATTGTTATTGAATAAATTTCTAATTTTTACTTTTTTTGTTTCAGAGGAAGCGAGGAACAACGGACTGCGAGTGTTGGTGCATTGCCAGGCTGGTGTATCTCGTAGTGCCACAATAGCGATCGCCTACATAATGAAATACAAGCAAATATCCATGGTGGAAGCATACAAAATGGTGAAAGCAGTTCGACCTATTATTTCTCCGAATCTAAACTTCATGGGACAATTATTAGAGTTAGAACAAAGTTTACGTAGTGGTAGCAATAATAACAATCACCAATGTCGCTGGAGCCAACAGTCCAGTGATGAAGTGACTCAAGGCTGTAGTGTGTGAATAAATGTGGACAATTGAGGTGAAACTCGAAGCCTCCATCAAATTAGTCATTTGACTCGCCATTAAATTTCATTCTAGTCTATATTATAGTGTAGCGCTGATTATTTAATTCCTAATGGGAAATTTCAAGCTAAGCGTTGCTTGTTTGGGGCTGAATGCGTATTTATTTAAACAATTTCTGGAGCAAGAGCTTCAGCAATAACCAAACTGAAGATGATCAGTGCTTCACTATATCGGGAAAATGGCTGTGTACCAGTAATGATATTCACTATTAATATAGAATGCAGTAGTTGTACCGTTAGGGGTATTTTTTGAGCTTGAAGAACTTGCAAACAAGTAATTAAAATTCATGTAAATTGGAAACTGTGCATATTGAATGACAATTTTGACGTATCTTTCGTATTTTGAACAATTTAGTCTTCAAATTCATTCTCATCAAGTCATTTTATCCATGTATTAATTTATTACTATTCATAGTCCATGTTGTATAGATATCAAAAGCTTAGCATTTCTACAGGTTAAATTCCTTCTAATATGGATATATTCACCAACAGAAGTGTTGCCATAGTTATTGTTCTGTTCGAACATGTGAGTCAGTGTTTTTTAGTTTTAGTTCGTTGTAATTCTAATAGTAGAATGTTTTTTATGTTCATTTAGGGGACTTTTCGTTTGGAAATACTTGTTTTAGTTTGAATTAATAAGTATTTTGTATGAATAAAAATATACCAACTATTTATTCTAAGATTACAATATCAATGTGATTTTCTCATAGTGTAAAGTCATTTCATGGATGCGTAGCTAAAGAGTGCAAAAATAGTGTTCTTGGATGCTAAGCACTGACTAAATTGTACATAGCGACACTCGCATTAACAAATTTGTGCCTTCACACTTATTTTATAAGGAATTATTTATAGAGTTCAGCAGACTGTAAAATCTTGAATTCAATTGTTTTGATCAAGATCAACTAATAATTACAAAAAACAATCTTATCATTTTGTATGATTTCCGTCCCCCTGAAATCAAACTACGAATTACCAAGTTGTACATTTAATTAATGCAGTATAAAGTGTACAAAAACAATTTCAGAATTACCAACGTAGCTACAATCAAGTTGAAAATCTAAAAGATAATTACAATTCCTCGTGATGGGAAGGAAACTTCTTTAGAATTGCATGGTAAAGGTTATAGAAAGCGTACACGCTCACAGTTACAATAACTAATAAAGCTATACCAAAAACTACACTTAAAAAGCTTCCATCAATCACACCAACAGAATTGGACCTTCTTCCTTCGTCGATGTCCCCTTGTCGTTGTCTCTCGGCCATCATTCGCTTCATGTTGTTTAATCTTTGCCGCAACTCGTCGACATTGTCTCCCGATCCTTCCGAATAAAATAAATATTAGGCAACTATGCATACATGTTGTGTACAGCCATGAAATTAAGTAATGTACAGGGATGCGAAAACAGTTTACTTTTCCCACGTTATCATCAAGTGTAACGTGGAAAAATTTGTAGAAGACATTAGAGAAGCACAAATCGTCCACTTTTTCCACATTATACTTGATGATAATGGGGCAAAAATAGATTATTTGTGCACCCCCTGTGCATTACTTAATTCTCCGGCTGTACGTTAACTGTTAACTGGATGATTAAGGGTATCTGTGTAGAAAAAGTTGGTTGCAAGATGAAGATGGATGCTTGATTCTCAATGATTGCACCCCCTGTGCTGGCAAGGATATTGAGGATATGAATTGATGCAATAATAATGATCGAATCAAATTGCTATCAAATTTAGGAATGGAAGTGAAAACAGCGGGATCGTTTAGGAAATCAAAGCTACGACAGCATTTCAGTTCGGATCGGGATAATTACGGGCGTAGGAGGGAGGTTCGTCTTACCTTTGTCCATTCTTATTTGGGCTGTCAACAGTGTGATGTCATACTGTTGTTATCGATTAAAGGGTGCCAAACGAAGCTCGACAGAACTGGACCAAGTGAAACTGGGTGAGAACGGGAAACGGATCGAAAAGATGAGGACCCACCCTCGCTTGGATAATGTGCGCACGCTTGTGATCATATTTCCGATCATTGCAGTGTTTACGGACTGTATTGCTTAAATTTTTACAATAAACACGTTGTTATTGCGCAAAACTGGTGCTACCATTCTTATCTTTTTTAGTGCGAGAAACTGAACAAAATTATTCGTGAATTTATAAATAAATTTTGGTGTAAGTTGCTCAGAGAGAAAAATAGCTGTTTTTTTTTTTGATTTTGCACTAATCGTTGTCGAAATTTGTGTGACACCTTTTCTCTTCTTCTATAGAAAAATTGCTGTTACTGGCTCAAATCTGACAATTCAATTGTCAATAGCCACAATGAACGTTTTAATTAATATTTTGATGGAATTGTTTTGTTAAGTTCTACTGAGACCAATTGGGATTGAGCGAAGGGGAGGTAGAAGAAGTGTTTCGTTGGATTTAGTTAATTTTAAATGTTACAAAGGAGTAGTTAACAAAGTGCTAGATTGTATGTGTTGTCGACAGGATTTTTGGTTTTAGTTTTAAGCAAATACGTGTTAAAAGAGTAGATTTCAAATAGTGTCGGGTCCGGTTAAAGTCGCAGCTCTGGAAGAGAACCTATAGAGAAGATAATAACGATTGGTTGCGAACTAAGCCACAGATGTACAGTGCTTCTTCTCAATTTTAGACTGATGTTCACGACAGATCTATTAAAAATGCGCTCTTATATAAATATGCGATGTAAGTGCTAATAATTGTAAGTAGCAGTCGTATTTTTAGCGCGCGCGAGTGTCGGGTGTCGGGATGCTATTGATCTCCTATAGCAGAGGATGCTGGGATTGTTGGGGCCTAGCCACGTGTCTATGTCCCTCTATTTTTGTAGAATCCTTCAATTGTCCCTTATTTTCTACCACTGTTGATTTGTAATGGGATAACGAAGCTGCCCCCATGTTGAAGATTCCCGCACGTTTTAAACAATGTGACCTCAGTGTTTCCCTTGCGTTTGATTATTGTGACTGCATTGTCAACATGGGTACTCGTGCTGCTGCATGTAAGCAACTTTATACCTTCTATGTTGTTCTTTCACGTGTTTGTAAATATAGATGTATCATCTTCACCGCTTGGCACTGACCAGAACATCCCTCACCGCTACACCGACCAACCTACATCATCAATCACAAATTATCACATGGTCATGAAGCGGCTTATTGTTATTGTTGTTCTTATATAAATCAATTCCAACCATTTCCAAAATGTGTGCCTTCAACAACTAACACTATATTAATCATAAACAATTATCATTTAATAATCTGGAGCCAATTAACACAAAAGTCCATATTTTGGAAACTTCTTTCTCGTCGGTGCCAACTTGAAATCACCCTACAGTCGTCATTTTATCCGTAAATTAGTTACAGCCAAAATACGCAGCCTATATGACTACCAACTGCGTCTCATGCAGGGGGTCATGCCCCCACCTTCGGGGCTTGACATAGCAAACACTATCAAGTACTTTTCACAAACTCTCCTGAGTAAGTCTTAATTATTATTGGTTCATTATACATAGGTAAATATCGTTTCAGCCGTTCTTAAAGATGTACCCAATTCACCCTTCGACCTCCTGAAGAATCCAGAAATGGATTCTGTTCGCATGGGACTATTTCCAAGCTTAGACTACAAAGGACTCTACAATTCAATAATTCCACTAATAGAAGTTGCTCCCCTCATCCAGTACGAACTCCACAGTAAGCATGACAAAACCACATTAAATTTAGCAACTAAGACCGAATCAAATTCTAGCCTTTGGACAAGCTACCTTACAATGCCTCGGCTGTTTGCTTCCATTTTTAGAACACGATTTGATTGATAATTTGCCTTATCTAACAGCATCATCGATAGCAGTTCTTCCTAGCAGTCTCCACCAAGATATCGTCAATTCCTTATGTTTCTACATTCTACCCTTCACGATAAGTGAGTGGTAAAGACATATTTGTAGATGTAGTGATTTTTGATGATTTCAATCTTTGTAGCCCGTCACAACGATCGAGACCAAGACATTTGCCAATCCGTATCTGCCGTAATAATGATGGTGTTTCAATATTCAACAAATCCAGCGCATCACTGTCAACTCCTTGAATGTTTAATGACTCTCAAGCAGAACATTTTGAAAGACATCCTAAGCGTGATTGCTTATGGTACTTCAACAGCACGTTCCTCAGCAGCAAAACTTCTATTCTATTACTGGCCTACGTTTAACGCCAATTTATTCGATCGAAAGAATTTAATTTGCAAGTTTGCAGGTAATCTCTAATTAATCTGAAACCATTACTGTAGGTATATTTTTAAGGAGACCCTCAACCCTTCGTTTGCCAAAGAGACATGTGCCCTAACGCTGGAAACGCTGAAGCCGCTAAAGTTTGTTACGATCATTGCATCTCTATAACGTTTGCCAGCGATACGCCTCCTCCGCTTTATTTATGTATTGAGTGTGCTAATGAAATTCACCGCGAGCATCCGAATCAAATGTTTTTCGATATTTTGCATCCAATGCAGCAAGTTTCAATGATTTGCGAAAATAAAAATTGCAGATCCACCGATAAAGCTGCGATTTCGATATGTTTTTCGACAGAATGTGCGAGTTATAACGGAAATCATCCGATTAGGTACTGCGAACAGTGCCATAACAACCGCCACAATAACAGAAGGGGCGGAGATCACGTTGTTCACAAAAGCTTACCACCTACTTGGAATATGGACGCGGAAATGCAAACTTACATGGTGGAGGCTATTGTGAGGTACGGTTCAGATACGGTAGTTTCGGACCACTGATAAATCGTAATTATTGCAGCTTGTTGAAAGAAGCGAAAATTCCGACAGTTGAGACGAAAGAGAACGTTGAGGGGAGAACCCCAGTTCCGGCAGTTGACAATATTACGGTAGAGGAACGTCAGCTTTTAGGTAGATACGGTGTTTGGTTGTTGGTGGGGAGATGTACCCCAACAGACAATACACCAGCTGAAGTGTTAGGGCGGCTTGTAGCAATGCTTTTCCATTGGTTTCATATGACTGCATATTCATATGATGGTAAACCAAATTACATTCAAAATCTGTGTAACTATTATCTTGCGTTTTGTACAGGCCAGGAAGAAAGTACCTTAGAGAAATTAAAGACTGAAAATGTGTGCGGTTGGCTGAGAGATATCAGCGAAACCCACTATAAACTTTTCATTTCATGTCTCCTACCCCATCCTCCTGAATATGCCCGAATCGGAGGTCACTGGTGAGGCAAAACGCTCCCAGTAACACGAATCGCTAATTGTTTTGGATTTTAGGGATACTTTAGCATCACGAACGTCTCATTTGAAAGACGGTTTAAATCGCCTGTTTTGCCTAGTACCATACGAAGTAATAACGCAAGAAATTTGGGATTATGTCATGCCACATTGGATGGAAGCTATAGTAAATGACGTTCCTGAAAAAGAACTGTCGGAACTTCGCATTATTTTAAGTAAAATCTTAGACACAGAAATGAGCCCTTTGGGTTTTGACGCTAAAAAGATGTATCAATTCGTCGCTGTACGTTTCCAGAAAACTAGTGCTAAAGTCCAAGAACAAGCCCTCCACTGGTTGCAAGTACGTCACATCGAACCATTTAACTAACCCAATTTCTGTCACGAGCTTTTCAGACGTTAACAATGCTGGAGATCATAATTCCTCTTCATCTTCTCTTCACGATCTTCGGAGATGGTGTTTCCTTTATGAAATGGGGAGTGGAGGACGATACCGCCGAGAAATCCATAAAATATCATGATCTGGAGACTAATGAGGGACCAAAGCGCGGCTCAATTTGTAAGTAGATTTTAGTGTTGTAGATCGCACCTCCACTTTTGCTCTTGTAGCACCTGTAATCGAAGACTGCGATTCAGCCAAGACATCATTTTCAGATGACGAAAATCGTTATTCACAACACACTGAATTCGAAACGGACGCAGAACATAATTTGTTTTGTTGTATACTTATGTTGGATATTTTGCTTAAACAAATGGAACTTCAAGACATCGACAAACACACCGGTTTAAATTCCTCCTTGTCGAAGGACGTCTGCTGGTTACTGAAGTGCATGATAACCGCTGCGTGGATAGAAAGTCATTCCTGTTCGTCGAAATCTGAATGTAGTTACTGCGAATCGAGCATCATGTGGCATCAACTTTCTTTACAACTCATTAAGTATCTATCGCCAATTTATCCAGCCCATCCTCCTGACGTAAGTAATTCAAAACGGCGCCAATCAGGTGACTAATGGTCAATTTCAGCCACCTCTCGAGGAAAACTGGGACGATCACAGCAGGAAGAGTCCCCCGGAAAGCGACAAGAAAGAATCCAAGTCCGACGTGGTCCTCAACATGCCCATTCCAGAAGTCCATTCAGTAGGAGGAGTTCTAGTTCATATGCCTCACGTGTGTTCTGTACGAAAAGTAGCAATTCTAAAACAAAAACTAGTTTTCCGCTCCACTTTCAATGCACTAATAAAACTACTGACTCGGGCTCGATCCTGTTATTCTTTTATCGGTTTCAGATAATGACCGCGACTGTTGAAACGGTCTCCGAACAACTAGATCTCGCCGCCATTATTCCAGCGGAAAAGGTTGTCTCGGCTGTAGCTCGTGCTATTACATTATCAGAATCTGACGTTGGTACGTATTCATACAAATCAATAATCCCAATAATCCAATCAATTTGTAGCCGCGGCAACGGTTCAAATAGCCAAGCCACAAGTAATTGGGGAAAACGACGAACCTGTTGAGCCCGAACCAGGAGACAATTTAGACAATTTCTGGCAAACCTCCGTGGGAAAATTTAAATTCTGCGTCGACGACCTACCCCAACCTCTCCAATACATCCACCAGTTACTTCAAGAATTATCTAAAGTAGACAAGCCTGACATCTTATACTACATGCTACAATGTCTGAATATTTTAATTTTACACGGCGATGCATGCACGAAAGCTTCAAAGGAACACAGGGGATTTTTCATCTGGTGTCAAGAGAACTTATTAATAAAAAAGTAAAATTGTCCGTTAAAAATACAATGAATGCAACATCATTTCTAGCTTATGGGAGTTATGCAATTCCGAACATTCTCACATTTGTCAAGAAGTGGTCCCGTTGCTGCTACACTCAATTACTTTGCCGGCTGGTTCCGATGTATTCTGGAGGGTTATTCAAGAAGAGTTTCACAGTAACGATTGGTGCATTCGATTTACTGCCGTTGAAAGAGTCACGGTGATGGCCCGATTTATGGACTCTAGTCCATTGCGCAATGTGCTTCCGTTACAAGCAGCACTTGCCAACGCTTTTTGTTACTTAATTTCTAGTATGGACGACACCAACATATACGTGGCCCAAAGAGCAACCTTGTATCTAGGAACCATCCATGATTTTGCCATTAAGGTATTAAGGTTCACCTATAACTAGTACAGATGTTACTTTTAATAATTGCAGTCCTTAATCATGTGTTTGGAAACTCAATTTGATTCAGTCATAGTCGACAGACCCATGGTGCTTCAGTGTCTCTACCAGTTACACAATTCCTTAAGTGAAAGAAAGATTTTGAACTGGGAATTCTTCCTCAATCGCTTCGATACTTTGTTTCTTGAAGCTCAAATTAATTTAGAGAAAACCGGCGATATTTCTTACCTAAGAGGTAAAGTATTGTTACAGTGCAAGATTTTAATTGACAAAAGAGCATTTACAGATTTGCGAAATACAGACATGAATAGTGAAGTTTTCCTTAAAAAAATGCATAGGGCTCACGAAGCCCTGTCGCAATCTGAAGGAAGCGCTACGAGTTCAGTGAAAACTTTGAGTGCCAGCTTCGGCACGAAATGGCCTTATAAACGCACAATGTCAGCACCTGCCTCTATTATTCCTCGACACGAAAACAAAGGTATAATTTCTTTAGTGCAATATTTTTTCTCTATTGTCAGTTGTTACAGAAGCGAAAGAGAAAGTGTACAGTCGACAATATTCAGCTCCAATTTTAAAGAGGAAGAGCTCGCGTTTCGGACTCGGTCAGTTTATAAGCACTAGTAACAGCATTCCAGGTAGAAACTAGATGTAGTTGTCTTGCTGTAGTGGCCGCATGAATGTACGTAAGTTCAATTTATCGTTCTAAAGGACGTTAACTTCAATTACAGCCGCATGGCATGATCTAGTTCTGATAAAGCACCAAAACAAGAATCTAATCCATCGCTTTTGCAGATGGTCACATGCATTCGTTAAACGTAGCTGATGATCAAAACATCATCAATTTTTTGCAAAGAGTTATCGACTTGGAGGAAGCAGACAAGGAAACGATGCATTTGCTAGTTTTTCTTCTATTGCAGTTCCTGTCGAGATCAGACCAAGCCTATCCAGCGGAAGAAAAATACTTGGCCAAAATGCAAGGAATCGTATTACGACATCTCTATCTTTTACTTGGTTATAGTCAAAACGATAGAGGACTGTATCTACCACCGCAAAGATTAAGATCATCGCCTGCATTTAGCGTATTCCTATCGAATTTACCCCAAGTACTAGATCAGAACAACCTAATGGGTCGCCTCTTGGTCCCTACCTGTCTTATTCTCCTCCAATACGCGCCTTCACCTTACTATATTGCAAACACTCTAGATTTCCAACAACCTACTTACAGCTTATGGACTTTAGAAGCTCATTTTCGCAGAAATTGGCTAATGTCGCTAGTAGTTTTGTTATATAAGGTAGGTTTTTCTTAACAATTACACTATTTCAACTTTACTTTGTAGTATCAGTACAGTCAACAACCTCACTGTATGCAATTGACTTCTTTGATCAGAATTGTTCTGAACACTTTGGACTCGCAGCATCATCATTGTAGAAGAATCCCAGCTACTATAATAATGGGAGCACCTCCTTCAAGGTCTCGAGGTAAATATGGCAAAAGTGGCTTTAGATCAAAAATTATGTTACAACTTCAGATGTCAGCCAACCCTCTTTGGGCGCAGAGAATGAACATCCAGAGCGGTCAACCCCTCCTCTATCTCCGATGTTCTCATCCGATGGGCAATCGGTGCAGGTTTCAATAAGTTCGAAAGGAGGGAAGGCTCAAGTAGTTTACGCAAAACCTTCGTCTACTACCAGTATGGAAACTCACTGGGAAGAAGCGATTCAATGTATCCAACCAGAAAAAATGTGGGAGAAAAACATCAGAAAGCTTGCCGATTTTAGTATAGACGCCGACGATACGGAATCAGAACTTATAGCAATACCTGAAAGTGATATGTCTGACAGCACGTTACACGGTAGCATTCAAGATTCTTTCGAAGAAGCCATGGATGAGCCTTGTTGTCACGTCCAAACAAAAACAGTTTGTAACATAATGAAGCCTCAAGAACATGTGGAGACCGCAGTCATAAGAGCAGCAAAAGAAGGATACGTAAGTCAAGTAGTTAGGTCTTTCAACAAAAGACCCACTTGGATAATAGGAAGCGAAGACGATGCCATGAAATACGATAATAAAAAAAGTCAAGAAATGCACAAATCTCCATGTGATTACACCAAAAATTGTGCTAAACTTAATTCAACATCGTCAGTAAATTCGGTTAACGGGTCTCAATATGCCAAAACAGTGACAACTGATTTTCACAAACAGGTAACCTCAAGTTCAATCGATACTCAACACATCACCAGGCCGACGCCTTTAGGAAAACATAAAAAGATAATTGAGCCAAGCATAACTCCTGTGTGCACTCCAGTTTCAGACTGCGAGGACTGTTTCAAAAATAATCAGGGACTACTACCGGCTCCATCAATAGAAAGATTGCTACCAATTGGAGCAATTCGGCCTTCCGGTAAGTTTCTGGAAGAGAATGTACAATTAGCTTAACTGTTGTTGTAGACTACTTTAAAGATAACGCGTTTTTCCCACCTCTTGAGTCGCAGTTGGAGATACCTAACCAGGAAAGACTTCTTCCCATAGGACAACACACCAAAGATATTTCGCAGTTAGTTGATAAGGTTCGGCAGGCTTTAGGAATTAACGCTCAGTTAAGCAAGGTTGACAATAAAAGAGTTGAAAAAATTCACACTAACACCAAGGAAGAGTGTGCTCAATCGCACAGCCCTCGAAGATTGATCAAACAAGTAGCTTTGGAGAGTCCGCCCAATCAGGCCGACGTGGAGGATAACGGTCACTTCTTCAACAAAACAACTAAAACGGACAACCAAAGTTAGTGCAAAATACAATATGGTTCTTGACTTATGTTTTTAGAAATTTTTCACTCTGGATTAAAACCAAATTTTATTTACTGTAATGTGTAAAAATTTTTTTTAGGAGAGTCAATAATTAATCAAAGACAACGAATGCGAAAGGTGGGCCCCTTCACAATGGGCTCATATTCAGCACACGATCCTAGGAGACCTGGCGCTTGGTTTAGCCCCGAAATGTCGCCAAGATTTGAAGGAAATGACATGAAGCAAAGTTCGTTTCGTATCGGTGATGAATGCGTCAATGAAAGATGTTCGGAGTGCGGAATGGTAAAAGAAGAGTACAGTGATGAAGAAATTGGACTCTGCATAGTTACATTAGGCACTTTTATTCATCGAGAACCAGCTCTAGCTGCCCCCATGCTTCCCGATATCTTAAGCATAGTAGCAAAGTATTTTGGCTAGATTTATCGTCGAAATTCGTATTATAAAATTGGTTTCAGGGTAGCGACTAACGCGATGTATCCATGGCAAAGTGAAAGTAATATTCATCTGCCCGGAGGAGCAGTTAGTGTTGCCCATCAATTTTTGCGTTGTGTTTTACATCAATTGGCGCCAAATGGAGTTTTTACGCAAATGTTTCAAACAAATGCTTCAGGTAAAATATTTATTTGTTTCGAACAATCTTAACAAAATCGTTTGTAGAAACGGCTCGAGTTCAATTTTTCAAAAGTGTTATACAAGCTCTAATCGATTTTAACGAACTAAACCCCGTTGCACCCTTACAACTTTTACTCGAAGTAAGTATAGCTCGCGTATCAAATGCTTGACTGTTTTTCTCAATTGCAGACTTTAAACTCCAAAAAAACACTGCCAGTAGAATCATTGCCGATAATTCTACAAAACATCGCTTGCTACTTGAATTGTTTGCCTGTAGAAGCCGCTTTAGGTCCAAGTACTCCTTCCTGGAGCACAGTTATACAACAATTGGAAAGTCTATATAGGAGAATGTTGTTTTTGTTGAACACTATCGAGGACATTCTGCCACTTCTTAAGATAATTATTTCCGTTTTCAAGATTCCCTTAATTTCGCAATTTAAGGGAATTTTAGAACCGTTCTCCAAAGTCCTTAGCTACGCAATACAAACCAACCTTTTAAAATACAGCTGCTTGGTCGAAATATGTTACTTATGTAACAGGGCGTTTACTAAGGCAAGTTCCAACTGTTAACAATATTAGTTTTGTGTGACATATTTTGTAGGAAAGAGATAAATTGATTCTAAGCAGAATGGTGGTGTTCGAATTAGTGCAAGCGTTAAAGTTCAAAACGACCATTCCCGATTCCAATTTACTAATGCTGATCAATTTAATTTTGCAAGTAAGTTATTTACACGTTATTTTCAAATGTTGTTTTAACGTTTCCTGAAGGACGTTGGCGGTTCTATCCCATCGAACATAGTGATAAAAGACTGCCCCCAATTTTCACTTGATTACGGCCCGGTTGTAACAACAGGCATATCAGAATGTATGAAACTACACCTCGGCGACATGCTGGAGTTTTTAACTGATTTCCATACGATTTCCAAAATGAAGGTAAAGTAATCTGCACTGCTTAGAAATTAAATTAATTATTATTGCACCTGGTTCACTTCCAGAGTTACTGCAAAGGCATAAACGTGGGCCTCAACGAAGACACCTTGGGGGGAATAATCAAGTGCGGCGTTGCTCAATATGTGGCTCTTGAAATAACGAAAGGAAATGGTAGAGATAATAGGGCTGTGACGAGGTACTTTCCTTGGCTCTACAACACTTCAATCGCTCAGCAAACGTAAGTTGTTGCCTCCAAATCTGAATAAGTAATTATTAAACGATTTTTAGGCCAAGAGAATTTATTGATTGCATAGGTCATGTTAGATTACTGTCATGGTTACTTCTGGGATCTTTGACTTACACAGCTTTGCATGGAAATGTTCACAATTCAAGTCAACCCATACCTCAAGAAGCTTCTTGTCAAGTAGCGGATCACATTCAAACGATAATGGCAGGTTTTGGAGAGCAGCCTAAGACGTCCGTCCTCCACATGTCTTCCCTATTTCATACTTTTATTCTATGCCAAGTAAAATTATTGATTGTTAACTTTGTTGGAAACTTACAAATATGTTCTAGCTATGGACAGTGTACCTGGAACAAAGCCTAAACACCCACATGCCTATTACAGAGGCCTACAACGTAACTATGAACATACTGTTCGAGTTCTGGGGTAAAGTAACACCGTGCATCCTACAACTGATCCAGCAATCAAAAATAGTGAGGCTTTTGTGTTAAGTTAGTTGTTATTTAATTTCTGACCTTTTCAGCTTAGCGAAATTGTGAGTTTACATTTTTTAAGCATGTTGGAAGCGTTGTTGGAATGTCACTCGACTTTCGTGGCTAAGCTCCTGCCTTTGTGGACTCCAGTATTATGTTCCAGTCAAATACAAGTAACGAAAATAATGGAAATGAAATAAATTGCTAAGTTAACAACTATATTTTTAGCTACCTGGACATCTTCAAGTGCGATTACAAAATTGCCGCAATTTTTCACCTACAATTTACTCTGAAATTTTGCCTGACAAAACCAAGATTAATTTACATAATCCAGTACTATTGAAGTGGTTACAGAGGTTACAATTTAAAATGGGCCAAATCGAACTTCAATCGTCAACAGCCACCCAATTTTATTCGTTGTAGTTACTCGAGATTTGTAGGAGATTGTTAAAACAGTTAATATCTAAATTTATTTAAAAAGTGTGAACCATTTATACATGACTCAATGTTATAATAATAAATTATAAACCATAATAAGGTACCTGATTTTAAATGGTGCACATCTCAACCTGTTTGCATTTTCAGTTCATCCATGGATGTCCTGGAATTATCTTGAGCCACGACATACAACTGAAATTTTAGCATTAAAATCGCGGTAAAAAAAAACGATAAATTTACCTTGTCAACAAAATAGCAAACGTCCAACTTGATTTGTTCCCGGATTTTCATTTCATCTGACATAGTGTCAGTACTTGTAGGAAGCCCAGACGCTTCTTCATTGGAGTTTGGATTTCTGTTTTTCAAACGACGCAACGACTCTTCTGTTTTGCACACCGATCGCAGAACCTCTTGCACCAAGCTTAGATACCTGTTGAAAAAACTCAATGTCACCATCAGCTTGAAGTTGATTTCAATATTTTTTCCTATTACTGATGTAACAATACAAAATAAACAAGGAAAAAAAAGACACGAGGGCAACTACTCACTGTTTTGTAATACTCAAGATGACCGCTTCTAAAACGTCCTCTAGTTCGTTTTCCTTTGGTTGGAACTTTTTGTAAAACTTTAAAATTGGCGCGACGGCTTCAATGACGTAATTGCTGGGTTCCTTGGGGGCAATTCTGTTGGTTCTCCGATACAGTCTTGGTATTGAAGCAACATTTTGCAAATGCGCAAAGCTACCAGTACATTTAACATTAATTAATTGCTCTTGTAATTTCCTACCCACTTTACAAATGGTTTCATTATTTAATTTAAAAACTTTAACTAGTACGGGTTGTACATTGATGGGCATTATTTGATACACTATTTGCCCTTTTGAGCCATTAGCTATTAAACTTTTAACTATGGTCAGATCACCCAGAGAATTTATGATAAAATCTTCCCACGCGCTTGAGCCTTCAGTGAAAGAGTCAGCTTCCTAAAAATTGATGTGTTTGGAATGTTGGCAATTAATTAATTAATTAATTACCTGTAGAGCAGATTCGAACCACTTAAGGTAGCGCGCTAGAAGTAGCATCGACAATTTCAAAAATTGGTCTGCAAGGTTATCAATGAAAACTTCTGCATCAAAGCATCGCAAAATCGATTGCCATAGCGCTAATGTTATTTTCAATTTACAACTAATTTCGTTGTGTTCCAGGTGATAAACGTGGGGTCCCGGTGTTATTATGGCAACAGTCTCGAATTGCCCGGCAATTTGTTGGAAGCGAATCTCAAAATACACGGGCAAATTGAATCGTTTAATGTGTTCTTGAAATGATTGATTGCTTTGGATTAGATGAGGGCTACCACATTTTTTGGCAATTTTGCTCAAAAAATTCCAGGTACTCTTAAATCGTTTTTGAAACAGTTCTGGATTTCCTGGAGCTGCTAGGTAAGGAAGACCCTCACGTGACTGCTTGTCAACCTCGATCCAGAAGCTGTTTAAAATAAAGTTGTATGACTTCAATTCATGATTTCTGAAACAACAGTAATGAAAATACTGAAATTCGTAAAATCAAACATTACTTAGCCAAAACCGTTAACAATACACCCATGTTGCTGTCCATAAAGTTTAGAGCTTCTTTATAAATTTCATCAATGTTTTGATTGGAGGCTTCTAGGTGGCTTTCAGTGAATAAAGCTTCAATTGTAGGTCTTACAATATGTATCTGATATGTTTTTTCTGCTTCAGATTGTTTGCCTAAACTGTCATACATTCTTAAACACCGGATTATCACCTCAACCTCATTTTTCTTAACAGCAGCTAAAAACATGTTATTGACCAGTTCCAAAAGTTGATTTCCAATATGACCAATTTCGTTTACACTTGATTCCGTTGAAGAGGCTTCTAAATAATTGTATTCAAATGAATACTTATTAACAGCACGTTCTAAAATGACCGAATCGCAAGACATATTGTTCTCACTTTTGTTGATCATGTTGTCAATGTACATAGCTGAAGATAACACCGCAAATTTTAAGTTCAAATTATTTTGTTTATTGCTGTTATGTTGGATCGTTTGCAGGATAGTGAGGCAACTAGTTTCAGCCGTTCTAATTAAATCATATAGGCTCTAAAAGAAAAAAAAGTTGATAATAATAATTAGAAAAAGAAATTGATACCTTAATCTCCTCTCTTAATTGACTGAGAGGTAATGAAAGGTCGTCAATCTTTGAGTTGAGATTGGTCAAATACTCAGCCAAATTCACAATTGCTTCTGTTTCAGTTTTAAGGATTTCTGCCATTTGCTGGTGCAGGTCATTGCCATAGTTTTTTAAATCATTTCTGAGAGTTTCCAAGTCTGACTTAAGGGTGTACCGGGATAAACATTGGTCCACGTTAAAGCTGTCCTAAAAGCATCAAATTAGTTCAAGTAATTAGTAACGTTAGGCCAGTACTTTGAAAAATGATTCCCTCCAGGTCACCTCCTCATTGAGCTCCATTTCCTGTCAAAAGCCTCGACTCGAGAATTGTCACCAAATGCTCTGCAAACAAGTTTCTCAGAATCCTGATAATATAGAGATAATTACATTTCGTATTAGACCCAGACACCGAAAATATAAAACAGTAAAAACAATATAAACATCTAACCTAACCTAAAATATTAGATGACAGCTGGTCTACCAAAAGATTACATAATTAGATGACGTCATTTGACTGTGCCAACCAAAAGAGAGAAAATTTACTAAATTAACTAGCTACTAGCATTGACTGCTACTAGATAACACATAGTACATTAAGTTGCCTACATTCAGGCGAATAGGAAAAATCTTTGATATTCTTTGAAAAAATTATTTTTTGATTATTCCTAAAAAGAATTCCCAAGTTCTTAAACTACTTTTTACTATTTTTCTGACGCGTTTTGTTTGTCACATATAACAGTTTCCATATTTATTAAAGCCAATATTTACAAAAAAATAATGATATTACAATAAGCAATTGATTGCAACTGATATGTTTTAATTTAACTTCTACATCTTTCTGCTAAATTTTAGCAAAATTGAAAAGAAAAAGAATTTTGGTTAAAAAAATATACTATAGTACATATGTCTAATTGAATTTCTCGTCTAAAGAGTTTTGGAAAAAACGAGTCATGTTTCTCTACCCCCTTACCACGATGTCACCAATTTAAAATTTTTGTTATATTGGGTTTTTCTTTTAAAAACCGTTGCTACCCCTGTTCTAAATCCAATAACCTTTTTGTATAACAATTTAATGACTTTAGTAATTTGTATTAATGACTTCAAAAATATTAAATACTTCTAGAAAAGGGCAATAGTTACTTGACTGCTACTGCAGACAACTTTTAATTATCTAGAATCTTATATGTAATCATTTAATTATACAGGGTGGATCAATAGTGCGCCCGAGTTCGATAGCTCGAGTTCTATGATAGGTAGAAATTTGATTTAAAAACACAGATAATCTAAAGAAAGAAGTCTATAACCGGAAATTATTTTTGAACATACAAGGTGAGCCAAGACAATTATACAGGGGCAAGTGAGAGTTTCTTAAATAGAATGTGGTGTGTAAAAGAAGATTTTTTGGAGCCTTTTCCTAGACTCTTTTCAATCCAATATTATTGCTGACTATTTCCAAATCACTTGGATGTAGAGATTTTTTTTGTTCAAATAATGACATCTGTAGATGCATGTTAAAAAAATCACTACTGTCACAATTACGACTTCTAAAAAAAAATTATGTAAATACTACTTAGAAAACATTTGTGGAATGTTTTTGATCCGTTTAAAAATTATACAGGGCGGCTAAATTTAATTTTTCAATTTAGAACTTTTTGAACTTAATTTTTTTTATTTTTTCAAATAGAACACCTGTATATTTTTTAACAATATGATGTAGAAACTAAAGACAAACATTTTTTGTATGGACACCCCTATGGCTATTTGTAACCATTTTCGAGATATCGCCAAATAATTACAAAATTCAAGAATAATCCTAAAAAATTAGATCGTTTTCCAAATAACTCGACAAAAAACTTCAAATGTTTCAAATAGACACAAAAATGCCAACTGACGACAGGTAACTGCGATAAATGTGTATTTCTTGTCGGATAATATAAAATGCAAAAATTGATCAAGATACAAACATAAAGTGAACTTACTAAAAAAACTTATGCTGTTTTTATAAACAGAACATCTGGTTTACTTATTACAATTTTATCTGTTGAGTAATTTAAAAAACAATCTAATTATTTAGGATTATTCTTGATTTTTGTAATTATTGGGCGATAAATCGAAAATGGTTACAAATAGTCATAGGGGTGTACAAACAAAAAATGTTTGTTTTTAGTTTCTGCATCATATCGTTAAAAAATATACAAAGTGTTCCATTTGAAAAAATAGAGAAAATTAAATTCAAAAAGTTCTAAATTGAAAAATTAAATCTAGCCACCCTGTATAATTTTTTAAAAGTTAAAACAATTCAAAGACATTCCACAGATGTTTCATAACTAGTCTTTACATAATTTTATCTTACAACTCATAATTGTGACCGTAGTGATTTTTTTAACATGCATCTGCAGATGCCATTATTTGAACAAAAAAAATCGCTACATCCAAGTGGTTTGGAAATAGTCAGCAATAATACTGGATTGAAAAGAGTCTAGAAAAAGGCTCCGAAAAATCTTTTTTTGCACACTACATTCTATTTAAAAAACTCTCACTTGCCCCTGTATAATTGTCTTGGCTCACCCTGTATGTTCAAAAATAATTTCCGGTTATAGACTTCTTTCTCTAGTTTATTTGTGTTTTTAAATCAAATTTCTACCTATTATAGAACTCGAACTATCGAACTCGGGCGCACTATTGCCCCACCCTGTATATTTTTCTGCACCATTTCTGACAGCAATTTATTATTGAAAGCTGCATTACTAATTAAAATTGCATGCAGCGGGCTAGCAAATAATTAACTCACACGTATACAGTTATAATAATATCTCTCAAATAGAATGTCAATTATTAAACACTGAATGATTATGTACTGTCAGGGCCGCTAATTCTTAAAGTCCTGAATTAAACTAGGGAGGTACTTTCCAGAATGACAAAATTCAAACCCAAATTATGACACAATTAGTAATAAACGCTATGTTACG
The DNA here is from genome assembly GCA_951805265.1 of Schizotus pectinicornis. Classification (NCBI taxonomy): domain Eukaryota; kingdom Metazoa; phylum Arthropoda; class Insecta; order Coleoptera; family Pyrochroidae; genus Schizotus; species Schizotus pectinicornis. Next base: position 8,315,020 of record OX638209.1, on the reverse strand, counting down.
GAAGCGCCTATCTGCCATAGTTTTCTTCGAACAATTTTATCCATAGTTTACAGAAAAATTGTAAATTTACAGAAAAAACTATATACATAGAAACATGGGGATCTCGGTTATCCTTACAGATACGAAGTCAGTTAAATTAGATCAAAGTTGCGCATTTTATAGTAAATATTAATTTAAATGAAAAATTTACCTGTCATTTTTAGTTTTTGAATTATTGACAAAAATTTGAAAATTTTGGTTCTAGTTTTTATTTTTTTAAGGAAAAACCATTGAAGCTACCGTTTTTAACTAAACCATTGCAAATGCACTTTATTACAGTTTTTCTGTAAATAACAAAATTTTGAACCATGACTAATCTATTTATGCTCAATAATACAAAGTAATTATCAAAAAGCCCTAAAATTAGGGGTTAATTGCTAAAATACCCATTAACTTTTTTGTTTTTAATTCTTTTTAGTATTTGACATAAGATTTAAATATTGATCATTTAATTTGTAGCAAACAATTAAACCGTGTGAAGGTTTGCTATTTTGTCAATTGTAATTGATTTTGATAACTTTTCATTTGTCAACTTAAACCGGCTTAAAGTTTTAACCACCCTTGTAACACCGGGTGGCAGTGTGAACTTTAAAAGAGTTTGGTTTAAAATTTTGAGACACAAGGCACTACCATTGTTCATTAAGTAAAAAAATAAACCATCAATAATAAATTTTTCAATTCAATGACGCAAAGTTTCGGAAATTTTCTGGAGTTTCTTACACTCTTTCCAACCCCCTTAACTTCGACGCCGCTGGCCAGATTTTTTTATTTAATTTTATAAGCAGAATCATCTTCTAAAATTTGACGCAACATTACTGAAACACTTTGTATAAATATAAATTTATTTGTCTTTTTCAAAATTGAAGGGTAGCTAGAGCAAATCAATTGAAGACAAAAAAGCGTAAAAGCGTATTGCCGGCTATTCTGCATCAGCAAATCAGATTCTCGAAGTTGAAATTATCAAAGTAGATAAAAAGTCTCGCATTTTGAAGGAAAACAAATACTCCGACAGAGATGTCATTATATCGTAAAGTATTTCAATAAATTATGCTACGAGTAGGACAAGAAAATTCTGCAAATCTTCGACTATAACCAATTCAGAAAGCACACTGCCAGATTTGCTGAATCGCAGAAAATTTAACGCATAATAATTAAAATTCTCTCTAACAAAACGATAAACATTTTATCTGATTGTGGACCAATTAACAGTTTATTGGCCAACTAGCGACTGGTACGAATAGGAACATTACGAATAGGAACATTAAAATAATCAGCTAGATAAGACGAAAACAACTGAGTATTATAAATTTTTAAGTCGATGCAGAAAGTTAAACAAAATTGTTATTTTATAGTTTTGGATGTAATCTCAGGATAATTTACTATTTTGTAGAAAATGAAATTTTGGTTCAGGAACGAAGAATCGACTCGTATTTAAGTTTCGGGTATTTTTGTATGGTGGATGAAGCCTCAAAGAATTGAGACTTTGTTCTTCCTTGGCAAATTCAGTTTCGAAGTTGGTGGCTTATTACTCTCGTTTTGTTGTAAGTTTTCAGCCTTTTCGGATGTTAAAACTTTTCGTTCGATGCTGTCTTTTCGGTAACCGTTTCAAAAACAACCAATAAGACAGAAAAAGAATCATTCATTGTCATATCGAGTTCAGTGGCCAAATAATTCTTAGAGATCGAATCATTTATTTTGACACGTGAAAAACGTATTTTCGTAGCTTCCACCCTCTACGATTCAGCTAGCCAATAATAAGCGTGCTTTCCTTGTGGAGTAGACACAGTGGCACGCTGTTGTGAAGGGGCAAATATTTTTTATAAATTTTGTAAAGGAGATTAAGGGTATTCTCACGCGTTTGCTCAATGAGGTTGAGAAATTTAATGCAACCGATAAAGAAAAGACTGAAATTAAATTAGAGTCACTTCCAGCGTTGCTGGAAAAAATGGTGCAGGTACATAACGATATGGTGTATCTGATGGAGAATGATGTCGAGGCGGAGAAGGCCGCGGTCAAATATTTATCGGAATTTGAGAGCGAGTATGATCGCGCATTGTTAATTATGCGAAAGCTGATAAAGCCAAGATCAAAATCGCCTGAGTCGAAGCCAGATATCTCGGTGAATAAGCCTTAGATTGCTAAGTTGCCGGAAATAAAATTGACATCATTTGATGGGTCCTACACAGCATGGCGGTCGTTTTCGAATGCATTTAAAAGCCTCATCCATAATGACGTGAACCTTGATAAATGCACTAAATTGCATTATTTAAGGTCCGCGTTAAAGGGTGAGGCATTACAAGCTATCGCGGCGGTTGATATTTCGGAGCAAGGCTGCAAGGCTATGATATTGCAGTTGGGGTAATGGAATCGCGTTATCAGAATGAACGGTTAATAGTGTATGATCGTGTTAGGGCTATTCTGGACACGGCAATTGCAGCTAAGTCATCTTAGTCTAGTCTTTTAAACTTATTAAATGACATAAAGTATCACGTGGCCGCATTAAAATCATTGGGTTACGCAGTAGATGGTTGGGACGCGATTTTGGTTCCGATAATAACACGAAAGCTGGATGTGGAATTGTCCCAATTGTGGGAGAACACTCTTGACACCGAGGTCCGAACCTACAAAAAGCTTTTAGCGTTTTTCAGGCTTTTAAAGTCATAGAAAAGTCAAATAAATGCACCGGAAAAGCATCAGAAAGTGAGAAACTATCAACCGCGTCGGGAAATAAAATTCCAGAAATCTTACATTGCGACCAAGGAGCAATCAAATCGCGCGCGATGTTATAATTGCAGGGGATGCTTCACACTCGATACAAGAGTGTCCAGCATTTTTGAACTTATCTCCGGACAATAGAGTCAAAATGTGGTCTAAGTTGCGGATATGTAAGAATTTTCTTATGACCAAATTTCATAAAACGGTGACATGCAAATCACGATCTAGATGCTTTCTTTGTGGCCAATTGCGTCACTCACTTTTGCATTTAAATTTAGACAACGCTAGGGGGTCCTCTGTTAATAGGGATTTTCAGTTTTTGCGATCAAGACCGATTGATTGTTTATTAGGTGCAGAAATGTTTTGGGAATTACTTCTGCAAGAGCAAATTACGGTTCCAGGTCAATCAAAGTTGTTATTAACCAATTCTCATTTCGGTTAATTGGTTAGTAGGGAGAAATTTAAGTGCCAGTCATAAGGAAAACTCTAAAATGTATATGTTGTAGTCATTGGGCGTAATGCGTCATTTCATGGAATGCCCGGCAATGGCTGTAATAAAGGAGAAGGTGAGGAGAATAGGCAATGTATGAATTAGGTGTTGCTTATCCTCCTCATCTTTCTCTGACCTTTTCCTTGCCCTAAAACAGATAGCTTAACGATCTTCATTACAGCGATTGCCGGGCATTTCATGAAATGACGCATTACTCCCAATGACTACGACATATATAAACGAAGTTGTCGGACCGTTACATTTAACCTCAGCTAAGAAACCAATTCATGTAAATTTGTTACATTTAACTGATGATGATAGTCTAGGTGAAAGTCACTATTGTTTAATTAGGAACATGGCTAGATTAGTACGGTCTCAGGTGTAGAAGCGTGAACACTCAAAATTTTTATGCGACGGGTGTTTCTTTTCAAATTTTAAAAATTACTCTGCTCACATTCAAGATGATTGCAATAAACTAGTTACTAAATTACCGTCATCAAATATGCATACAGACAAGTATGGAAGAATATTTCTTAAAAACATGCTAAAATTTGTAAATTTTGAAAAAAGTTTAAAGATACCTTTTGTCATTTACGCCGATTTTGAGTCAATTTTAAAACCTGTAAACAGCTGTGATCCAAATTCATCTACGTCATACAAAAATACCACCCATGTTCACGGGCCGTACAGTTTTGCATACAACATAAAGTGCAGTTTTGACGATTTGCTTTCATTCTTTAAGATATATGTATATCGTGGGATTGATGCACTTAAAGTATTTAATAACTGGTTAAACAATAATGTTAAACACATTTACGACACTTACTTTAAATAGATAGTGCTCATATCAATGACATTTGATGAGGAAACTTTACTTCAAAATTCTACTATTTGTCACATTCGCAATAATGACATTATTTGCGATAAGGATAAAGTCCGAGATCATTGTCACCTCACAGGTCGCTTCCGTGGAGCTACTCACTCAAATTGTAACCTAAATTATAAAATTTCCAAATTAATTCAGTAGGAGGAGATGGGCGGTTCTAAATCCTCCTTGTCTTATGGACGGCGGTTTTGGCACAGAGGAGGAGGAGGAGGACTCATATGTATTGTGTGTAGTGTAACCACCAGGGGAGAGAGTAGTAATGAAAAAAAGGATGTCTGCCAACCTGTCAGAAGAAAAAAAAAATGGCGGTAAAGAAAAAATAGGTCACCAACTTGACAGCAAAAAATGGCGGTAAAAGATTACAAAAATTTGTTTTGCGGACGTTATCGTTTTTGACTAGAACCAACTTGACAGAAGAAAAAATGGCGGTAAAAAGTTACAAAAATTTTCTTTTGCTGATGTTATTGTTTTTGGCTAAGGGTGTGCGATTGCGGTAAAAAATTGGTTTTGGCTGTGCGATTGCAGCAGCGTGGTGGGGCTGGCGGTGACGTCAGAGGCAGGAAGGTGGGGGAAATGGAGTCAGAAAACAAAATAGACGCAGTAACATATATATATATATTAAAATTAAATATTTTTAATGTTATTAGTGAACCATTCTATAGTTGCTTGAAAAAAAAACAAAAAATAAGTTTTATTTACTACCTGTAAAAAAGAAATACTTACACACTCTTACCCACAGGGGGTGCCCGTCGGGGTCCAGCGCCCCCCGAATTATTACCCCCCCCCACTTGGATGGGGCCTAGAATCCACGCCGGTGACATTCGTAGTGGTGGTGTGTCTTCACTAATAAAAACTATTGGCGGCTGTAAAAAAAAAAATTTTTTTTGAAAAGTTTAAATTAAAAAAAAACATACCATAGGGCGTCTCCCAAATTCCTCCGCCCATGCTTCTTTGATAACTTTCTCATATTCCATTTTAATCTAAAAAAAAGAGTGTGTAAAGAGCACACGAGAACACAACTTACGTTGTTGAGTATTCAGCAATCAACTGTTGAAAATGAGAAGGAAATTTGCGCGACAATTGTTAATGCGATAAAGTAGTTTACCACTTCCAACTTTCAAGTTGATAAGAAAGAAAACGACCAGATTTGAAGACTTTGTGTGTGTATTTAAGTACCAATATATATTAACAACATACAAATAATTTCAAAAATAACTGTTGTCACAGACATGGCTAACAATATGGGCTGTTCTAAAATACACTTTTGTTTGTGATCATCGTTGTTGTTGTCGTCGTCGTCGTTGTCGTCGTATGAAAACATTTTCCATTCATTGCTTTCTTGTAGTAAACATTGCCTCAGGTTGAGAAAAATGAAAAGTTCTTTTGGAAAATGTACATGCTGCTCTCGTTCACATACCCCGTTTCATTTCCATTCATTTATTGCACATTATCGTTGAACTGTTTATACATACAGACTGTTTCACCATAAACGGACGGATTTCTAGCCGAGTTATTTAAAGACGTAGAAAAAAAAATGCAAATGCTTCTTGAATTGATGAAATCTTTCTATGATCGGCGTGTATGAAACTAATTTTGGCATTTCCGGTTTGAGCCGAAAGTAGACCAAATTTGATTTTTAAATGCAAACATACCTTTTTTATTACTTTATCTGATAGAAGGAGTTCACTTGATTTCAAAAATGTATTACACTTATCGCTTTTCTGCTAAAAATTGGTTCAGGTCTTTATTTCCAATGCAACTGTTTCATCAAAACAGACAGACGGATTTCTGGCCGAGTTATTTGAAGACATAGAGAAAAAACTCCAAATGCTTCTTGAATTGAGGAAAAATCTCTATAATCGACATGTAAGAAGCTAATTCTGGCATAGAGATTCTTCCTCAATTCAAGAAGTATTTAGAGTTTTTTTTCTACGTTTTCAAATAAATCGGGAGAAATCCGTAAGTTTTGGAGAAACAGTTGCATTAAAAATCAAGGCCTGAACCAATTTTGAGCACAAAAGTGATAAGTGTAATACATTTTTGTAATCAGGAAAACCTCTTCTATCAGTTAGGGCAATAAAAAAGATATGTTTGTATTTAAAAATCAAAAGTTGGTCTACTTCCGGTCCAAACCGAAAGTGCCAAAAATAATTTCTTACCCGTCGATCATAGAGATTCTTCCTCAATTCAAGAAGAATTTAGAATGTCTTCTCTACGTCTTCAAATAACTTGGCTAAGAAATCCGTCCGTTTTGGTGAAACAGTTGCTGTAAAAATGAAGACTTGAACTAATTTTGACCAGAAAATCGATAAGGTTAATACACTTTTGTAATCAAGTAAACTCCTCCTATCACATAAGGCAATAAAAATGGTATGTTTGCATTTAAAAATCAAAAGTTAGTCCACTTCCGGTCCAAACCGGAAGTGCCAGAATTAGTTTCTTACACGTAGATTATAGGGATTCTTTTCCAATTCAAGAAGAATTAAATTTTTTTTCCCTACGTCTTTAAATAACTCAGCTAGAAATCCGTTTGTTTTTGGTGAAACAGTTTGTATGATGTGCGCTTCACCCACATCCATTGGATGATTTATGTAAATTATATCTTGCACTAAAGCAACTAATAAAATATAATTTGAGGGTAGGAGCGTCATCTTGATACTAATTTTTTCTATTGCCATTTGGCAAGTCTTGTCAATAGCTCTTTTAATTGCTTCAAAATGCTGGTGGTGGGGCATTGCATGCCGAACATTAATAAATCTTTCTTGCCGGCTCGAATTAATTTGTTGGAGAATTCGTTGAATTCGTAGTAATTGTTGTTGTTTTGAAAAAAGTATAGCATTACGTTCGTGTAACGAAAGACATTGGAAATATTTGTTGGTATGCCAAAAAACAGTTCTGTCATTGTGCTGTGTCTTTTGGGGCGAAACGAGCATTCATCAAATTCAATGTACAAGTTGTCATCGTAAATTATGTACGTGTGACCTGAATAGGTGCTGAAAATTGCATTGATCTTGGATCCGGTTGGAACACCTAGATATCGCGTATGCCGGCCGCCATTCCGTCCATTTCTAACTGTCAGACTAGGGTAGCCCATTAGATAGAAAAAATTTCCAATACCATTAGAATTTCTCCAGACAGACGTTGATAGACATGTGAGATTTGTTTGAATGTTTTCGGTAAAAATGTTAAACATTGTCTGACCGATCTCGGTTTTATAGCAGAATTGTTTTTTTCATCAAAGTGTAAGATCCAAACCCATTTTTTGTAAAATATAAATATTTGACGTTTTGCAACCACAAAAGTCTGAATCTCCTTGTATACTTTACACAAATCCGGAACAGATTCATTGTCTTGGTTGGTATTGTTGTTGTTGTTGTTATCATTGACATCGCTATTGGGAGTAATATTGTCTGAAGGCGATGACAGTGGAGTTGGAGAGGGTGTTCCATACAAATCGCGCATTGCGCCAGACACTGGCGATAAAGGTTTCATTTTGGAAGTTGATTTACATTATCCGCGCGAGTTGCACAACTTGGACAACGATTTACCTATCTGTGTAGAATCTATCGCACCACCTCCTTCATCAAAATGTAATTTAAAAAAACTCATTTCAATTAAACAACAAGACGAAGTACATTACATGTTCACTACACGACACTAAAGCAATTATTACAGCATGGTTTAAAATTGACCAAGATTCATCGAGTAATCGAGTTCAATCAGTCACTTTGGATAAAAAGTTACATTGATAAAAACACAGAAATGCGCAATAAAGCCAAGAATGCATTCGAGAAGGATTTCTTTAAATTAATGAACAATTCTGTATATGGGAAAGACAATCGAAAGTCTTGATAAGACTATCATCCACTCATTGGGAGAATATAGGAAGACGCGTTGGTGCTGAAACTCTACTTGCCAAACAAAATTATAAAAATTGCAGCATCTTTTCAGAAAACTTTGTGGTCATTCAAATGGAAAAAGTCATAATCACCTACAACAAACCCATATATGTTGGCTTCTCCGTGCTCAAACTCTCTAAACACATCATGTATGATTTTTATTACAATTTCATCAAGTCCAAATACGCCGATAAGGCTTCACTGTGCTACATGGACACAGATAGTTTTGTGATGAATATTGAAACGGATAACATTTATAATGATAATGAAGTTGCTTTTGGATAAATTCGATACATCTAATTATCACCCTCATTGCATGCCCGTAAACACTTCGATCATAGGAAAAATGAAAGACGAGTATAAAGGTCGCATCATTTGGGGTTTTTACGGAACCGGCGCTAAAGCTTACTGTGTCGATTTAAAGGGCGAATACACCAAAAGGGCAAAATGCGTTAAATTCAGTGTGGTCAATCGCAAAATTGACGTTGGGGATTATGATTACATAGTTTCAAATACCGATAGTTTTATTCTCAGAAAGGCATAAAGACGTTTGTTTGTACGATAATACACTTGAGAAAAGTTTAGATTTATTTTTAGAAATAGTTAATAACATGTGTAATTAGAATTCAATTTTATTATATGTAATTTTATTATTAATTATATTAATTTTAAAATATATATATTTTATATTTTGAGTCTATTTTTCCTTCCCACCCTCCTGCCTCTGACGTCACCAGCAGCGGCACCACGCTGCTGCAATCGCACAGCCAAAACAAATTTTTTACCGCCATTTTTTACCGCAATCGCGCACCCTTAGCCAAAAACGATAACGTCCGCAAAAAGGAAAAATTTTTTGTAATTTTTTACAGCCATTTTTTTTCTGTCAAGTTGGCAGCATTTTATTCCTCGCCATTTTTTCCTTTTGTCAGATTGGCAGACATCTTTTTTTTGCCATTTTTTTCTTTCTGTCAGGTTGGCAGACTTTTTTTTATTACTACTCTCCCCCCTGGTGGTTAGATCACACGCGGAACAAATTTCACAAACACTTACTCCTCCCAACTGATTAAACCGCACACAATACTTTAAGAGGAGGAGGAGAAAGCTCCCATAAGAATACACAAGGAGGATCTAGAACCGCTTATCTCTCCCTACTCTTCTCCTTACTTCTTTTGTCTCTATTGATTGAGCTTTGACCTCTTTTCTGTTTTCCTTCTCTTTTTCCCGTTCTCTTCCATCTCTCTTAAACTCCTTGGTTAGGTTTCTACGCCCCCACTTTATTTATTTCCACGCCCCCGATCCTTCCTTTCACTTACCCCACTATCACTTACTCCCGAAAATTTACTTGCGCAGAATATTATTTTAATTATTATTATTTTTCTCTCGACCGATGCAATTTTTCGATTTTTTCCCGATTAATATTTGAACATGACCATACATAAAAATTAGCCATAAATTTAGGACAAACTTTTTTTTTGTCGTTCAATACTCAAACAGTTTATCTAACTACCCCCTGGCATCATCAATAAATTTAGTAGCAAATCCAATAATTGTACCTTTCTACAAACTGTCCTTAAAAATCTATTCCAACCTCAAACAAGGTTTACAAAATATAACTGCGGGAACAACACTCTTATCAAGAGATCGCAAATATTACGTCAAAATTTGTTGAGCCCGTACTGACTTTTACTCTAAGATGCAACTAAATTTGTTCAAATTGATTTTCTTCTATTTTTACCAACATTTTATCTGATTGTTGATCAATTACCAGTTTATTGGCTAACTAGTGACTGGTACAAATAAAATTAAAAAATAAAATTAAAATAATTAGCTAGATAAGACAAAAACAATTGAGTATCAACAATTTTTAAGTTGATGTGGGAAGTCAAACAAAATTGTTTTTTTTGATAATTTTAAAAATAAAGTTTCAAATTATTTATCAAAGAATGATAAAATTGGGGTTAATTGCTAAAATACTCATTAACTTTTTTGTTTGAATAGAGTTGAATTTTTTTAGTTTTTAACATAAAATTTAAATATTGATCATTTAACTTGTAGTGATCAATTAAATCGTGTAAAGTTTCGCTATTTTGACAATTGTAATTGTAATTGATTTTTATAACTCTTCAAATGAAGACAAATAAGATCTTTAAAAGTTATTATTTAAGTATCTCTTAAGGAAGTTACAGCCTGTCACACTCTATAACAAAATCTCAAATCTCAAACTTAATTGCGTTATAATTGATGAAATGGTAATGATGAATAAACTTAGTTGCGTTATCATTGATAAAATAGTACTGATGAGACAACTTAATTGCGTTTTAATTGAAAACGTCTGACCTTTTATTAAAATTTGAATGGTAGTAGCTGGAAATCCAGCAGTTTCTGTGAGGTTTTATCTGTGTGCAATTTACGTGGAATAAAAGAATAGACTCATTACTTACCAGGACTTTTTCTCTCTTCACCACAACTTATTGCTCTCGGAGATTTCACTTCCTGCGTGTTGCTGGAGTACTGATGTGGTAGGTACTTCTCGATTTCAATTGACCGTAGGAGACTAGACGAAGGCCATCTACTTATGCCCAATAACACAAAGTAAATAAAATTTGTTACCAAAGAACGGTAATTTAAGGGTTAATTGCTAAAATATTTATTAACTTTTTTTGTTTGTTTTTTTTTAGTTTTTGACATACGATCTAAATATTGATCATTTAACTTGTAGCAAAAAATTAAACCTTGTGAAGTTTTGACAGTTGTAATTGGTTTTGATAACTTCTCAGGTCTCAACTTTAACCGGTTTAAAGTTTAAACTTCCTTAGTGAATCCGGGTGGCAGTGTGGGCTTTAAAAGAGTTTTAAAAGGGTTTGGTTTAAAATTTTAAGGCCGAAGGCACTACGATTGTTCATTAATTAAGTAAAATTAATAAAGTATTAATAATGCTAGTACCATTGAATATTTCAATTTAATAATAAAGTTTTCGGAGTGTTCCGGAGTTTCTTACACTCTTCCCAACCTCCTTAACTTCGACGCCACTGGTCAGATTTCTTTGAAAGTTTTCATTAATAGTGTAAAAAGAAAAAAGTTTTGGGTTTTATTTTATTCAATTTAATGAGCAAAATCATCTCCTAAAGTTTGACGCAACACTAAAACACCCTGTATAAATATGATTTTTTTTTCAAATAGAACACCCTGTATATTTTATAATGATATGATGTAAAAACTAAAAACAAACATTTTTTATATATACACCCCTATGGCTATTTGTAACCATTTTTGATTTATCGCCCAATAATTACAAATTCAAGAATAATCCGCTTTGAAGACTCGAAATAACATCCAATTCATACATCAGTTCAAAAAGGCAAAATTAAGTCTCCGACTATTAGTAACCGACTAAATCGGAAACGATAAAAAATTAAAAAAAAAAAACAAAAGAGCGAAAATTTCGCAATATCTAACATTGATTCAAAGCTTTTTTCTCTAAAGAGAATAATTTTCGAGTTATTACTTGCGAAGATTTTGTTCACACAATTGGCTGTGATAAAAAAAATGTAAAAACACCTACAACAAGAAAGAGAAAATATGGAAGAAAATGCTTCAGATAATTTGCTTCAATATTATTTTTACTGTTAAATCAAAAAATTCTTCAATGATCTTATTTCGGACAAATCTCAATCACGACCCTATTAAAATTACCGAAAAATTGTAGTACGCGCTAGACAAGAAGTGGTGCGGGTAAATATCTTTTGCACAACGGCTTCAGAACCCAAATGCTATAAACAAAATATGAAAGAAATATTTTTTTTATTTGTAAAAAAAATTATTAACCACAAAAAATATGCTTAACTTTCTTCATTAAATAATTATATTTCGATAAAGTAAAGTAAAAGGTAGAAAACACATAAATGATAAATGTCAAAGCACACAGAACCGTAAGGGTTGTGGTGCAAATGTACGGTTCCTTTGACCATCACGGTTGGCACACGGCAGGTCCGAGCTCACTCGTGCGGTCTGGAGCATTTACGATTTAGGGCCGGCTTTACAAAAAAGACGTTATTCCAGGTATTAGGCTATTCCGGAATAACTCGAACTAAATGGGCTTTTACGAAAGACGGATAGGATAAACGCAGGTATAAACTGTGGACCAAAAATATGTAATCCACCCCTTATCACAAGTTATTCCGGAATAGTGTTATACCTGGAATAACGTCCTTTTGTAAAACCGGCCCTTAGAGAACTAAACGGCTGAAATGAACTGTGCATACGCCTCAAACGTTTTCCAAATTAAAGAATCTTCAATTTTGTTGCCTGGAAAGTAAATGTACTACATTTTAAAGAAAACAAACATTTAGTTGTAGCTGCTTATTTGAAGAACTATTATAAAGATTCTTGATGCATGTGCAAGGATTCTTTGCAAAGCTACAAAGTGCCTTGAATAAGTGATAAATGTAAGAAGTAACTAACTAGACAAAAGTTTAAAAATTATCATTATCATGCATATTTAGAATTATGAGGAACAAAAATTAGTTTTTTTGCAGAACCTGTGTGTAATTGTAATGAACACTCAATATTTTTTGTCATTTTCATTCATTTGAATAAGCATTCCAAGATAGGACCATGAAATAATTAAAATATAAGAATAATTTATCAACCTTACGTTTATGAAAGTCCCTAAAGAGAGTTCAAAATGACCCAAAGCTTTAAACATTATCGGTCTTTGCGTTCTGGAAATGAATAAAACCAAATTGTTCTTGACCGCGATTGGAGCTTCGAACCAGTCACAATCGTACATTGCGAAAGGAATTTTGCTACTCTAAAAATTAAGACATATTACTATTACGCATATCACATTGTTCGTTTATAGATTATTAAAATACATGCAATTTAAAATAAAACTGTTATTACAGCCATATGCGTTTTTCATTTTCCTTATAATTGAATCGAATCGAATCCCGGACATGCAATGCACATTATTGGGGTATTGAGAGGATAATTAAAGATATCAGCATAAATATTATCGGTTGCAATATTTATCACAAAACTATCTGTATCCATAATATAGCACAATAAAGCTTTATGAGCGTACTTGGTTTTGATAAAATTGGTAGTAAAAGTCATACAATACCTATGTAGGTTGATAATTCGAAAACGAAATGCCCGGTTTCACAAACGAACATTAACGTAATGTTGGTTTAATCGTTCGTTAAAAAATTGTTGAAATTTTTTTGTAGGGTAATTCGCAAGTTTTTAGAAATATGAAAAGTTACAATGGAAATGTTTATCAAACACCTTACAAATTATAACAATGAATTATGGCCAATCAAAGTAATAAAAAAATGAAAACAGAAGAGTATCAACCATTAATGAACCATTACGTTAATGTGAAACCGGGCATTAGACTTTATTATAATAGAACAATAGAATAATCGGTAGTAGTTAGTGTTAAAAAGTATGGCTGTAGTTAAAAGTTTTATTTCATGTATTTTAATAATCTATAAACGAACGTAATGTGATATGGCTGTGATTTATATGGCCTTATGCGATTTCAAATAGCAGTTTGTGCTGTGTACAACCTACGTCTAACGGGTAAGTGTTATAAAATTGCCAATTTCTATGCAAGCCGTTTTACAATTTATTCCGATTTGAATACGTTCCGAGATAAAGACGTTCGCGATAAGAGGCTGTTTATTGAATGCACCTCTGAACGATAGTTGCTATATCTGTGGAAAGTTGTGGTTTGATATTTGCCGGCTTTGTGTCGAAAGATAGATAATTTAACGGTGCATCGATTGGTGTATGTCCGGTCGGATGTGCAATTTGCGGGACTGGAGTTCGAGTGGTTTTGATTTTGTTTACTCTTGCTGCACTGTGTACAGTTTTTGTGTCATTCGCCCGGCGCCTCCGCCAAAGTGACAATAAACGAAACGGCGGCAACACTGTCGTTTACCCTTCGGAGTGGTACAGCCAAGCCCGAATAATTTCTAGCCTCACCCGATCATTTTAAAAATTCTAAACAATCTGCAATAAAGTATTTTTGAGCCATCAAAGTATTCCTCTTGGCGGATTTCTTATTTGTAACTCCTTTGTATGTCGTGGATCTACTAACTCTGGTAACATACAGGTGTAATAAAAAGGTAATTGTTTACAATGCCCACTTCTCGCTTTTTGCGCTAATTTTTTTTGTAAATTATCGTGAAACATCATTATAATGCCATTTTAAGCAATGAAATGTTGTGCAGTGCAAATGATAAATAATTTTACGCAAAATTTATAGATAAAGATGTGCTAGGGCAAGAAAAATAAGAGTAAAAATAGAAGTGGTTTGCACAAAAAAAGATATTGATTTCCGTAATATATAAATGTTAAGAAATGCTTTGCTGTAATTGGCTTTTTGAAAATCCTGAAGTGGGTAAAATAAACAATGACCAATATAATATATGATTCATTATCGCTTTTTAATTGCTAATTACTTTACTGTGGCAAACTTTATTCTACCCTGCTCAATTGCTGCCTTTGGGTGCAACTTTTCTAAAACCGAGGAACATTTTATTTTGATTAGGGCGTTACTTCCAAACTTACAAGTACAAGAAATTCACATTGCGCCTAAATGCGTATGCTTATTACTTTACTACTTTTCAGAAAAGATGAAGGGACTAACATCTAGTGACGTAAAAATTTTTAAATTGTAGATTTAATTTTAATTATATTTTTTAGAAATAATTTGGTGCAATATTTTTAAAATTAATTGCTTCATTTGCGTGACTACCTTAAAAACAATTAACTTGCTGCTTCTCGTGAAATGGTGTCCTCCTGTGCGGTGTGTGGGTGTGGGGTCCCGCCGGACTTGGGGGTGGTCTGTGGGGGGTACTGCGCTCGACCCTTTCATGCCGCTTACGTTGAGCTTCCTGCTGGCTTGTTGACCCTCATGTTTGCCGCTGTCATTTTCCCAGAAGCTGAAGGATTCCTTTGATGAACGGTGTTCGGCCTTATTTTCTGATTTTAGAACGCAGTTTGAAACTATGAAAACCGAATTTCTGAAGACCTCTCTTGCGCCGGTGTCCTGTGCATCGTCGCCCAAAGTGGGTGCTAAACTTGAAAGCTCTGCTGCTCCTCTGGTGGCGCCAACTTACGCAAAAGTACTGTTCAGGCCTAAGGATCAGGCGCAGCCGAATTCTAAAACTAAGTCGGACATTCTGAAGTTTGTCGATTCGGTTGCTGCAGAGATAGGTATGGGCGGGGTTCGTGGTGTCAATAATGGAGGAATTATAGTAAGATGTACCAATTCTGAGGATACTTTGAAGTTAAAAGATATTGCAAGTGAAAACCTTTCCGGTGATTATGAGATCCGTAAACTTAAAGTGGCGCGACCGAGAGTTAAGATCGTGGATTTTGATGATTATGATGATAAAACTTTAATGAGCTACCTGCTCAAGCAGAACTCTGAAATTTTTGATGTAAAGTTGGATGTAAAACTGCTGCAGCACGGCGCAACGAAGAAGAATAAATCAGTGTTTCAGGCATTGCTGCAGGTGGACGTAGACAACTACAGGAGGTTGCTTTCAGCGGAGTATGTGATGGTGGGTCTTGACAGGTGTGTCGTGTTCGACGCAGTAGAGGTGTCTCGGTGCTTTAATGCCCGTATTCATAGAGAGAGCTTGAGATCTACTTTCGTCTTGAGACCAACTTTGAACTTGGAATGCAATTCATAGTCGCAAAAATAAGACGAAAGTCTATCTCAAGCTGAAGACAAACATTTCTCTGTCTTGAGAAATAAGTTAGACTTGGCGTGTGCGCATTGGGTGGACACCGTTTTTGTTTGTCGTATTTGTCATACACTTCCACCATTTGGTAATCGCTGATATTTTTTGTGTTACAAAAATCACTTACATAATAATTTTAAATTATTGCGTCATTTTTTTCTTTGGTCAATCAATTCAATAAAATAATATCAATAATTATAAAAATTACTTAACTCTGTAATTGTGACAATTTATTATTGGTGGTATCTTGGGATTTGTTGGACAACAATCAAAAATAATGTTGGCTTCTTCGATGCAGAAATTACAGCTCTTAGATTAACATAATAAAAAAGTCAGAAGCTCTCAAATTTTTAATAAATAATTTCACATTTTGGAGAAAAAATGACAAAAAAATTTGTGCTTTTTTGCTGTCTTTAAAACTTTTCCGGACATTTATCTAACATAGCCTATATAAAGCTGAAAGCTTTTTATGATATATGATTTAGCACGATCAAAAATAAGTATTCACATAAAAACTATAGAATTTTATAGAGAAATACATATTTTTAATTGTTAAAATATTAGAAATTAATATATGTAACATTGTCAAATTTGAACACAGTTTTCGAGGCGTAAAATCACTAAAATTTAACTCTTTAACTTTACAAACGGTAAATTTTAGGAATAAAAAGATATTAAAGCAAACAGAATTGTTCCAGCTGCATATATTCCTTGGATAATGTACAGACAAAGTTTATATAAAATTTAACGTTGTGTCATACAGTCTTCAGATATGCTACTCAGAATTCGAGTATTTTATGACCTACACATACAAACTTTTGTTCTGAGACGTTATAATTTAAAATTGAAAACTGTTTAATGTTGGAAAAGGTATAATCGATATCAATTTATCGACAAACTTTTGCCACCGGCGACGGTGGCTGCTGGAATTGCACCTATACTTTATAGTTTTGTTGTTTTATTGGAATTTCAACTTTTGTTCATAAATTTTTTGTCTATCGTGTTGTTGGTTAGCTCTCATGCTCTGCGTCTGCATCATTATGGATCAAAATTAAGGTTATGTTGTGCATATCTGAGAGACAAGTGACAAGCAACACGCCAAAGTTTTGCTTGTCCGAGAAAAGAAGTCAAAGCCATTTATTACCTATAACATTAAGCAAATGATCAAACTTATAACCAAGGCTTTAAAAAAGTATCAGAGAACGGGGCTGGCTAGTGATCGAAAGTATTACGTGGAGCTTAGGGACTATGTAAATAGAGCTGTTTCAAGGGAGAAGGCGGCGTTTATGCCGTCTCGGGTCGCCCATTGTAGGGGTGCTGCTCCGGGTGTTGATTTGGAGGTCCTTGAGCGTTTTGACGACAGCATCCTGCGGGACAATCTTTTTCGGTTCTCGCCGGTTGATGGGGATGAGGTGTGGGGGGCTTTCCGACAACTGAAGCGTCGCTCTACTGGATGGGATGCCTTGAGCTATCGAATGTTGACGCTTATTCGTCCGTTTTGCGTTGGAGCTTTGACCTCCATTGTAAATCGGTCATTGTCCGGCGGAGTGGTTTCGGAAGTTTGGAAGTCGGCACTGATTATACCAATGCCGAAGAGTTCAAACATTCGAGAAATCGGAGACCTGAGATCAATTAGTATCTTGCCGACCGGTTGAACGATTATATTGTTCGAAATTTGCTGTTGCCTGATTGCCAGTCGGGGTTTAGAAGGGGCCATAGTACGACTACAGCCTTGTGTAGGGTTGTGGATGACATTGCCGGGAACTTAAATAAGGCTATGGTAACCTTCCTTGTTATGCTTGACCAAAGTAAGGCTTTTGACTTCATTGATTTTGAATTATTGCTGACAAAATTAAGATACCTTGGTATCAGGGGGTTTCAGAATCGGTGGTTCCAAAGTTATCTTTGTGGGAAAAAACAGGCGGTTAGATTGGGCGATGTTCTATCTCAGTGGGTTAATCTGGAAAGTGGGGTGCCGCAGGGAAGTATTTTGGACCCATTGCTTTTCTCGCTTTTCACGGCCGACCTTCCGGAGCAGATTCAGGATTGTCAATGTCACATGTATGCGGATGGTGTGCAGATTTACCTGAGCTGTAAAGTGTCTGATCTGGAATATGCTGTAGGGCGGCTAAATCGTGACCTGGATCGGGTTGGGTTGTGGTGCAAACAGAACGGAATACGATTAAACCCCAAAAAGTGTGTTGCTTTATGCATAGGGAACGAACGATTACGCAAAAGTTTCGATGAGTTGGCGTATCCAATTCTCATTGGCGATGAGGTGAGGGTTGTTGATTCGGCAAGGAAGTCATTTTTGATAAAAAAAACTTAATTTTGACAAGGATGCAAATGCAATTTTTGGCTCTGCAATGGGTGCGCTCAAGTTATTGTACCAGTACAGAATATTGTTTCCTGAAAACCGCAAACTCAGGATTGTTAAGTCCTTAGTATATCCTAAGCTAGAATATTGTTCCACGGTTTATTACGGTTTTCTTACCCAGCAAAGTAAGGGGAGGTTGCAAAGAGTGCAGAATGCTTGTATTCGCTTTGTGGTGCATGTAGGGTTTTGACAACATGTAAGCCCATTCATTATTGGGCTGGAGAAGCTTAATTTGTATAATCGTTTTAAGTACCTGTTTGTAGTCTATTCATTTACGATTTGTATAAGAAAAGTGCCCTTATACCGCAGCAAGCTTTTGGTTAAGAGACTGATGTTAAATAGTGTTAATCTCAGGGCAAACAACTTTGTTCTCTCTCGACACAACTTGGTAAAATTCGAGGGAAGTTTCTCGTATAGGGCAGCTACTGTATTGAATAAATTTGAAAAGTTTTCTTGTTTGTCCTTGTCGTCTTATAGAAAAGCTGTAAAAGTAGAACTGTTTAAGTGTCAAATAGCATAGGAGATATTATTAAGTGATTTATTACTGTAGAATAATAGGCTTTGTTAGTGTTGAGGGTATTTAGTATATTGTTAGTTTTGCGAAAAAAGGGGTGAACAAAAACCAGCAGTATTGCTGAATTTAGAATTAGTTTAAAATATAAAATAAATTTTTCTTAAAAAAAACTAAATTAAGATTTTAAATAACAAACAAAAATATGTTAAAGCCGTTTACAGATAACTTGAGTATTAAATTTTAATTTAAAATTTAAATTCATTTCCTGTCTCAATCAAAATTTGTCATTGGTTCTAAATTGAAATAAATATTGGTATCAAATAAAAATTGGTATCAAAAATGTAGGTAATTTATAAAATAATTTTTGTGTTAATTTAAAAGTTAAATTCGCTTTTCCTTAAAAATGATTAAATTTTTGTTAAGGAAAATATCAAAATTTTCCAAAGGAAGCAATGGGTTTTATGGATTTTACTTTTAATTTAAAATAAAAATGTGTATTTAAGTTTTAATTTGGAATGGAAATTGTATTTTTCTTAAGGGAAATAACGTGATTATTATTATCGCAAGTGGCATAGGAATATACTGGAATTAAAATGACACATTGATACTTATAAAGAATAAATAGTAAAACGGCTTGTCAATCTTGTCATAAAGTTTCTAACATATAAATTTCAGAATCACAAGTAAAATGAAATACACAGAAGCAATTTTAAACTCATGGCGGGAGCGATTTGGCCTCATACCAATGGTATTTATATTTTTACTTTTTTTAACTTTTTTTACAACTTTTTTTAAATTTTAGCCCCCAATCTGGTTTACTCATAGTAGCAAGCCCTTCCCCACCCTCACTCCATTATGGAGCTTCGAAATAAAGGTGGGAGAAGAAATAATTTGGGGGGTCTTCGACCCTCATGACACTGTGATCTGGGCGAAAGTCTGTAAGTAATGTTTATTAACGATATTATCATTATCACTAATTTTTTATTTGTAGCTACCTATTAATATATGAATAAATATAATCTAACTTATTGTAAGTCTTTTTTTTTAATCCATTAGGATTTTCTTTTTTTTTGTTCCCGTGTTGCTATTAGTGATGTTTTTATTCGTTTTATGAAGTGCACACGCTGACTATTACATGAAAAGTTTACATCAGCCATCAACTTGATGTACGGCGCTCCATTTCATGAAATGAACAAAAATTTTGTGTTGATAGTGAAAACAACAAGTATTTAGGTATACACTAAATGGGTGCATTTCCTGAAGTGGATGAAATAAACAATTTCACCAAGTGGGCACAACATAGATATACATACCACTGTTATCATGAACATCCCCATGCCATGCAAATGCTTATGAAACTTGCCGAAAATTGATAAAATGCAACAATATTGATGACTTCTATTGGTTTTTTGAAAAATCTATAATAAAATCGCTAGAAAACTTGAAATAAAGTAGTAATATTCTTACCTCAATATAGCTTTATGATATTTAATGCAAGTGATTAACGCTTCATTAACGTCACTAGGACTACTAGGTCCAACTTGTAGTAAACTTTGCATTTTTATCTTTCACTAGCTGACCCGGCGAACTTTGTTCCGCCTTAATGTCAATAAATAATCATATTTTTTTTTATTTGAAAAAATACAAAAAAAATTAAATTTCTACATCAATCATTCATAATTATTTCTTTATTTTAGTACATAGGTTGCTCTTCATTTAAGTACCTTGTGATACACGACATTTTTTGTTTTATTATCAGGCGCAAAAACAAACAACGCAGATGGTCTTCCGACCCGTGAACATGCCACGTATAATTGACCATGGGAAAAACATGAATGTTCTAGATTTAAACCACAAACTTTTAAGGATTGGCCTTGTGATTTGTTGATGGTCATGGCAAATGCAAGACGTATCGGAAATTGAAGTCTTTTAAATTCAAACGGCATATCGGTTGGGATCATCGGTATCCTCGGAATGAGAACTTCTTCACCTTTGAATTTTCCTATCATTATAGTAGCGTAAATTACATTGTTCATCAATTTTCTAACCACCAAACGTGTACCGTTGCACAGTTTTGGTTGGTTTATGTTTCTAAGCATGATTACTACGGAGCCAACCTTTATGCGTAAATTGTGCGGTGGTAAGCCAGGCACGTCCAAAGAGTTTAAAAATTCAATTGGATAGTTGGTGGCTTCATCTTCATTTGTGACGCAGTCAATAGATTTGAATGAATGCATTGTTCCAATGATCTTATTTTGAATTATGTAGTTTAGGTCATCTACATCTTTATTCTTAGCCGCTAAAATTGCTCGCTCACTCATCCATTCATAATTTTTGTAGTTAGAAATAATTTCTGGAAATACATTGTTGATAAGTTCGTCTTTTGATGAGACAAAATTACAGAAATTATTTGGAAATGATATTAATCCGCTCGATTCATCGACAGGTACTTGACCATTACCGATAGTCAGCAATTGCTCCGAGAAATCTTCAGCAGATGTATCATTAAGCAATGTAACTCTCATGTTTGTTGTCAGTTGCAGTTTCTTCACATGGCGCCATAGATTTGACGATTTGAGGCAAGCGTTTATTTCGTCGGCAGCCGTAGATCTTGGAATTACTGGCAGTATTTGGCGGAAATCGCCAGAAAGTAAAATCATTGCTCCTCCAAAACATCTCGAGTCATTGCGTAAATCTTTTAATGTTCGGTTAAGTGCTTCTAATGCACGTTTATGCGCCATTGTGCATTCGTCCCAGATGATGATTTTCGATACCGCTAAAACTTTGGCCATTGCTGAGTGTTTTGCAATATTACACGTTGGTTCTTCAATAGTTTGAAGATTTAACGGTAATTTGAATGCTGAATGAGCCGTACGGCATCCTTCTAACAATGTGGCTGCTATTCCAGAAGAAGCAACTGCAACCGCTATGTTAGATCTCACCCGAACAGTTGCTAAAACTAATGACATGAGGAATGTCTTGCCAGTTCCACCAGGGGCATCTAGGAAATATAAACCACCATTTTCATCATCGATTGCCTTCATTAAAGTATCATAAACTTCCTTTTGTTGGTAATTCAACAGGGGTACATTCGTTTGAACTACTAAATCTAATTCCTGGTGATCATATTCACGTTCCCGTTCCAATTCTCTATTAAATGCGTCATTCATTTCACGATATGGTGCTGGCATTCCTAACCTGATTAATAAATTACCGCACATGAGGTAACACATATCTTCGATCAAGAGTAAAGCACGATTATGTATCTCCTCATTCATCTCAATATCGTGATTTCTGGAACTGACACGAATTTGACGTAAAATATCTTCTGACATATTATCCTTGTATTTGTGCCACAGGTTACATGGGTTTGATGGAAAACATGTCGAAATTATGATAGCGAATAATGTGCGTATCTGACTTGTAGATGCAGAGATAATGGCTTCAGCGATTGTCGTATCCCAATGACTATCGTTTTCTAATAACTTCAATTCTTCACATGCAGCACGATATGTTGGGCCTGCCAATTTTCAGCTAAATCGGTTCAACCGTTTTTGAGTTATAAGTGAAGTAACTAACACGACTTTCTTTTATATATATAGATTCACTGTTTATACGAATGGGCAATTGGGCAATAATGTTAATTATTTATTTAATAGAAATAGTTTTATTATTGATTTCTTACAAATATCAAATTGTCATCCATACGTCATTACATAGCTGTCATTATACGTCAATTTTGTTATTCCAAGTCTGATTCTTTTTTGTTATACCACGTTTTATAGTGACTGACGTTACATGTCAAGTCACACGGGAATGATGTCGAACGGGATAAAAAGTATCCTATGTCCTTCTCCTGGCTCTAAACTACCTCCCTGCCAATTTTCAGCTAAATCGGTTCAGCCGTTTTTGAGTTATAAGTGAAGTAACTAACACGACTTTCTTTTATATATATAGATTTGGGCAGATTGTGAAGATTTTTTAAATCATCACACAAAAGAGCACATTGTCCAGCAATGAAAGTCATTAAAGCTGCCGCGAAGCTATCAACAGCAATATTTGACCAGCATATAAGGCATGTACTAAAGAAACGTTAGACCACATTTTCTTTAAACTTTATCAAGGGGGTGTGGGGGGAAATGAAACGTGCGTGGCGCATCGTCGTTGTCGTTTTAACAGTACAATTTTGCACCTGCATTTAAGACAATGGGTTCAGATTCTGATGACAGTTTATTTGAATTTGGTGGTGATGGTGATGGTGCTGACAACGGTGGTGGTGAAGAAGAAGAAGATAAAGTTTCTGATTATTTTTCGGATAGTGAAGCAGAAGAAATTTTAAATGGAAGGTATTTTTACCAAAATATTATATTGTCGGACAAAGTATGTGTGATTGAACATTACTACTCAAATGAAAATTACGATTGGATTTGCTTTGATTGTTGGCACGACGACTACGAGCCAAGTCCATTTGATGTGGAATCCAATCATTATATATGTACTGGTAATAAGAATGTCTTTATCGATAAACTTTGTTAAATTTGCAAAAAACTTCTTTTCACCTATTTTATTTCTTCGGTGTGCTTACTTTGTCATGGTCATTAATCTCTTTCTCTCTCTCCCTCCCTCTCCCACCCTATCCCTTCTCCTCCTCTTCCCACTTCCATCAAGCACGCCTTTTAATATAATTCGAGTAGCAGCAGTAGCAAAGCGTCTGTTGTGTGTTCAAAAACAGTTGTGAGTTTACTTTTTTGCTTCTCAACCACCATCAACCATAAAAAAAATTGTAAAATGTCTTCATTCATTAATGCAATTAACGAAATTGGTGGCTGTGATTTTAAGCCCCAATTAAAAACGGGTGATATAAAAATTGACTTTAAATACAAATTGTGTGGTATCAGAAAAATTAGTACTGCACACGGTAAGGCCTTAATTGTGGACGTAGGGGAGAACATTATATTTCTCCCAAAAAGATTTAATACAATTATTAACGGAATCGGCAATGCAAAATTTAATGAATGGAAATGGCTACTACTTGATATATAAAGGGTGCAAGAAATTAGCAAAGAGTCCAATTCCCGTCAACTTGTTTACTTTTGAAAAAATTTAAAATTAACTTTTTTTCTCACCACCACCACCACCAACACCACCATCACCATCATCATTATTTAGTGACTTTCATCGGCTGAAGAAACATGAAAATTGTCAACCTTTGCCAATCGACTACTACTACTACTAGTACTACTATAAAGGACAAGAACAATTATTACAAGAAACGAGTTGATAACTATATAAAACTTTTAAAAGTCTTGAAGCATGATATAAAAATGTACGAAATTACAAGGAAAGTCGCTCGCACAAAATTGCAATAGTCACACATCAATGTTCAGTACCTTTCAGCCCGTCGTCGTCGTCGTCGAGATAAAAATGTATCGGTGTGATATTTGCTTAAAAACTTTTACCCGTAATGACAATTTAAAATGCCATCAACAATGCTGTGGGAAATCTTCCTCAACACCAACACCAACATCAACCCCAACACCGACACCAACACCAACATCATCAACACCATCATCACCATCATCATCGAGGAAACGAGGTATGTTTTTTTATTTTAACTTTAATTTTAACTTTAACTTGTATTGTTTTAGCGCATTCACCTACCCTCAATGATGATCAAATGCACTGCACTGTTTGTAATTTATCGGTCATTCGGCGTCTTTATCAAAGCCATTTGCGGAGTCAAAATCACAAATCCAACGCCTGGCTTCACCATGAAGGTATTGAGGGAGTGTAAATTTAAATTATCAAGTCAGCATTTAAAAATCACATTATATCATTCAAAATTACAAATACAGACACTTTAAATTTAAACATTAATCTTTTCCTATTACAAATTACACCGACACTTGGACAACTTTTAGAAAATTATTTGAAAATATGTGAAAATTTTAAATCCAATATAGAATTTTTTGCAAAGTATTATTTAGATTCTAAAAATCAATTAGACATTAAATCATTTAACACTAAAAATCAAATTATTACAAACACAACTAATTTAGATGAGTTACTTAGTAAATTGTTCTCCGTTATTATGACGAAAACCTCTGAATTCGAAGAGAAAGATTCAGGTGAGTTTTGTTTTTTTTGTTGTATTATTATTAATTTCACATTATCTTTGTGCAGGGTGGGCTTTAGTACAAGTACTTCATGTTGGTCAAATACATCGCTGTGACTGGTAGTTCCTACATCCCACTACTCTCCGATATACAAAACAAAAAGGTAGTACTCAACATTATAAACAACGACAATCAATGTTTTAAGTGGTCCATCCTGGCGCATCTCCATTCATCAACAAACAACCCAAGTCGTGTTACACACTACCAGCAGTACACAAACAAATTAAATTTTGAAGGTATCGATTTCCCCGTGGCTTTAACAGACATTGCACATTTTGAACAGATGAATAATATTTCGATTAATGTTTACGGTTTAGAATTAATCTGTAAGGAAAGTTTTAAAATGTATATAAACAAAGTTGTCGGACCGTTACATTTAACTTCAGCTAAGAAACCAATTCATGTAAACTTGTAATTTTTTTATGTGATGATGATAGTCCAGGTGAAAGTCAATATTGTTTAATTAGGAACATGTCTAAATTAGTACGATCTCAGGTGTCGAAGCATAAACACTCAAAATTTTTATGTGACGGGTGTTTGCTTTTCTTTTCCAATTTTAAAAATTACTCTGCTCACATTCAAGATGATTGCAATAAATTAGTTACTAAATTACCGTCAACAAATCTGCATATACAAGTATGGAAGAATATGCCCTGAAAACATGCTAAAATTTGTAAATTTTGAGAAAAGTTTAAAGATAACTTTTGTCATTTATGCTGATTTTGAATCAATTTTAAAACCTGTAAACAGCTGGTGATCCAAATCCATCTACGTCATACACAAATACCACCCATGTTCACGAGCCATACAGTTTTGCATACCTACAACATAAATTGCAGTTTTGACGATTCGCTTTCATTCTTTAAGATATATATCGTGGAATTGATGCACCTAAAGTATTTAATAACTGGTTAAACAATTTAAACACATTTACGACACTTACTTTAAATACATAGTGCCCATATAATGACGTTTGATGAGGAAACTTTGTTTCAAAATTCTTCTATTTGTCACATTTGCAATAATGACATTATTTGCGATAAGGATAAAGTCCGAGATTATTGTCACCTCACAAGTCGCTTCCGTGAAGCTGCTTACTCAAATTGTAATCTAAATTTTAAAGATGACAAAAGGTATCTACTTCCATACTCACATAAAACACTAGCATGGGGGCATAAAGACATTTGTTTGTACGATAATACACCTGAGAAAAATTTAGATTTATTTTTAGAAATAGCTAATATAACATGTGTAATTAGAATTTAATTTTATTATATGTAATTTTATTATTAATTATATTAATTTTGAAATATATATTTTAACGCGTATATTTTTTTTGTGAGTCCATTTTTCCCTTCCACCCTCCTGCCTCTGACGTCAGCACCAGCGGCACCACGCAGCTGCAAACACACGCAGCCAAAACAAATTTTTTACCGCCATTTTTACCGCAATCGCGCACCCTTAGCCAAAAACGATAACATCCGCAAAAAGGAAAAATTTTTTGTAATCTTTTACAGCCATTTTTTTTCTGTCAAGTTGGTAGCATTTTATTCCTTGCCATTTTTTCTTTCTGTCAGATTGGCAGACATTTTTTTTTCCGCCATTTTTTCTTTCTGTCAAGTTGGCAGACTTTTTTTTCATTACTACTCTCCCCCCTGGTGGTTAGACCACACACCGAACAAATTTCACAAACACTCACTCCTCCCACCTGATTAGACCACACACAATACGTTAGGAGGAGGAGGAGGAAGCTCCCATAAGAATACACAGGGAGGATCTAGAACCGCTCATCTCCCCCTACTCTTCTCCTTACTTCTTTTGGGTCTATTGGTTGAGCTTTAACCTCTTTTCTGTTTTCCTTCTCTTTTTCCCGTTCTCTTCCATCTCTCTTAAACTCCTTGGTTAGGTTTCTACGCCCCCACTTTATTTATTTCCACGCCCCCTATCCTTCCTTTCACTTACCCTATTATCACTTACTCCCGAAAATTCACTTGCGCAGAATATTATTTTAATTACCTATTATAATTTTTTTCCCGACCGATGCAATTTTTCGATTTTTTTCCGATTAATATTTGAACATAAACATACATAAAAATTAAGCATAAATTTAGAACAAACTTTTTTTTTGACGTTTAATACTCAAACAGTTTATCTAACTACCCCCAGGCATCATCAATACATTTAGTAGCAAATCCAATAATTGTACCTTTCTACAAACTGTCCCTAAAAACCCATTCCAACCCTAAACAAGGTTTACAAAATATAACTGCGGGAACAACACTCTTATCAGGAGATCGCAAATATTACGTCAAAATGAGTTGAGCCCGTGCTGACTTTTACTCTAAGATGCAACTAAATTTGTTCAAATTGATTTTCTTCTATTTTTACCAACATTTTATCTGATTGTTGATCAGTTACCAGTTTATTGGCTAACTAGTGACTGGTACAAATAAAATTAAAAAATAAAATTAAAATAATTAGCTAGATAAGACGAAAACAATTGAGTATTAAAAATTTCTAAGTTGATGTGGAAAGTCAAACAAAATTTTTATTTTTTTTTTGATAAGTTAGGAAATAAAATTTTAAATTATTCATCAAAGAATGATAAAATTGGGGTTAATTGCTAAAATACTCATTAACTTTTTTGTTTCAATACAGTTGTATTTTTTTAGTTTTTGACATAAAATTTAAATATTGATCATTTAACTTGTTAGTGGTAAATTAAATCATGTGAAGTTTTGCTATTTTGACAATTGTAATTGTAATTGATTTTTATAACTCTTCAACTAAAGACAAATAAGATCTTTGAAAGTTATTATTTAAGTATATCTTAAGGAAGTTACAGCCTGTCGCACTCTATAACAAAATCTCAAATCTCAAACTTAATTGCATTATAATTGATGAAATGGTACTGATGAGAAAACTCAATTGCGTTTTAATTGAAAACGTCTGATCTTTTATTTAAATTTGAATGGTAGTCGCTGGAAATCCAGCAGTTTCTGTGAGGTTTTATCTGTGTGCATTTACGTGGAATAAAAGAAGAGACCCATTACTTACCAGGACTTTTCCCCTCTTCACCACAACTTCAACAACACTTATTCTTCTCTTCTTAGAGGTTTCACTTCCTGCGTGTTGTTGGATTACTGTGGTAGATACTTCTCGATTTCAATTGACAGTAGGAATCGGTCGAGTTGGCTTAGCCCGCGATAAGGAAACCGGCAATAAATGATTGATTTGATAATTTTTGCAACCAGTAGCGGCGACTAGACGAAGGCCAAAATTGAATCGTTACAACCCTCCTAAAATTTACCCCTTGAAGATAATTCTTATTTAATATCTCCAAAACCGTTTAAGATATAAAAATGAAATTTTGAACGATTACTAATCTACTTATGCTCAATAACACAAAGTAAATAAAATTTGTTACTAAAGAACGGTAATTTAAGGGTTAATTGCTAAAATATTTATTAACTTTTTTGTTTGTAATTTTTTTTAGTTTTTGAGATAAGATCTAAATATTGATCATTTAACTTGTAGCAAAAAATTAAACTTTGTGAAGTTTTGACAGTTGTAATTGATTTTGATAACTTTTCATGTCTCAACTTAAACCAGTTTAAACTTCTTCATTGAATCCGGGTGGTAGTGTGGGCTTTAAGAGAGTTTTAAAAGAGTTTTAAGGCAAAAGGCACTACGATTGTTCATTACTTAAGTAAAATTAATAAAGTATCAATAATGCTACTACCATTGAATATTTCAATTCAATAATAAAGTTTTCGGAATTCTTCGGAGTTTCTTACACTCTTTCCAACCCTCTTAACTTCGACGCTACTGGTCATATTTCTTTGAAAGTTTGCATTACTAGTGTAAAGGAAAAAAAGTTTTGAGTTTTATTTTTTTCAATTTAATGAGCAAAATTATCTCCTAAAGTTTGACGCAACATTACTAAAACACCCTGTATAAATATGTTTTTTTTAATAGAACACCCTGTATATTTTTTAATAATATGATGTAAAAATTAAAAACGAAATTTTTTTATATATATAATGGCTATTTGTAACCATTTTTGATTTTTCGCCCAATAATTACAAAACTCAAGAATAATCCTAAAAAATTAGATTGTTTTACAAATAACTCGACAGATAAAATTGTAATAAGTGCTCCAGATGTTTGCCTATAAAAATACCATAAGTTTTGTTAGTAAGTTTACTTTTTTTTCATTTTTTGCTTTTTATATTATCTGACAAGAAATACACATTTATCGCAGTTACCTGACGTCAGTTGTCATTTTTGTGTCAATTTTGAAACATTTGAAGTTTGTTGTCGAGTTATTTGGAAAACAATCTAATTTTTTAAGATTATTCTTGAATTTTGTAATTATTAAACGATAAATCGAAAATGGTTACAAATAGCCATAGGGGTGTACATACAAAAAAGGTTTGTTTTTAGTTTCTACATCATATTATTAAAAAATATACAGGATGTTCTGTTTGAAAAATTAAGTTTAGCCATCCTGTATAATTTTTCAAAAGTAAAAACGATCTAAAGACATTCTACAGATATTTTCTAACTAGTTCTTACATAATTTTTTCTTAGAACTCGTAATTGTGACTTTAGTGATGTTTTAACATGCATCTGCAGATGCGATTATTTGAACAAAAAAAATTGCTACATCCAAGTGATTTGAAAATAAGTCAGCAATAATGTTGGAGTGAAAAGAGTGTAACAAAAAACTCCAAAAAATTTTCTTTGACACACAACATTCTAGGTATTTAGAAAAATATTACTAGCCTCTGTATGTTCAGAAATAATTTCTGGTTATAGACTTCTTTCTCTAGTTTATTTGTGTTCTTAAAACAAGTTTCTAGCTGTCATAGAACTCAAGTCATCGAAGTTGGACGCACTATTGCCCTACCCTGTATACTACAGTAATGTTCACTTATAACGAACCCGTTTATAACGATCTACCGCCTATAACAAACCTTAAAAAGTTGAACGAAAAAACGCCCATAAGCACAATGCAAAAAAACACTTGCGGTTATAACGAACATCGGTTATAACGAACCGTGTTCTCCGGTCTGCAGAGGTTCGTTACAAGCGAACACTACTCAATTTTCATAGAGATTAGTGTGTATTGGTCCTAACGCAAAATTTTTACATAGTGTGGCCAAACATTTACGCCTCAAACGTTTTCCAAATTAAAGAATCTTTAATTTTGTTGCCGTGAAAGTAAATTTACTACATTTTAAAGAAAACAAACATTTAGTTGTAGCTGTTTATTTGAAGAACTATTATAAAGATACTTGATGCATGTGCAAGGATTCTTTGCAAAGCTACAAAGTGTCTTGAATAAGTGATGATAAATGTAAGAAGTAACCAACTACCTAGACAAAAGTTTAAAAATTTAAGTAAGAAGCAACCATTATCATATTTAGAATTATGAGGAACAAAAATTAGTTTGTTTGCGGGACTTGTGTGTAATTGTAATGAACACTCATCATTTTTTGTCATTGTCATTCATTTGAATAAGCATTCCAAGATAGGACCATGAACCTTTGATGATCTATTAAGTTACAAAATAATTAAAATATAAAAATAATTCATTAACCTTACGTTTATGAAAGTCCCTAAAGAGAGTTCAAAATGGCCCAAAGCTTTAAACGTTATCGGTCTTTGCGTTCTGGAAATGAATAAAACCAAATTCTTCTTGACCGCGATTGGAGCTTTCAACCAATCACAATCGTATATTGCGAAAGGAATTTTGCTACTCTAAAAATTAAGACATATTACTTTGACGCTTGTCGTTTAACATACGTTAGCTAATTAATTTCTGCGACTTACATATTGTAAAACAATGTCACCAAACCAACAATAAAATAAAACTTGTCCGAAAATCCCCAGCTGGTAATTTATTGCTGCATAAAACTCGATACTAAACCGTTCTAGCTGAAAGTTAAACATTTGAATTATTTGTGGTTTTTACGAGTATTATACAGGGTGCCCCAGAATAACTTTAACAAACTTGAAAAACTGATATAAAATAAAAAATAAAGAAACTTTCATTAATAAACATGCGCTCGAAAATGCTTGATAACGGAGAAAGATTTAGACAACCGTTTCTGAGAAATTCTTGACTAAATGGTCAAAACACCTCAATTTGCTTTTACAAAATTGTGGTTTGTCACCTAGTTTCTGAAATATTTGCGTTCAAAACCGATAGGTAGTCCATTTTCTAAAATTGAGGTGTTTTGACTATTTAAATCAAGAATTTCTCTGAAACGATTGTCCAAATCAAAATTTTATGAAAGTAACTTTTTATCTCAAATTGAATGCAAAATTCTAGAATGTCACCAAATTTTAAATATTTTTAGTGACGTCGAAACTGGCAGAAGAAAAGGGAACACACTTCCTAATATCTACGCCACGGAACAATTATGCCAACGGTACTACATAATAACTTATTTCAGTAGTAGGTATACATGTGCAAACAATGGAGAAAATCGATTATAAGAGTTAAGAGTTACGACAAAAAACGATTTTTGAAACTCAACTTTGAATACCTCATTCCCCGTCAAGCGTTTTTGAAAGTATATTTATTAAGAAAAGTTTCTTTATTTTTTGATTTTCTATCCGCTTCTCAAGTTTGTCACAGTCATTCC
The DNA here is from genome assembly GCA_951805265.1 of Schizotus pectinicornis. NCBI lineage: Eukaryota > Metazoa > Arthropoda > Insecta > Coleoptera > Pyrochroidae > Schizotus > Schizotus pectinicornis. The sequence continues at coordinate 8,283,511 of OX638209.1, read as the reverse complement.
GGGACACCCTGTCCCTGCTCACTTAGTAAAAATTGTTCATTTGGTCCACTCCATAAAACGCATTTGCTTACCTTTAGTATAATCACTCTCAGCATAAAAATTTTGTGCATTTTATAAAACAAACGTTCTTGGTAAAATGTGTTATAATTATGGCTGATGTAATCTTTTTATGTAACGCTCAACAAGTGTTCATTTTATAAAACGGATAAATAGGTACTTACCTACTTCAAAACGTGAACGTGACCTAACTTTTAGCGATTTTATTTTTATTTTATTTTAGCTGCTTGTGTTTCTTTAATTATTATTTGATGTTGTTTAGTGAACACCTTAGTAGGGGGAGGTGAATGTAACATGGCACCTGTCTAATTAAAAATAAAAAAGTAGATATCTAATTAATTATTTATTTATTGCCATCATAATTATAAGAAAAAATGTAAAATCGAGGCGATTTTGAAAGTAAAAAAAATAAATTGAATTTTATCTAAGGCTTAAAAAAAAGACTTGCAATAAGTTAAATTTAGTTAGATCATTGGAGTTCATATATTCTGGCGTACTTACAAATAAAAGATTAGTGATGACAATAATATTAATAAACAATACTTACAAATTCTCACCCTGATCGAGATTGAGGACCCCCCAAATTATTTCGTCTCTCAACCGTTTGTTAGAGACCCATAATTGGTCGGGGATGGGAAGGCAGTTTGCATTATTTATAAACACGATTGAAGGCTAAAATTTAAAAAAGTTTAAAAAAATAGTTCAAAAAGTAAAAATATAAATGTCATTAGCTTGAGGCCAAATGCTTATTCTGAAATTTAGTTGTTAGAAAGGCTAACGAAGAAGCGCTCAGGGGTTATGCAATTAGGAAAAGAGCCAACAAGCCATATCACATTGTTTGTTTATAGATTATTAAAATACATACAATTTAAAATAAAACTGTTATTACAGCTATATGCGTCTTTTATTTTCTTTATAATTGAATCAAATTGCATCACGGACATGCAATGTACATTATTGGGTATTGAGAAAATAATTAGAGATACCTATTAAATTTATCCAAATGCAACTTTATATCAGCATAAATATTATCGGTTTCAATATTTATCACAAAATTATCTGTATCCATAATATAGCACAACGATTCATAAAATTGTGGTAAAAGTCATATATGATGTAAATGTAGGTTGATAGTTCGAGAACGGAGAAACCAATTATAATAAATAGGTTTATTGTAAGTACTTTATGCTCGGTTTCACAAAGGAACATTAAAGTAATGTTGCTTTAATCGTTCGTTAAAAAATTGTTGAAATTTTTTTGTAGGGTTATCGGCGAATTTTTAGAAATATGAAAAGTAACAATGGGAATGTCTATCAAACACCTTACGAATTGTAACAATGGATTATGGCCAATCAAAATAATAAAAAAATGAAAACAAAAGGGTATCAACCATTTATGAACCATTACGTCAATGTAAAACCGGGTATTAAACTTTATTATAATAGAACAATAGACCAATCGTTAGTCTTTAGTGTTAAAAAAGTATGGCTGTAACTAAAAGTTTTATTTCATGTATTTTAATAATCTATAAACGTACGTATGTGATATGGCTAAGATATATATGGCCTTATGCGATTTCAAGTATCCATTTGTGTTGTGTACCTACGTCTAACGAGTAAGTGTTATTAAATTGCCAGTTTCTATGCAAGCCGTTTTACTATTTATTCCGATTTATTCTCTGTAGGTATCAATGAGTTATTTTAATTTCATTATATCCCTGTCACTTGCGATAATAATAATCACGTTATTTTCTTTAAAAAAATACAATTTCCATTCCAAATTAGAACTTAAATACATATTTTTATTTTAAATAAAATCAAATTTGTTACTAATTTTAAGAATCTCTTTTTCACATTGTATTTAAATCGTACAAACATTTTTGGAAGATTTCAATTTAGCTGCCTCTTTGATTTCCATTGAATATGAATTTCTATGCCACTTAGGATGTTCTTGCGGTGTTTTTATTTAATTTGTTGTGTATTTTTCTTGCGATTGAATTTTAATGTCATTTGAATTTATCATAAATGTACATATTTTATTTTAAATTAAAATATTAATTCGGTTGTGTTAATTCGATTCAATGTGAATTTCTATGAGATTTGATCTCTTTGTGTGGTATTTATATTAGCATTGTTGTTAATTTTGTTGTTTGTGATTCAATTTTCTTTACACTTGAATTAAAATGAAACATTGAGAATGATGTCGCATTGACACGCCAAAATCACGTTTTTAACGTAGAAGTTTTTTCAAAAAAAAATATAAACAGCCGAATAAGCAAATAAAATTTAAATTACTAAATGCATTTAACTTTTAGTTTAAAATATAAAATAAATTTTCCTTAAAGAAAACTAAATAACAAACAAAACTTGATTATTAAATTTTAATTTAAAATCTAAATTCATTTTCTTTCTCATTAAAAATTTATCATTGGTTCTAAATTAAAATCGGCAACAAAAATGTAATTTATAAAATCATTTTTGTGTTCACTTAAAAGTTAAATTCACTTTTCCTTAATGATTTTTGTTAAAAAAATATCAAAATTTTTCAAAAAAAGCAATGGGTTTTATGTATTTTACTTTTAATTTAAAATAAAAATATGTATTCAAGTTTTAATTTGGAATAGAAATTGTAGGTATTTTCCTTAAGGAAAATAACGTGATTTGTAACACGAGCCTCTACTTAATTCCCCGACCGACCACGCCCCCCCGTTAGAATCGCCAGTTTCGCGCGACTCAGCTGGACGATGCAGCGCCGCCAAGCGTCCGGGGACTGCATCGTCGCCTCGCTCGTTACTGCGCCCCTCCGTAGATGGCGCAGCATACAATCGCCCGCTACCCTGTCCTCGGTATAATCCTATATATGGACAGGGCCTCGATCACCAAGGCAGTCTCAACTCACGCAGTCTACAGTCACCATCCATTCGGACGACTACTAAGACGATTTCCTTGGCGGAACAACCAACCTACAATTATGGTGCGGCCCGTGTGCCCCGACTAATACAGTAGTTTCTCTTGTAACCGCCTGATGTATTGTTTTACTACTTTACTGAATAAATCGCTCTTACAACTGACGCCCAAACGTGGAGCCCGAAACCCACGGAGTAGTGCCGCAGCCCGAGTGCTCCACTAACCCCTCCAAGGAGACGACGACCAGTGCGCAGCCCGAGTGCTCCACCAACCCCTCCAAGGAGACGACGACCAGTGCGCAGCCCGAGTGCTCCACTAACCCCTCCAAGGAGACGACGACCAGTGCGCAGCCCGAGTGCTCCACCAACCCCTCCAAGGAGACGACGACCAGTGCGCAGCCCGAGTGCTCCACCAACCCCTCCAAGGAGACGACGACCAGTGCGCAGCCCGAGTGCTCCACTAACCCCTCCAAGGAGACGACGACCAGTGCGCAGCCCGAGTGCTTCACTAACCCCTCCAAGGAGACGACGACCAGTGCGCAGCCCGAGTGCTCCACCAACCCCTCCAAGGAGACGACGACCAGTGCGCAGCCCGAGTGCTCCACTAACCCCTCCAAGGAGACGACGACCAGTGCGCAGCCCGAGTGCTCCACTAACCCCTCCAAGGAGACGACGACCAGTGCGCAGCCCGAGTGCTCCACCAACCCCTCCAAGGAGACGACGACCAGTGCGCAGCCCGAGTGCTCCACCAACCCCTCCAAGGAGACGACGACCAGTGCGCAGCCCGAGTGCTCCACCAACCCCTCCAAGGAGACGACGACCAGTGCGCAGCCCGAGTGCTCCACTAACCCCTCCAAGGAGACGACGACCAGTGCGCAGCCCGAGTGCTCCACCAACCCCTCCAAGGAGACGACGACCAGTGCGCAGCCCGAGTGCTCCACCAACCCCTCCAAGGAGACGACGACCAGTGCGCAGCCCGAGTGCTCCACTAACCCCTCCAAGGAGACGACGACCAGTGCGCAGCCCGAGTGCTCCACCAACCCCTCCAAGGAGACGACGACCAGTGCGCAGCCCGAGTGCTCCACCAACCCCTCCAAGGAGACGACGACCAGTGCGCAGCCCGAGTGCTCCACTAACCCCTCCAAGGAGACGACGACCAGTGCGCAGCCCGAGTGCTCCACTAACCCCTCCAAGGAGACGACGACCAGTGCGCAGCCCGAGTGCTCCACTAACCCCTCCAAGGAGACGACGACCAGTGCGCAGCCCGAGTGCTCCACTAACCCCTCCAAGGAGACGACGACCAGTGCGCAGCCCGAGTGCTCCACCAACCCCTCCAAGGAGACGACGACCCGTGCGCAGCCCGAGTGCTCCACTAACCCCGCGCAGGAAGGTGACGAAGCGTCCCTGTCCTTAGACGAACCCGACAGTGCTTCAAGTGCAGCCAGTTCGTGTGTGCCCCAAGAGCGGCCAGTTCAGTGCGCCCCAGGTCATTCGAAGACCCAAAAACGTCACAAACACCAGTGCGGCGTAGCCCCCGGTTTACCATGGCTCTTACACCAGAAGCTCTGGAACAAATCTTGCGGCGAGTGACGCCCAACCCCCGCACGTGTCACATGACACAGTGCCCAGCCCGGTTCGACGGAACTCGAGACCCTCACCTGGTGGGGGCCTTCATAAGAAGCACAACCTTCTTCAAGGAACACCATGCGAACCGACGCCAGCGGATATGCGCTCGGAGCAGTTCTCCAGCAGGGGGAGACAGACAGCGAGCACCCTATGGAGTAGGCCAGCCGCTTGTTGTTAATCGCTGTCGAGAAGAATATTCTTCGAAGTTCGCACCTCACCAGGATGGCCCCTACGTGATAACGCCTCACCGAGAGCCTACCCTACGATACGCGATACGAGATCGCGCAGCCCGATCTGCAAGACGACCATGTCTTCGCCTTACGCCCCTATCAACTTGGTACCGGCGTCTCTACTCCCTCGCCAGTAGCCCCACCCGCCGTCGAGGACGACTGCGGAAGCACCAACCCTAGGTGCAGCTCGTGTTTTTAAGATTCAGGCTTAAGGACGAGGGCGTTTCCTTAATCCTGAGGGGGAGTTTGTAACACGAGCCTCTACTTAATTCCCCGACCGACCACGCCCCCCCCCCGTTAGAATCGCCAGTTTCGCGCGACTCAGCTGGACGATGCAGCGCCGCCAAGCGTCCGGGGACTGCATCGTCGCCTCGCTCGTTACTGCGCCCCTCCGTAGATGGCGCAGCATACAATCGCCCGCTACCCTGTCCTCGGTATAATCCTATATATGGACAGGGCCTCGATCACCAAGGCAGTCTCAACTCACGCAGTCTACAGTCACCATCCATTCGGACGACTACTAAGACGATTTCCTTGGCGGAACAACCAACCTACAATTATGGTGCGGCCCGTGTGCCCCGACTAATACAGTAGTTTCTCTTGTAACCGCCTGATGTATTGTTTTACTACTTTACTGAATAAATCGCTCTTACAGATTATTATTATCACAACTGGCATAGAAATATAACGGAATTTAAATGACACATTAAAACCTATAAAGAATAAATAGTAAAACGGTTTGTCATAAGTTTCTAACATTTGAATTTTAGAATCACAAATAAAATGCAATACGAAAGAGCAATCTTGAACGCATGGCGGGCGAGATTTGGCCGCAGAGCAATGGTATTTATATTTTTACTTTTTTAACTTTTATTAATTATTTTTTTTAAATTTTAGCCCCCAATCGTGTTTATTAATAATTGCAATCTTATACCCATCCCCGGTCCACTATGGACCTTCAACATAGAGGTGGGAGAGTATATAATTCGGGGGGCCCTCGACCCCGAGAATACTGTGATCTGGGCGAGAGTCTGTAAGCGAAGTAATGTTTATTAACGATATTATTATTATCACTAATCTTTCATTTGTAGCTACCCAATAATATATGAATAAATATAATCTAACTTATTGTAAGTCTTTTTTTTAATCCATTAGGATTCTCTTTTTTTTGTCGCCATGTTGCTAATAGTGATGTTTTTATCCGTTTTATGAAGTGTATACGTTGACCATTACAAGAAAAGATTAGATCAGCCATCAACTTGATGAACGGCGCTCCATTTCATGAAATGAACAAAAATTTTGTGTTGATAGTGAAAACAACACGTATTAGGTATACACTAAATGGGTGCATTTTCTGAAGTGGGCACAACATTCATATACATACCACTGTTATCATAAACATCCCCATGCAAATGCTTATGAGACTTGCCGAAAATTGATAAAATGCAACAATATTGATGATTTCTATTGGTTTTTTGGAAAATCTATAATAAAATCGCTAGAAAACTTGAAATAAAGTAGTAATATTCTTACCTACCTCAATATAGCTTTATGATATTTAATGCAAGTGATTAACGCTTCATTAACGTCACTAGGACTACTAGGTCCAACTTGTAGTGAATCTTGCGTTTTTATCTTCCATTTGGGGAGATTGTGAAGATTTTTTAAATCATCACACAAAAGAGCACATTGTCCAGCAATGAAAGTCATTAAAGCTGCCGCGAAGCTATCAACAGCAATATTTGACCAGCATATGAGGCATGTACTAATCACTTGGTGAGCATAAGTCATTTCATAGAAAGGTGAAATGTTTGTATTGTACGGATACCAAGACAAAAATGGCAAACCACCATCTTTATATGATTTGTTTGCAATAGGTGTAACTGCCCACATAAATAAAGTTAAAGTAGCACAAGTTGTCCAAATGTTAAAAGAGCGCTTCCAGATATTCATGATTTCGTAGAGGACAGTTTTCTGATGTTGAGTTTTGGGTTGAAAGAAGCGCTCATTAAAATCATTTAAAATCATCTTCATTGCAGATACGTTTTTCATGATAAAAATTGCCTTAATCACCGCCACCATTTCTATTAACCCCACACATATAGATAATGCTAAAAGTTCTAGGTCTTTATATATGAAGAAACAGTTGATAACTTGCATCAAAACATGCAATGAGGACAGAAGTGTAGTAATCAGGAAAGAATACGCGCCATATAACTTCGAATATTGCTCGGATCTTGGCACTATTCCAGTTACTTCCAATATGAACGTATTCAGCTTTAACATCTCCTTAATGTCGAATTCCTTCATAGCGCAATCCTAAATAATCATTTATGATCAGACTCAAAGACATGAAAATTTTGATCTATTCACCTTTCAGTAGATGTAGGTACAGCCGCGTTCACTGAAAAAGCCCAGGGTAAAGTAAAATTAATTCCAACTTACGTTACACTTGCAACCAGGCTAGACCACGCGGTAGAGTTTGTTTGAGAACCGCACAGGTAAACTAGGATTGGTCGAAATAGAGTGGCACATTTCAGTTTCAAATTCAAAACAGCGTCAAGCACACCGCTCATGACGAGAAGTTTTAGTCGCTTGGTTAGTGACGCCCATTGTCACAAGTCTCAACTAGGTAGCGGTAGAGTGAACACCTGCCTCGAGAGCGAAGACAGTGAGTCAAAGCCACCAGTGGCGTTCTAAATTAATCCTAGTGTAGTGACAATCTGTTAAATTAGAAATAGTCAACAAAGTTTAGAAATCAGTGCGAACTGCAATACTAAGAATATTGTTAAAGCAAAGCAACGAAACTGTGGCGGGAAACCGCGCTGTTGAACATAATATAGTGACACGTGGTGACAGTGCAACAAAGATATTTAAAGAAGTAATTAAAAACGATAATCCGACAATGTCGGAGTTACCGACGTTCATCAAACCCCAAAAAGCGGAAAAGCTAAAAACAGCCAATAAAAGGAAAAATAACGGAGACATTACGGAATTTGATGAACAAACAGCAAACAAGAAAACAAAGAAGAAGTGGAATAAATTCCCTGAAAACTCACAAGAAATACAACTAAGTAATCCCTACGAAGTTCTGAGAGATCACGAGGACACGGACAACAGCGACGAAGAACTAATGGAACACGAGGAAAGCGGTACCACATACCAAACAGCAAATAAATCAACATCAAGAAATTCAGAAAAAAAAGCAGAAAAACCACCAGTAATAATAATGCATGGTAAGACTAAGCAACACGTACAACTAATAAACTATCTAAAGGAGAGAGTGAAACAAGGATTTAACATAAAATATACAAAAAATAACACTTCAATATACGTAAACGAATTGAACGAATACAAACTTCTTCTCGAAGAACTTGAAAAATCACCTGAAAATGAATTCCATACATACGCAACGAAATCTGAGAAAACTCATGCTTTTGTTATAAAAGGACTACACTCAAAAATAGAAGAAATGGACATCCTGCAGGAATTACAGGAAAATAACATAAAAGCACAAAAAGTGTTCCTTATGAAAACAATCAATCCGATGTACATGGTTGTAACAAGTAGTGATGTCACACTTAAAACTCTACAACAAAAGACGCACGTCATCCAACACACGCGCATCTACTGGGAGAGATTAATAAACAAGAAAGCCATAGTTCAGTGCCATAAATGCCAAGCCTGGGGGCATGCTACAACTAACTGCAGAGCCAAACCTGCTTGCTTAAAATGTGCTGGATCACACTTAACCAAAGAGTGCAACAGGAACGAAAATGATGAACTAAAATGCGTCAACTGCAAGGAAGTAGGTCACATGTCAAATAGCACAAGCTGTGCTGTGTACTTAGGTAAAATAAACAACATTGAAGAGAAAAAGAACACAAATAGCACCAGAAAACCCTATCGACGAGACGACGCTGGCAGAGAAAGACATCCCCCACAATTTATAGAAGCGCCTATTCCCAAAAATAACATCTGGCAAATCAGAGAACAACAAAGGAATAGTCTATCGGTTTTTCCGACCTCCTCGGAATCGGTCAAAGCAACCAGCCAATTCCAAGAACCCCAGCTAGGACAGGTAGCAAAACACACAATGGAAAGAAACGGTGAAGAAAACGAAGGTAGGGAAAATTCCAATGACCAACTTCCAGGCAAGTACAACCATGAAGACCAAGCCGGCAAGTTCTGTGAGTTAAACAGAGAGTTCGCAAAATTGCACGAACTAATTAATATAGATAGAATGCTTGCAGCAGTGCGCGATCTAAATATGCTACTAAAAAACTGCGAAACTAGTCAAGATAAATTTACAACATATTTAAATTTTACTAAAACTATTCATTCTTATGGTATTTAAGCTAAATATAGGAGAATGGAACGCAAATAGCGTGAAACCCAAACACGCGGAATTAACACAATTTTTAATCACACACAAGATTGATATACTCATAATCACAGAGACAAAATTAACACGTAGAGACAAATTTAAGGTTAGAAACTACAACATTGTTAGAAAGGATAGGGCTGATGGCACAATAAATGCAGGAGGAGTACTAATTCTGGTGAAAAATGACATACCATTTAAACACACTAACATTTTATGCAACAACTTAGAGTCAATCGCAATTAAATTATATGACGGTACAGTAATAGCTGGAGCATACCAAAAACCCTCAATAAATATATCCACGGCGGATTTAGACTTAATTTTTGATCTGGGAACCAAAGTTATTCTTTTGGGAGACTTTAACGCTCACAATCAATTATGGAACTGTAATAGAAATGATACTAGGGGCAATACACTACAAAAATACGCAGATGATAATAGATTAAACATAATATTCTCAAATACGCACACCAATTACCCGCCTAACGGTACATCTCCTTCAACAATAGATCTAATTATTAATAAAAATTACCAAAATATCACAACTCCTATCTCTCACCCTGAGTTATCATCCGACCATAATCCAATAACAACCATAATAACAACAAATCATAGGGAAAATCTAACGAAAATAATAACAACGTACACAAATACCAACTGGAAAATATTCAGACAGATCTTGGACAATAAAATTAATATTAACCCTAATATTGGATCACCGATAGAAGTAGATTTGGAAGTAGCTAAATTAGTTGAAAATATTAAATTTGCAAAATCAAAAACCTCCAAATCAATTAAAATTCGATCAGATATAAATAATCTCCCAGAAGACATAACCAAGGAAATTAAAATAAAAAACAAATTAAGAGCTAAGCTCCAACAAACGGCAGACGTAATTTATAAAAATTTACTAAAGGAACAATCAAATAAAGTAGACTCAATGATACGCATATTTAAAAACGATCAATGGACACAAAAACTAGAGTCACTAAACACAAACAGAAATGATCTCTGGAAATTAACAAAAGCCTTAAAAATTGAGAGAACGCCTGTTCCCACCCTTATAGAAAATAATATGATATCAATTACGGATCAACAAAAAGCTGAACACCTAGCAAATGCTTTTGAAGAAATACATAAAACTGACACAAACGTAATGACTGAAGAACAAACTACAATTTTCGATCTATTCAAATCAATTAAAAACCAACCTGTTGTAATTAGTAAAAGAAAATTAAAGAAACTCTTAACGTATCCCGAAGAAATCAAAAATGTAATTAAAAATTTGCCAAATAAAAAGGCACCAGGCGAAGATGGAATAGAAAACAAAATTTTAAAAAATTTAAGTAAAAAAGCTATAGTGCAATTTATGTACATAATTAACTCAATGTTTAAATTATCCTACTTTCCAAAAAATTGGAAAAGAGCAATAATTGTGCCTATTCCTAAACCAAACAAGGATCACTCAAACCCAAGTAACTACAGACCAATTAGTTTATTAAACACCATGTCAAAAGTAGCAGAAAAATTAATCCTAACACGACTTGACAAATTAGATAAGAAACTTAAATTAACAGCAAATGCCCAATTTGGATTTAGGAATGGACACAATACTGCACACCAGGTTGCAAGAATTTGTAATGACATAATATATAACTTTAATGTAAATAAAGTTACTGCAATGGCCTTACTAGATTTTCAAAAAGCATTTGATAGAGTTTGGATAGCCGGGCTTGTCTATAAATTAAGCGAACTAAAACTGCCTTTACATCTAGTGCAGCTCATAGATAGCTATCTCGAAAACAGAAATTTTAAAGTAAAAATAAATAACTCATTATCTAAATTAAAATCAGTAGAGACAGGAGTGCCACAAGGCTCAATACTTGGACCAAAATTATTTACGCTATACATTAATGATATGACAAAATTTAAACAAACTAACACAGCATTATACGCTGATGATACAGCTATATATGCTCACTCATTCAGCGCTATTGTGGCAAACAAACAAATTCAAATTCACTCAGATATACTTGAAAAATACTATGAAAAATGGAAAATTAAAATAAATCCCGATAAAAGTGAAAACATCATATTTAGCCGAAAATTTACAAATAGTAAAACTATAACCCCATTAAAAATTTGCAATGAAACAATAAAACCAACAAAGACAGTTAGATATCTGGGAGTTGTACTGGATCAAAGGCTTAATTTCCATGAACACCTGAAACAAACAATTAAAAAGGCATACTATACACAACACCGATTGTTTCCTTTATTAATAAGTAGTACCCTAAACCAAAAAAACAAAAAATTACTATATACTGCTGTCATCAGACCAATATTAACCTACGGGGCCTCAATATGGGTTAAAAGCTCTAAAACAAGAATCAAGCCACTTCAGATTTTCCAAAATAAATGCTTGAGGTTAATAACAGGTAAAGATAGATACACGAGAGTAGACACACTGCATGAAATAACAGGATTACCCACTATTAGGCAATGTATAACGATTTTAGCTGAAAATTTTTATAAAAAACTAAACCTTATAGAGAACCCACTTATTAACAATATAACGCAAGTTAAACAACACAATAGTCCCTTTAACATAAAACATAAATTTCTACATCAAAGTACGTCCATTTTTATAGATCCATAACATTTACTGTGCCATCAATTCTGCAGAACCACAATTGTAAGAATAAAGATAAGTTTTTAAATGTATAAAAATTTATCTAAAAAGTAAAATGTGTTAGAATAAATAACATAAATAAACAAATACTTAATTATCTAAAGCAGGTTTTCAGATTCTAATATTTTTCCTGTATAGTAATAAAATAAAAATCCTCCTTTAACATAATGTAAAATAATGTAAGCTAATTAATTATCTTAAGTAATCAAAACAAGAAATAAAAAACGGGGTAATAAGTGTCTATGCTAGACACAGGGATACTTCTGGTAGTATGTAAGCTAGATAAGAACAAAACATTTTTAATGTAATGTATGATCAAAATGATATAATAAAGAAATTTTTAAATGCAAATGCAATGCCCATTGTCACCATTCGAGAGAGTTGGGATCAGGGGTTCGATTCCCTTATCTCCTCGTCTTTTATTTTATATTTATTATTTCATATGCAATTTAGTAATAATTATGACCTTAATTTGTGTTTCTGATATAATTACAAGCCTCTTTCTAGAATATTAAAATAGACAACTTTCTGAAGCAATTCCAGTAAAATATTTTCACTTATAATATTCCTAGTGCATTGATTATTTCCGGATATTAATCAAAGCACGAGGGCATATTCGGTAAGAAAATCGCAACGACACAGACATTGGTCCATTATGTCATTATGATGTGATTATTAATAAATAAATGATTTTGATTGGCTGAAATAATTTCCACTTATTAATTTCATGCTAAGTGCAAAAATTTCCAGGAAATTTTTACATTGTCGTAGAAATGACACCGAATTCTATTTTTCTATTGGCTACTTTTGTTTTTTGAAAAATACTATTGCAACAACGGGCACGAATCAATTATGGATGTGAAGAAGGAGTTAAATTCCTTTTCTTAAATTATTATTTCATATGCAATTTATTAATCACCATTAATCTCGTTCTGCAATGTTAAAATTGAAGTAAAATATTTCCGTTTAATTGAATAAGTATTAATTTTTAATTTACTTTTCGAAAAATATTATTGCAACAACGGGCTCGAAACAATTAAAGATATGAAGGACTTGAATAGGATAATGATATGTAGAAACTTTTCAACGGGATTAATTAAAACTGTAAAGTTGCAGGTTGTTACGGGTAGGTATAATGTTTAATTTTAACACCCAAATTTTACCAACACATTGAAACACATTATAACAGGTAGTATACAATGTTACCATCAATTATTATGGCACCCTTTATTCATTGCCGTCCTTGAAATTTGGTTTACCTGGCTTTCTAACTGAAGTCGCTGGCTCGTGTCACTGTGAATTTACTTAGGTAGAAAGAAAAAGGATGGAAAAGAAACATGAAACATCGAAGCGACAAGTTGGTGGCAGATGTTGTCGCCTCGATAACGTGCAACTCTCATTCTTTGCCAAGTGCCAGTCACGTGGGCGTGAAGGGTACTACCAGTGGCGGCTCGTGGTAATTTAGTACGGGGGGTCAACGGAGAGACAAATGTTTTTCAATGTTTAAACTATTGTTCTTTCTTAGTTCTTTGATATTTGGCACTACCGGCACAGACATAATGCATAAAAACAAACGCAGCAATAAACATGAAACTTGACAACCTCCGCACGCGACCCGAAAATCGGAAATAAAAATCAGCTAATGTTTAACCAGCAAACAATAATATTCATCGACTAAAGAAAGCAGTCCGATAAAATTTTCACACTGCAGGCCTTAATTAAGAAATACGATACGTTTATTTTTAGTTATTTGTTGATTTTCCGTGCGTTGGCAGGTTGCAGGTTTATATTCTGAAATCTTGGGCTTATCACCGCAAAGGATTGAATACGACGTAAATCTCCTTTTCTAACTTGCACAAAACCTGGTATCAGTCTGTTTCATTCGCACCTACATGCAGTATTGGATTCAGTCCTTGATTTCTAATGCAACTGTTTCTCCAAAACTTACGGATTTCTGCCCGAGTTATTTGAAAACGTAGAGAAAAAACTCTAAATACTTCTTGAATTGAGGAAGACTCTTTATGCCAGAATTAGTTTCTGACATGTCGATAATAGAGATTTTTCCTCAATTCAAAAAGCATTTGGAGTTTTTTCTCTACGTCTTCAAATAACTCGACCAGAAATCCGTTCATTTTGGTGAAACAGTTGCTTTAGAAATGAAAACCTGAACTAATTTTGACCAGAAAATCGATAAGGTCAATACCTTTTTGTAATCAGGAGAACTCCTTTTATCAGATAGGGCAATAAAAAAGATATGTTTGTATTTAAAAATCAAAAGTTGGTCCACTTCCGGTTGATATTTTAATCACCGGATTCACCAATCGTTTGTATTTGTTAATTAATAATAATAAATAATGTTATTATTGTATGCAAACTATTATAATGTGTTAGTAAAATTTGGGTGTTAAAATTAAACATTATACCTACCCGTAACAACCTGCAACTTTACAGTTTTAATTAATCCCGTTGAAAAGTTTCTACATATCATTATCCTATTCGAGTCCTTCATATCTTTAATTGATTCGTGCCCGTTGTTGCAATAGTATTTTTCAAAAAACTAAAGTAGCCAATAGAAAAATAGAATTCGGTGTCATTTCTACGACAATGTAAAAATTTCCTGGAAATTTTTGCACTTAGCATGAAATTATTTCAGCCAATTAAAATCATTTATTTATTAATAATGACATCATAATGACATAATGGATCAATGTCTGTGTCGTTGCGATTTTCTTACCGAATATGCCCTCGTGCTTTGATTAATATCCGTAAATTTTATTCTCATGCATTTCCAAAACGTAATTAATACGTTTTGGAAATGCCTTCGAAAAAATTTCCGGAAATAATCAATGCACTAGGAATATTATAAGTGAAAATATTTTACTGGAATTGCTTCAGAAAGTTGTCTATTTTAATATTCTAGAAAGAGGCTTGTAATTATATCAGAAACACAAATTAAGGTCATAATTATTACTAAATTGCATATGAAATAATAAATATAAAATAAAAGACGAGGAGATAAGGGAATCGAACCCCTGATTCCAACTCTCTCGAATGGTGACAATTGGCGTCACTAACCAAGCGAACACAAATTCTCGTCATGGGGGATGTGCTTGACGCTGTTTTGAATTTGAAACTGAAATGTGCCGCTCTATTTTGACCAATCCTAGTTCACCTGTGCGGTTCTCAAACAAACTCTACCGCGTAGTCTAGCCTGGTTGCAAGTGTAACGTAAGTTGGAATGAATTTTACTTTACCCTGGGCTTCTCCTATGGCGGCAACTGTACCTAGGTTCCTAGAACAAAAAAGGTAGGTACTTTATTTTTGTTTTCTTTATGTAAAAATTAATTGTAGGCAGTGTTAAAATTACGCCAAAAACTGTTATTAAATTGATCTAACAATTTCATACATTTGTCCAATCGTGTTTCTAACGTTAACGTTTTATGATTAAACCGTTAAACTTACCCAACTGAAAATTATGCTGTCCAAATCAAGACTGCAACGAGGAAGCATAGTGAAATTTCTAGGAATATTGATTTAACGCTTTAATTATTCGTAACTAATTTTATAAACAGGGGTTTCTGTATGAAATTCCTGCAGCATGAATATTTAAATAATTCATAAATGCATTAAGTTTCACCTTCATCACTTATATAATTACTGGGTTGGCAAAAAAGTTCGGTCAAATGTCTGACTAAAAATTATATAAGTTTTCTTTTGGATAACTTTATTACTATTTAAGGTCGGTTTTACGAAAGTTGGATAAGCATTGGAATAACTATTCCGGAATAAGGGCCGGTTTACATAGCAACGTTCCACAGTTTACACTTGAATTTATCCGATTCGATTTTTGTAAAAGCCCATTTATCCCGAGTTATTCCGGAATAGCGTTATACGTGGCTTATTCCTCCTTTTGTAAAACCGGCCCTTAGTCATATAAGACCACCTGGCTTTTAACAAAGAAAATTCTAGCAACAATTTTTCTCGAAATACCTTCAACCACAGCCAAATTATTTAACATGGCAAGAAACAAGTGAACTTTGAGGAAGTCAGCGATATAAACTAATATAATTCAGCACACAAAACTATTTTTACTACTGTTATCTACACACACAGAGACAGTCGCCGGACCAAATCCAACCGCTCCCATACAGCAGCTCCCGAACTCCTCATTCTTTTCTTCTAACAACCTCAACCCTAACATGCAAAAATCATCCCTACCTAATCTTTATCTCATCCAATTATTCATCCAATCCCGTTCACCTGACCAGATCACCAAAAGTCACGTAGGCGACTTCTACGAACCACATATGGTCCCACATCTGGTCAAGGGCGTATTTTATGGGGGGGGGGGTCGACAGGGCAACCCCCCCCCCCTAGACGCCCCTAAAATTTGTTTTAAAAAATACTGGTCCATTTTACATATTTTGTAAAAATTTTGTTGTATTCTGTTTATGCTTTATACGGGCGGCGGATCTGGGGTCGGGCTTAGCAGACCGATTACTCGTGTTGAAAGGTTGCTAGGAATGGTTTATTAGGTACTATGGTCGAATTAGTTTATGATTATTGACTATTATACGAAAAACGGAGGGGACAGATAACGGAACAGAAGAGAAGGGCCATATCGTGCGACCTTGCAGTTTCCGGAAGATCTATTGAATTTTAAGACGAGCGGCAAAATCTCAAAGCGTCCCCGCGGTTATCTACGCTATTTATTCATTTATTTATAAGCGGCAAGAAAAAATTGGAACGGTCATCGTAATTGCATTTTAAGGAGGGCAACAAAATTCACAATAAAACGTGCCGGACTTGCTCTCTTATCTCAGGTATTTATCTATTTATTTATAGGCAGCAGGGAAAAATTGTAATAATAATTATCGATCGTATGCTGATGGGAGTGGTGAGGTGGTGGTGGTGCCCAATTTCCCTGTAAGACACTTCTTCAACAGCAGCAGTTTTTCAACCCTGCGAAGGTTAAAAACGTAGTTGCGTTCTCAAATGGAAGAAGATAGGCTCACTGGCTTGACGTTGCTGCATATTCATTGCGATATAAAAATATCTGTGGATAAAGTTATAAACAGATTTGCTACAAGCAAAAGTCGAAATTTGAAATTTGTTATATAATTTATGGTTTATTTATATTTAGTGTTTTTTATATATTTTTTGTTTATATTTACATTTTGTAGCGAGGCGGTTCCCGACGAGCCGCCCATGGTTGCCGAACCACCCTTGAGTGCTGGTCCACACATAGCGCCACACATGTCGCCGCCCGCTCGTAAGCGGGGATTGCGCAAGAGGGTGGAAAGACGCCACTTATGCGGAAACTGTTGACGCGACTAGACTTTTATATTTTGTTCTTTTTCTTATCGTTGCTTTTAGTTTGAATTGTTATTTTCTTGACTATACGCTTTTTGTTAACTAAAGTGTCGAAGTGTTTGTCCCCCCCCTGACGAAGATCTCCCGCTACAATTTTAATTTTAATAAATATCGAATGAGAACCTATGTTACGTAGGTAATAAGAACATAAGAGTTGTAAATAATGAACTAGTCGATTTGGAAAATTTTAATTCCTTGTCACATCATGCGAAGATAAAAAAACGATCAATTATACAGGAATGAATTATTTAAATAATAATTTTCGACCCCCCAACTTTCACCCCCCCCCCCCCCCTTTGTAAATCCTCAAACACGTCTCTGCATCTGGTCAATTCACCCTGCCATCCAGCATCCTGCTCCCATTCCATCTTTAACACTTTATTACCTTTCGCACTGCTCTTTCTTTCTGTTTCTCATGCATTCTCGACCACCCCACAAGCTCTCCTCTGATCATAATTATAAAATATTATAACAATTCGGCCACACTTGACCTATCCTCGTCCCCAAGGATCTACACTGTTGGTTTAGGAGCAGAGTGCAAAGTTTTAATGAAAACGAATTGTTTAAATTGTTTATTTCACAAGCAAAAAGGTCTTCACACTCGCCTCGTTTATTTAGTTTTGTCTTATTTGTTTAATTGGGAAATTCCAATATACACAATACTACTACCCACACACTCACAAACAAAAAGAACACAAAACACAAAATCCACGAAATATCCAGTACATTATTACAAATAAGCACAGAACACAAACAAAACGCAAAATACAAGAAATACGCAGTACACAACACTAAAACAACAATTATTTTTCTATCTACTTATCTTACCCTACTCTTATAAAATTATGTTACTAACTTAAGTCTATCTACCGCTATTATTCCTTGATACACTCTACTACTTTGACCCTCGCCCTAAATATCTTGCACCAAGTACCTATTATTCCCTACAAATTTCACGATTTCGTGCTGGAGGTTCAGCCCTGACCAACACCAGGTTTCCGGGTGTATACACTGGCGCCATCCGCCTTCCCTTGTCTACAGGATACAAAATTCCCGGCTGCCTCCCCCGTGGAGACTTGTAGTACCGGCACTTGATGCACCTGTTTACGTATCGCATCCTAAATTCTTTCATTTTCGTTCGCTTCAATTTCGCCAACGTCTTCCTGTTCAACGCACGATACTCCACACACATTCGCACATCACTACCACGTTTCTTCACCAGCAGCACCGGACTCGCAAGTGGCGACGTCGACTCCTCGATGATGTCGGCCTCCTGCAGCTCCTCGACGATGCCTCGTACCTGTTGCCTCTCGTTGTGAGACATGCGATAGGGACCGTAGAACACCGGCTTGTCGTCGGTCAACTCAACCTCCATCTCTACTCGACCAACGACGTGCACTCACCTGGCTACCAAATTTCGATAGGAGTTTTATGACACCCAGCCGCTTCCATTTTTTAGTATGAGATTCGGTTTTGATCTGATTTTGATGCCTAGTGTTTTTGGTTTATCGAATGGGGATCGAATGGGGATATTGAAAGCCACAAAGACACTCGTCAAAACTTGAAACGTACAGCGCCCAATACGATATATCAAGCACACATATGTTAACAATGAGGGGAGCTGCTACCCGAAATAATAGGCCCAAATGGCCAGCGACAAATTTATTTCGGGTATCTCTCATAGCAACGACTACAGACAGACTACAGTGAAATGCTGTGGAACTACACTATACACTACAGTACTACTGAGTACTACTCCCTACTCCCTCGTTCCCGATCGCTCCCAAGAGCGTCGCAAGCTGCTCGCCTTCTCCCACCACGACCGACCTTGGTTTCGCCGTTTCGCCTGGTTGGGCAACACCTGTGGCAACACCATGGCAACACCATTAAGAACTGGTCAGGGAAGAGCATTGAACTTCATTGGGAAGAGGGTAGCCCAAACAAGTCTACTGGCGTTGATTGTTGTACAGCCGGCCAAAGAATTAATGCACAGGGGGGGTCTGGGTGACGATGTAAAGCAGGCAACACTCCTTGCACGGTTTACGGCCGAAGGTTTGGTACCGCATCGAGGACTCGGTGATCGCCAACCCAGCCCACTCAGGTAGGGTTGTAAATACCGTAAAAGGAGTTTTGAACACCAAGGTCGCAGACATTTTATCTCCAGCGGTGTTTCGACATTTGTCAGGAAGAAAAAAGAATAATTATACAAAGATTAACACATTATGAAAAAAATTAGGTTACTTTTATTCAAAGGTCCACACCATTTTTTTTAAATTTGGAGTCTATTGTTGCTAGAATTGTTACTCCGTAACCAAACAAAAATTAAAAAAGAAAAGAGCATTTTATTTCTACATCAACCTATTGTCTATAAATGTCCCACTTTAAGATCTTATTGAATATTAAATAAAGTAAATGGGAATAATGCTTATGACATTTATGACAATTAATTCTGCATTAATAGTTATTTATGTATCAAGGGAATAAACGCCGATTCTAATCCCGAGAATGAAAGTAATGCACGAGGCGCAGCCGAGGGCATTTTCATTCGAGGGATTAACGATGTTTATTCCAGAGATGCATACAAAACTTTCTTTCCAACCGTTTAAGTTAATAACAATAATAAATTAGAGAAGGAATAATTGTTATAATTGACAGAAACCTAAATAAAGTTGGCTGACGTTATTATGGAAACAAGTTTCTTTATGTTAGGATCGGCATTTTTTTTACTTTATTCTCCGGTAATGAAGTGGCACTTTATTCCCTCATTAAGAGGGAATAAAGTACCACTTTATTCCCGGTTGGGAAGAAAAAAATTAATGAGATGGAGCATTGAACGATTTTAACAAATACCTAACATATTCAAGAAGAAACATTCAAAAAATCAATGTCAAATGAAAGTCAATATTGAAGGGAGTTTCTGAGTATGATTTTAAGATTAAAAGTCTTAATAAACATAATTCCGTTTTCGCTTAATCTTTCATATACAGAGCGATTAACCATAAAACCCAGTTCTGATTAAATTACTTAATAATTGTAATTGACTCTTAGCAAATTAATAACAATTTTGTGAAACATAATAATTCAACAACCACAGCCTAGAGAATTGTAGAGAATTTTAATATCCTGCTTTTAATTTAGATGAGACATCAAATAACTGTTTTTATTTCCTTACTGATAAACACTTTAACGCGACGATGTACCCCTCAAGTTGTGTTTCTGACTCTACAGATGGCGCTGTTTCTTGGCCCAAAATAATTTATGACACAACCCTATGGAAAAGAAGATTTACTGGGTCCTAATCGGCAATAAACTTTGGTCGACTACCTTCCGTGAAAAGGTTCTCTTATCACAATACATGCCATCTGCTAACTGCCACGAGGCCTGTGACGAGGTTGTCGGCGAGTTGGTTTTCGAAATTTACGTCTACAGACAGACGTTCACCGAGTTATTGCTCATGAAAGATGCGCATTATGTACTTCGCGCATGGAGACAAAAGACTTCAAAGATAGAGCACTCGAGAGTTGCTGGTAAGGTAGCCGCATGGGATAGTGGCTGAAAGTGGACGGTCGAGGTCGTAGGTTCGGTTCTTGGCCCAGGACAAGGATTTTTTTTCATTTTTTTAGAGGCACGCGAAAAAGTTTTGTACAAGGTCAGTTCTGGGCCCTGTAATTTTTTTTTAAAAGCACGATTAGAAATTAGCACTAAAAGAGGTTTTACGTTTTACATAATGCGGTCATTGTTTACTTTACCCACTTCTGGATTTTCAAAAAGCCAATTACAGCAAAGCATTCCTTAACATTTATATATTACGGAAATCAATATCTTTTTTTGTGCAAACCACTTCTATTTTTACTCTTATTTTCTTTACCTTAGCACATCTACATCACATCTCAAAAACCAAGAAGTGGACATTGTAAACAATCACCCATAATGCGCATGTTTCAGGAGCAAGAGCTCCGTGGAACGTCTGTCTCTTACAACCTTGTCCGCGGCGTCTTTTATAGAGACCTATGTCCTATAGCGATTCCACAATCGCTGGATACCCGATGGGCTCACACCAACATCTCTTGCAACTTGCCGAATGGAAGTTTCATTTTCAATTAGAGCAACACCGCGTGCAATTTCCACCTCATTGAGATACCTCATTTTGATTTTAATACTGGTTAGATGACATTTAATGTCAGTTTTGAGTAAGACAATCAACAAAGAGTCGCATTACATTCACTTTGATTTTCGTAGTTTTATTAATTTTCTGTTCAAGTCTTTAGAAGAAAGGATTGGTTGAATGTTGCTGCAATTGTTTCTTAGGAATATTAGATGACGGAAACATTATTGAATAATAAAGACGTTTCCATTATTGGTACAAACCAACTCCAACTAACCATGAGAAAAGCTGTTGTTTCAAAAAGACGTAGTTTTTGTCTTTCTTAGGAATGTGACCAACTAACCCTTAAAAAAACACACAATTATTACTTTCAAGTTCAGGGGCAATTGAGGATTACTAATGCAGTAAAATGTTATTTTATTGGGTACAATGAGTTTGAGGAAAATAATCTATTTATCAAAGAATCTCCATGCCGATTTTGTTTTCTTCATTACCACCGTAACCGCCGGACAACGAAAATAAACTATCATGTTTGTCGTGGTTGCTTTCGTTCCCCATCATTTCAGTTTATTTATGGTACAATTGCAAAGTAACAGATAAGGGATCATAAAACTGACCGCAAGTGCACCCCTGATCGACGGTGACAGGTCCGTGACAGCTCAAACTTTGAAGCGCCACGTGGTGGCTCTACACCGAACTAAATTTAACATGGCAAGCATAGGACCGTAGGTTGTCGATTAAGATAGACAGTAGACTAATTAACTTTTCTTAAAATTTCTTGAACTTTTGTTAATAGCGCTTTAAAATCTAGCTATTAACATATAACCGCATAGAAAAAAATAATGGCAACGTTGATTAATTAATCATAAAATCAAAATTTCAAACTTTAGCCGGATTTTGAGCTCGTTATTTTTTACAATTTTTTGTATACAAGGAAATGATCAAGTCCTTAACATCTTCGGTTGTAACCGCGATATAACGATCAAAAGATTGCTGCAGACGTATTTTAAATTAACTATTACCACTTTGTTAATTGAGGTGCATACTTCAATTTTACGGTAGTATGTAACTGAAAAATTCCTTTATAATATTTAATAAAATGTATTGTTCTAACGCCATAAGTTTTTATACTACAGTGGTATAAAGTCGAGCAAAATTTGGCAAAATGTCTCCTTCGCCACCTTAAGATACGAAAAATATTCAAGAGATCTTTTTTATTACAAAATAAAGCACGATTAATAAAATAATTTTTGTTTATAAAGAAAATAGTGGCGTATCATTTTTTTTATTCAAAATAATCAATGTGACATTAATTGGGATGCCACTGGTTAAAACTAAGAATTTGTTGTTTCACAAAAATTGTGTCTCTACACATAGTTTACATCCACCAAGCTTAATAGAAATATCCAATGTAGTTTCGGAGTTATTAAACAAAAAATCTTTTTCGGCCTGTAGTATTATAAAAAAAATATTTAATTGAATTAATCTTTAAAAAAGCGCAAACTTATGTAAACTATAAAAAAATCCATTTAAGAAAATTTAAATGTATTTCACTCTTCATCTTGTTGATTGTTGATAAAGAGCATTACATGTATTGTTATACTGCTAACAAGAAAATAATTATCTAATTATTTATACGTAGCACATTGGACCATGTGGACTTACTACGTCAACATTGAAGGGGGTTAATTTGTGCATGATTTTAAGACAAAAAGTCTTAATTAACATACTTCCGTAAAATAATTCAACAATCACAGCTTACTATACATACAGAGAATTTTAATATCCTGGTTTTAGTTTAGGGACATACAAATAACTGTTCTTTATTTTTTTACTAATAAATAATTTTTGTTTATGGAAAAAATAGTGGCGTATTATTTTTTAATTTAAAATAATCAAAGCGACATTAATTGGGATGCCACTGGTTAAAAATTTTAATCTATTTTAGACCTTTAGCTTGCTGATAAACATGTTATACTGCTAACGAGAAAATAATTATCTAATTATTTATACGTAGCACACTGGACCATATGGACTTACTAAGCATTAACAGGACTCTGATATAATTTTGTATTATTTTTGAGTAACGTCGCTTTGTAGCGTATTCTCCCTACATGGTATCGGATTGCAACATTTTGGCTTGTAACGTATACCGCCAAGATAATTTCAATCTGCGTGAGAGAATTATAATTGTCATAACTATTAGGTATTCCTATTTACTTTACTTAATATCCATTAAGGTCTTAAACTGGGACGTTTATAGACAATGGATTCATGTAGAAATAAAATTCGTTCTTCTCTTGTAATTTTTGTTTGGTTACAAAGTAACAATTATAGCAACAATAGGCCCCAAATTTTAAAAGCAATTAGCTAATGTTTCTTGACAAATGTCAAAACACAGTGAAGATAAAATTTCTGCGACTGTGGTGTGCAAATTTGCCAAAATTTTTTTTACGGTATTTACAACGCTACCTGAGCTACCGATCGACCTTTAGGACGCCAGCGGTGAGAGATGGTGCCAAACATTGGGAGAGTGAGGAACGTGGCAGTAAAGTTGCCTACAGGGCAAGAACCTGTGCATTAATTCTTTGGCCGGCTGTACTGAGGTTGGTTGCTAACACATATGCATTCGGGATTATTTGACATAATAAGTATGTTAACGTGGTTATTAATTTAGGGGGTAAGAATGCGCAATTTTTAAAAGAATTTAGGTTTACTCTCTAAATTTAAGTTCAATCTTCAATTATACGAGATACCCATGTTCCGAATAGATCACAGATGTAGTTTGGTCCCTGAGCTCTCCATCCAACCCGATCGGCCATCCATTAGTCTTTATAATTTTTGCGCCATTAGATCGCTTTGTGTGGGAGAACGTATTCTTCTTACGGGAGGTGAGGGTGATCTATTCGTAACGTGGGTATCTCGTATAATCGAGGTTTTTTGGACATTTAATTTTAATATAGATGCGACACAGAGACTAGGGTTGTCTTTAAAGTAGGGCAGTAAAATCTTTGGTTGAGTTTTGTTTCACCCGGACGAATTTTGAGCCTGTCTTCACAATAGGATATTATGTTGGAGATTTTTATCTTTGACAGGGTTTGGAACCTTTGTGCTGATGCTAGTGCCAGCAGGAGTACTAGTTTGTGAGTAATTTGTTGTAATGTTAGGGATTTTAAAGACGACCACTTTTCTAGTGTTACCAACGGCGTAACGAGCGGTGTTCCGCGTGTTCCGCGGAACAAGGGCCCGGACATTCAGGGGGCCCGACCACAAACAAAAACATTTTTAAATTCTCCGTGATTCACTTCCGATGAAAAGAAAGACTTTGACCGCTCAGACCTCTTGGTTCCTTTTCGGGTTGGGCATCGTTTTATGGCTCACTCTCCATCTGTTTTCTATCAAGCTGTAAATTTTGGTTTCTTGGTATTTCCGAACCGCTGCGGAGTAACCTTTTGGAAGCACGTTTAAGCAAGCCATAAGCAAAGATAAGGATCGACATATTTACTTTTTAACAGTGCGCTTTTGGCTTTTTGCTAACTTTGTGCACATACCTATTTACAACTCATGAAAGCTACCAGCTGGATCTTGAAAACTTTTAAATAGTAGAGTTTTGTATTTTGTTCTTGATTGAAATTATCATAAAAATCTTAAGGTATGTTATAAGCTATATTTTTCACTTATAAACACTTTAACTAAAACTATAGCAAATTGCAGTATTAATGATGAGTACATATAAATATGTATAAATCCGGTGCACAAGAGCGCTGGATAAAAAAGGCTTTAGGTGCGCCCCTTTTTATGTTTTATCTTCAAATATTTTATGTAACACAAGCACAAGCCAAAGCGAGAAGCAAGAAAATTTTTGACTCATATAACTTAGATAGCTTTTAAAATAAATTTGTTTGGTCATTGTTTACTTTACCCACTTCTGGATTTTCAAAAAGCTAATTACACCAAAGCATTCCTGAACATTTACGAAAATCAATATCTTTTTTTGTGCACACCTCTTCTATTTTTACTCTTATTTTCTTTGCCCTTGCACATCTACATATATAAATTTTTGTATAAAATTATTTATGATTTGCACAACAATTCATTGCTTAAAATGGCATTATAATGATGTTTCACGATGGTTTCCAAAAAAAAACACCTCAAATGCGAGAAGTGGGCATTGTAAACAATTACCATTTGTTTTGTTTTGCAGTGTTATCTCTTTTTTCGTAGCTTTTTAATATTTTGATATTTTAATAATTTAGTAAAATTTCTTCATAAAAAGTATTTGTCTACTTCTCGTTTTTGTTTTATTTTTATACCTATATTTTATTGTTTTTTAATTAAATGTTATATTAACCTTTTCAATACGTACTTCTTAGAGCGATCCATAATAAAACTGGTAATAATTTTATTACTTTTCATTAAATCAATTTTTTTAAAAAGGAACCATTTAAAAAAGGTACTGGATAGGGCCCAGCTTGACTGAAGAACACAGGGCCGTGTCTGCTTTGTTACAAATTATGGTACGAGATTACATGACTCACAGGTGCAACCATTTTAGAGCTTTGCTTTCTCAAATATTGGTGACCCTGATATTTGACAGCTGTTTAATTTTGGCAATCGCAAAATTTGCAAAGCATATCTAACCTCAAATTCTGAAACTTTGTGATTGTATAAAAATAATGGGAAATTCGGTTTTCTTCTACATATAATGTTTAGGTAAAATTCTAAATATTAATTACGTTCAGAAATTGTAAAAAAAGTTGTTTCTAAACTGAAGATTGTTTCATACAAAATATTTATTATATAACTTGGATAATTATAATTAAGTAGATACAATAAATTTGTGAATGTATTGCATTGTTGGAATTATAACGCCCCTTCTTCTGCCAACATTTTGGCTTTACGGTGAGGTCCTCCCCCATACTTATGCAAACTGCCATTTTTCGCAATCACCCGATGGCAAGGCACAAAATAAGCTACATTGTTGTTAGCCACTGCTCCAGCTGCGGCTCTAACTGCTTTTGGGTTTCCCATGGCTATAGCTACGCCTTCGTAACTGAGAGTGGAGCCTTTCTTGATATTCATTAGAGTTTCCCATACTTGAAGCTGGAAGTTGGTGCCTTTTAAACAAATTTCCAGTTCTTTGTCATCTTCGAACCACTTTGCTGCTAGGCGAGAAATTAAATTGTTGTCACAGTGGAATGAAGAATTGGGCCAAACTTTCTGCAAAGCGTCCATGGGGGCCTCGTTGTCAAAGAAAGTGAGGAAGCATAACCGCTTGTTGTTGACAGCTATTAAAGCTTTACCAAACTTTGTCAGGTAAGTACCGTATGTTAGGGCAAGCTTTGGCGCCTTTTTGTATTCAATGGGGTTGATTTTTACTAATTTAACCATTTTTAACTACGCGGGAAACAGCACAATTTTAATTTTACGCAGTAAGTTTTAGTTGGGGAATTTCTCGTGTTAGGTTGGCAATAAAGTTACTGAAATACTGAATGAACGGGATTTTTAAATTTTGCCGGCTCTCATTATGCAATTTTTTTAAATTGTTGCTATTAATCAGCACATGCCACTTTTTAGTTGCCATTTTTTGTTTATTGAAAGGATTTTCTTTACAGCTGCTAGAATTATGTTGTTTATTAATTATCATACTCATGCAGTATCAAATTTATGTAATTTAACCTAAAAAAACCCACTTTCTCCTTATTAAAATGTTTATTAACTTTTCTTAACAATAAAGATGTTTTATATACACTGCATTATTCACCCGAAAAGTGGCAGGTTTGTTAAATTGTTACAAAAAGAAGCAACCTATGCCTTCATTTCAATTAAGTTTTAAGTTCTAGTCCCAGCCCCTATTTCGTAGGTGGTGAATTCTGATACCTGACAAAATTTAATTTTACTGACTGACTTGCTGTTTATACAACGCTTTATTGACCTTTGAATTTGTAGGTTTCTTTAGCTGGTTACAAATGAAGTGACCTGCTTCCATAAGTTTCTTCAAATCCACTCCAGTTTCAACTCCCATTCCATGCAACATGTGAACTAGATCTTCAGTTGCAACATTACCTGTTGACCCTTTGGCGAACGGACAACCTCCTAAACCTGACACAGACGAATCCACAACTGCAATTCCTTGCTCAAGAGCCGTCAATATGTTCACCAAAGCCTGACCATAAGTATCATGGCAGTGGATAGCTAATTTGTCTCCAGTCGTAATCTTTAATACATCCTTGATCAGGTTACCAACAGTCAACTTAGTTCCAACTCCGATAGTATCGCATAAAGAAATTTCGTAACAACCTAATTCTAGTAAAGATACTGCTACTTGTGTAACTGTTTTTGGCTTGATGTAGCCTTCATAAGGGCAACCGAAAGCACAACCAATGTATGCTCGTATTTTTATATTCTCATTGAATGCTCTTTCGGCAACTTCCTTGATTCTATTAATACTTTCTTGGATAGAACAGTTGCAGTTCTGTTGAGAGTGTTCCTCAGAAGCTGAAGTAAAGACAACAATTTCTTTAGCACCAGCAGCTAACTATAAATAAAAGGGTAGAATCTTGATTTAGGTTTGCTGTAACCTACTGCAGCTTTTAGTCCTTGTGCATTTGGTGTTAAAACTGAATACGATATACTACGTTTCTTTCGTATGCCTGAGTATACGTGCGAGTTATCCGCTAGTTGTGGAACCCATTTAGGATTGACGAAACTAAAGCAATAATAGATATAAGTGAGTCAATGTTTATAATAATTACCTTGTGACTTCGATTCTCTTGATTCCTGTTTGTGATAATTTATTTATGAACTCTATTTTAGTATCAGTAGGTACAGAAACCACTTCATTTTGTAAACCATCTCTTGGACACACTTCAACAATGTGAACAAGTGGTTTTTTCTAAAATTACTAAAAATATAGTCACTGCTTTATGCTATTATGAAGCTTACATGAAGGTGTCTTTTGATATGAATAGTAATTTGTTGGAGCAACAAATTGCTTCTTGTAATAACATTCATGTCTCTGTTCTATGGTGACTAACGTTTTGTTATGCATCAAATCAAAGACCTTCTTACCTTATCTCTACATCGGGGTTTTTTTAGATAAGGTAGGAAAGTCTATTGAAAGTGCAGTGAAAAAGTTCATAATCAATGTAAATTCTTTTCTTATTTTGAAGTATTTATCTACAAAATAGGTTGCTTAATAAATAATTTTTGCTTGTGAAAAGGGTCGATATCTGATAAAATTGCTATAATGCGTGTCTCAAAAATAAACTACATACTTGCTTACACTGTTTAGAAGTGCCTTAGTTTAATTTTGGTTGTGATATCGAGGAGTAATCTTTAGTGGAAGTTTGAATTTGGCGCGGAAATGTTAGTGTGGGATGTTTGTTTATATTTGCGGCAAGGTTGGCAACGAAATAAACAATGGCGTTAGCGATCTTAATGGTGGCCTTCCAGCAGTATTTTGGGCCAAAGTAATTTAATAATGGTTTTGTTGAGATTGCTGAGAATGGTCTGTAAAATGGACGAAACAATCATTGAATTAGTATCAAAATGACGTCGCACATATCATTCGTCCAGTGTTGTTAAGGTCCATTGAATTATGTCAAAAAATGGCTTCTAATTCATACAGGTATTCAATCAATATATAATCGACACGCCCCGAACCAACTAAATTGCAATTTCAGGGTGGAATGGGTCGAGATAATAGAGCCCAAAACCGGGGAGCATATGTACGCCAACTTGGCTACAGGAGAGTGTGTGTGGGACCCTCCCGAAGGGGTTCCCGTCAAGAGGACTGATTCAAACCAATGGTGGGAGCTATTCGACCAAAACACCGCAAGATTTTACTATTACAACGCGACATCACAGCGAACTGTATGGCATAAACCCACTAACTGTGACATAATTCCTTTGGCCAAGCTACAAACCCTGAAACACAACACCGATTGCAGTCCTGCCGCCACTAGCAATCAAGCCACTCAAACAGGCGAAGCTGCAGGTCGGGGGCAAGTTCTAAGTTTATCAGCAAGTACACCACAATTACGCAGAAAATCAAGTGATTTATGTAGAAGCAGCAGTTTTAGTCAAAGAGGAGCTGAAGCTCCCCTCTATTCGAACTGGCATGACCCACATTTGCTTCCATTAGAGCATTTCTTGCTTAACAACAGTCGAGATTCAGACACTGACCATTCAGATAGTGGCAGCGAATCTTTGACAGGTCATGAGCCGGATAATGAAGATTCCGACCAGTCAGAGGGCAGTTATTTGCCACATCGCCTCTCTCATAGGCCTGTTGAGTATCTTAACTTGCCCACAGCAGCTTCTGAGCCTAGAGAACCCAAAGATCGTCCCCCCGCACCTATGCTTAAACCTTTAGCTGAGCCCCCTTTGCAACCGGAAAGAGAAGCTGACATGGAGAAATTTGCAGCTGATAATTTAAATTTAGGCGGAAGGGGATTGTTTAGAAGGAAAGCTAGTGTTCGTGATCTCCTTAGTTGGTCGGCTCGCAGCTTACAGAGACCTCTCCTGGCTTCCAGTAAACCAGTCGCTAGACAAGCTTTAGATATGTTTAGACAAGTACAAATATACATGGGCGATCGAAAAGCTCGCCCTGGTGTTTCACTGAATTCGCTGTTAATGGAAATCCTTGGAACCGCCCACGCTCAATCCCTCCTGAGGGATGAACTTTTCGTGCAATTGTGCAGACAAACCACTGAAAACCCTAGGAGAGAATCTCTGCTTCGAGGGTGGGAACTGCTTACCATTGCTTTAGCCTTTGTTCCTCCTAGTCCAGTTTTTCAACCTGCTCTCTTAGGGTACCTCAACCGCCACAGGGACCCCACGTTCTCCAGAGTCTTTCCAGATGTTAATAGGTGGCCAATTCACGTTCAGGTAACTTTTTGCTTAACCACCTGATCAGCTACTGCGTAGCCTAATCAATATTGACCCTCACTTAACTTTTATCTTGTACTTAAGTTAACGTCTTCAAACTTGCTAACTGTTTTCAAATTTAGAGCTTGTGAGAATTAATTATATGACGCGCCGTTTGTGCTATAAATACATGAATATTCTTTTAAAAATAAAAGAATAATATTTACTATTAAAATAAAATGAAAATATAAGAATATACATAAATCAAGAAATAATAATGCAGAATTTTTTTTAAATTTTATTAAAACAATTATAAAATTTTTGTAACTTAGAAAATTATTGCTAGTATTATTATTTTTTTTATTATATTTATTTATAAGTACATAGCACTCCAATTTTGCTGTTTCATTAAAACTTTCACATCTAACTTGTTCAGAACTATTGTTTGCTCGAGACATGATTTATTATTCTGCAATTATGTTTTCTAATAATCATTGTGCTACATTTTAATATACAGGGTGTTTCATAATTGCTTGGCAATATTAGAGGAGATTTCTTTATGCATAATTTGAAGATAAAAAAGTTTCTTTAAATATAGGTCAGTTTTCGCGTTATTTTTGATATACAGGGCAATAAAAGTTTTTTTTAAGTAACTCCAAATTAGTAGCATTACCAAATAACTTCTAAAGTACCTCTCAAAATTTACATTTTATAATCTCTACCTCAAAACATAAACAATGTATTTCGACACTACATGAAATTTATAAAAATATTATTCTGCAGTTATGATTTCTAATAATGATTGTGCTACATTTTAATATACAGGGTGTTTCATAATTGCATGGCAATATTGAAGGAGATTTCTCTATGTACAATTTTAAGATAAAAAAGTTTTTATAAACATGGGTCAGTTTTCGGGTTATTTTCGATGTACAGGGCAATAAAAGTTTTTTTTAAGTAACTCCAAATTAGTAGCATTACCAAATAACTTCTAAAGTACGTCTCAAAATTTCCATTTTATAATCTCTACCTCAAAACATAAACAATGTATTTTGACACAACATGAAATTTATAAAAATATAAACTTCAAATAAAAAATTATAAATAAAATTTTATAATAAATTTTTTTTTAGGTTACAATAATTATACATTTTTTTTAATAAAAATAAGAAAATTATATTATTTTTTATTTTTAAAAGAATGTTTGTATTTATAGCGCAAACGGCGCCTCTTTTTGAATTTTGAAGTAAAATTTCATTTATGTTCAATTTTTGTAATGACTTGATGCGCTTTTGGTTGAAGAATGTGCAGTTTGTACAGCGTGATGTTTCTTTAGGTGAACCACTACGCTACAGTAGCTTGCCAGAGGTTGGAGAGGATAGGAGCCGGAGGCAAGCGTTCCGCCCGCCGCCCCCAGGTGGACGAGATTGAGTCCGCACGCAAACAAATCTTCCAAGCTAGTCTTTTCGGCAACACTTTGCGCGAAGTGATGCAACTTCAGGCGAGTCGCTGGCCCAACCGGCGTCTTCCTTGGCCCCAAGTCGAATTGTCGCAGCAAGTTCTGCGATTGCAGGGCTTAACTACCGAGGGCATTTTCCGGGTCTCCGCTGACGTCGACGAGGTCAATCGGCTCAAAGCCCAGATGGATCGGTGGGAATTCAGCGAACCCAGTGACGCCCACGTGCCAGCCAATCTGCTTAAGTTGTGGTTGCGGGAGTTGTATGAGCCGTTGATACCGGATTCGCTGTATCCCGAATGTGTGGCTGAGCCGATGACGCCGAGGCGGGCCTGTGATTTAGTTCTTCGTTTACCTACTCTGCATAGACTTGTTTTATGCTATTTAATTAGGTTTTTGCAAACCTTCAATAAGCCAGATGTTATTCAACACACAAAAATGGATGCTTCCAATTTAGCTATGGTCTTCGCGCCTAACTGTTTGCGTTGCATGGCTAGTGATCCCCGTACCATGTTTGACAATGCCCGCAAGGAGATGGCCTTCATGCGGTGCCTCATACAAGAACTTGACACTGAATGTGTTCGGGACATGATCTGACCTCAAATCTCAAATGTATATAACATATTTATACAACATACCATTTATTGTAACATTTTATATTACAACCATAGATATTCACTGTGACTTGATTTCTATTATTACCTTTACATTACAAATTGTGATTTAAATTATAATTATAGAATAAATCCTGTTTTCGTAAGAACGCTGTCCTTGTGTTATTTCCCACCAAAACTTTGTAGACTTTGCACCTGGGAAGCTATGTATGTATAACCATTTCGAAATTTTACTAAATCTTAATTATTTGAGATGGCAAGAAACACCAAATTTTAAAACTTGATAACGATATGCAATATCTGTGAACTTTTTACTTAACTTTAGTAAACTCTTTTCTACTAAAAGCATTTTCATTAGTGGAAAAAAAGTGGAGCGCATTTGTATCTTCTGAGGCATTTTTCGCCTCAACACATCAGAACCAGAAGTGACGTCGGTTTCCAGAGCTTGTTGACGTCATAAGGTTAGTAAACACCAAGCTAGAAGTGTTGTTTTATCCTGTAGGGACTGTTTTCTTAGATTTTCTATTGTTTTTCTCGTTTTGTGGTGTGTTTGCGTTGTTAGTTTGTTGTGGTGTGGACTGCTGATGATAATAATAATGCGGTGTGCGGTGTTTGTATGCAATATTATAATCACAAACACATCTGTCCAACCACTGTTTAAAGACCTCCAAAAAAGATTTGGTACAAAATATATGCGGACTTATAGACTGAACCAAGATGTGATCAAAAACTTTTTTGGTGCTATAAGATCAAAGGGAGATTTCCATGGCCATCCAGATTCACTAGAGTACCTACCTACTAGAGTTTAGATACCGTTTGCGTTCATATACAGGGTGCGGCAATAGTGCGTCCGATTTTGATAGCTAGAGTTCTATGATAGGTAGAAACTTGATTTAAAAACACAAATAAACTAGAGAAAAAAGTCTATAACAGGAAGTTATTTTTCAACATACAGAGTAAGCCAAGACAATTATTATTATTTTAAATGGAATGTGGTGTGTAAAAGAAGATTTTTTGGAGCTTTTTTCTAAACTCTTTTCAATCTAGTATTATTGCTGACTATTTCCAAACCACTTAGATGTAGCGATTTTTTTTGTTCAAATAATGGCATCTGCAGATGCATGTTAAAAAAATCACCACAGTCACAATTATGAGTTCTAAGAAAAAATTACGTTAAGATTAGTTATAAAACATCTGTGGAATGTCTTTGAATCGTTTTAATTTTTAAAAAATTATACAGGGTGGCTAAATTTAATTTTTTAATTTAGAACTTTTTGAATTTAATTTTCTCCATTTTTTCAAATGGAAAACCCTGTATATTTTTTATCAGTATGATGTAGAAACTAAATACAAACATTTTTTGTATGTACACCCCTATGGCTATTTGTAACCATTTTCGATTTATCGCCCAATAATCACAAAAATCAAGAATAATCTTAAATAATTAGATTGTTTTTCAAATTACTTGACAGATAAAATTGTAATAAGTGAACCAGATGTTCTGTTTATAAAAACAGCATAAGTTTTTTTAGTAAGTTCACTTTATGTTTGTATCTTGATCATTTTTTGCATTTTATATTATCCGACAAGAAGAAATACACATTTATCGCAGTTACCTGTCGTCAGTTGGCATTTTTGTGTCTATTTTGAAACATTTGAAGTTTTTTGTCGAGTTATTTGGAAAACGATCTAATTTTTTAGGATTATTCTTGAATTTTGTAATTATTTGGCGATATTTCGAAAATAGTTACAAATAGCCATAGAAGTGTGCATACAAAAAATGTTCGTTTTTAGTTTCTACATCATATCGTTAAAAAATATACAGGGTGTTTCATTTAAAAAAATTGAGAAAATTAAATTCAAAAAGTTCTAAATTGAAAAATTAAATTTAGCTACCCTGTATAATTTTTCAAAAGTTAAAATGGATCAAAGACATTCCACAGATGTTTCCTAAGTAATCTTTACAATTTTTTTTTTTAAAACTCGTAATTGTGACAGCAGTGATTTTTTTAACATGCATCTGCAGATGCCATTATTTGAACAAAAAAAATCGCTACATCTAAGTGGTTTGGAAATAGTCAGCAATAATATTGGATTGATAAGAGTCTAGGAAAAGGCTCCAAAAAATCTTCTTTTACACACCACATTTTATTTAAAAAACTCTTACTTGCCCCTGTATAATTGTCTTGGCTCACCCTGTATGTTCAAAAATAATTTCCGGTTATAGACTTCTTTTTCTAGTTTATCTGTGTTTTTAAATCAAATTTCTACCTATCATAGAACTCGAGCTATCGAACTCGGACACACTATTGCCCCACCCTGTATATTAGGCAGAAATGAAGGTTCCCTTTCGGCATGTGGCAATGCAGAGGAGGATAACACACCTGATTTGAATAATTCTGAGCTCGACTCAGATATAAATTTAGGGGCTGGATGTTTCAAGAGTCTTCTTGATGTGGAAATCCAGACAGAACAACAAGAAGATCCTGAGATGAAAAAACTAGAAGACATCGCCTATGATGGCTCGGAGAATCTGGCTCGTTTTATTTGTAGTAAATTAAAAAACCAAGCAGCTCATTGGCAAGTCCTAATGAGTTGTCTTATTCTTGGGTTGACCTACTAAGTGAAGATGGCTTAACTAAACCATCAACAGAGTTTATGTCTTTAATGGAACAGTTGGAAGCAATATTTACTAGTGTCAATTTAAGTAGCATATTAACATCAAAAAATTATTTAAAAAACATAGCTAAAAGTACTCATGTGGCATGTAGTGAGCAGTCAAAAAATTATTTTTTTTGTTCAAGAATATTTTTTAAACGAAGGCATTAATTTGAGAAGACAAAAATGGGAGATGGGCGGTTCAGTGATATTGAGATCTCAATCAACGGTAGTAACATCGACTTTCTTTAGATTTTATTTTAAAATCAACCAACGCGTATGCCCTTTATTTGATTTCTGGTAGCTTTAAAGTTTAAACTGTCATTTATAATTTTTTATAATTGAAAGACTTGCTCTACGGCATTATAAATATTTTGTAACTTTTATATTCATACTTTGTTTTAATTTATATGTATCTAAGTTTATGCAATATATTAATGTTTTAATTATTGATGTTTTATTTAGTTTTATTTCATTATTACAAAGAGAACTAAACTGTTAGCTCAGTATCAAACCTTTTTTTGCTACAGCAGATTTCTTTTCCGGCCTCTTGGTTTATGGCTCTGCTATGCAGTTTATTTCTGTGCCCAGCTAATAGATGGCACCAAGAGAATAGTAGGACGTTAATTTTAAGTTGCCGAAAATTGCAAAATTTATGCAGTTTGATTCACTGACATAATTTGATAACTTAAGTGCTAGCGTAACAAAGTTTGAAACGTTTTAAGTAACTAATTAATTTTCTCTTTGAACCGCTTGGAGATATCTAAAAAGTTAGCAGTTCAACTTTTTTTTTTCAATTTTTCTAAATTTTTGAAATTGCCGCGATGCGATATAAGTACTTGCGCGCTAAGAAATAGTTACTGAAGCAAGATGCCAATGCAAGGAAAGTAAATCACCATTTTTATGCATAAAATAAAGCAGTTACTCCGTAGCAGTCACGTTGGAGCCCTGCTATTCTCGTCAGTCAGCTGACGATCTTGAATTGGTATTGGTCATTCACCATTTTTGTGTGAATCGAAACGACAGTGCTTTTGTACGATCCGGCTTTTTTGATTAAAGAAAGGATTTTAGTTTCTTACATTAACCATTAACCAGAGCTTTCACCGTAAGTATTCTATTGTTCTGTTTTAAAACTTCGCTGTACAATAATCTGATTTGTCAATTTTTTTTTTATTGATTTTTTACTACCTGAAGTGATAACCTAAATTACCACGTGGATTTGAAAATAAGATTAAGGTATTATTATAACTTTATTAGCACTAATTAACAACGTTCAAGGTGTTGCTAGAACCAACAGTTGTTTTGGTAAAAATTGCGCTTATTCAAAAAATCTCAGCATCACGTTTTTCAAAAATTACTAATTACAATGCAAATTTTGATAATTGTTTACAATGCTCACTTCTCGCTTTTTTTTAGAAAACCATTGCGAAACAACATTATAATGCCATTTTAAGCAATAAAATATTGCGCAAATGATAAATAATTTTATACAAAAATTTATAGATGTAGATGTGCTAGGACGAGGAAAATAATAAAAATAGAAGTGGTTTACACAAAAAAAGAATTAATTTTCGTAATATATAAATATTAAGGAATGCGTTGCGGTAATTGGCTTTTTGAAAATTCAGAAGTGGGTAATAAATAAATAAATAATAAATAATACCTACATTGTTACAAAATTCTAAATACTTTTGTTTTTCAGGTTTAAACTTCCACTATTTTTGCAGAAATTTATTCATAAATCACATGGCTGAAATGGATCTTGAAGATGGAGTCAGTGCACAGGAAATGTTTCCTAAAGGACAAGGATTAACTTACAAGTAAGTGCTGTTTTACAGGCTTAACCATTTCCGGACCGAATTTATTTTGAAAGGCATATCTTTACCGCTCGGATTATTTTTTGCCTCGTTTGCGCCTCTGTGGGCCTTGTGTCGCACATACGCGACAGTAATTTTAGTCATAAAACATTGTAACTCAAAATCTATCAAATAAAAATCCCAAATAAACAATTCAGAACACTTAAAAGTTCTAAAACCGCGTACTGAACAGCCCAACAAAGAAGCGCATGTGCATGAAATCCCCGCCATAAATACGCGACATTAGGCTGTCTGCCTCTATGGTCTGCTCCATCGGGCACTTTATTTGACTGTCGCGCATGACCGACTCCCGCGCCTATTTGAAAAGCGTCTACAGTGGAGCTCCAGGGCCTCCAGAAATTTTCAAGTCTGCGCATTTTGTTACGCATTTTCTTACCAAAATATAGGCAAGAATTTTCGTCGTAATTTTCAGGGCAAAAGTGCTGTATAATGCACGACATTTTTACTCGCAAAATTTTCAATATAATTTTGGTAAAAAATTCCACGACAATAGACCTTTACAGTAGTTTTTATTTTTACTATTTGAGTACGGAAATGGTTAGATATGTAAAAAATATGAATGCTTGATTAAGGGTAGATTTAAAAAAAAGTCTCTAGTTGCAAAACAAAAGAATAAATTAGTAGTAGTAGTAAAAATATCATAGCGAATTGCGAATTTAAACGACTAAAATCTTGGCGGCTCAAAGTCGCTGTTTAATTAGTGTGACGTCTAAACCCTCGTCGTCAATCGGAGTTGTTGCGCGGTGGGTGTAACCATTGTTTGTTTCTGCGCTGCAAAAAGAGAAGAAAACGCGAAATCGTTAAAACCGTCGTTCTTTCTTCCTTCTTAGCGACAAGTGACAGATCGAGAAAACTCGGCTGTTCATTGGTTGTGAGGTTTCTGACGTCATGTAGCGCGGGATTTTACTGGCGTTTAAACTCTAATCGTTGATTGAGATATTTACTGGAAGATACCCAACCCCGTGCTAATAGTCGACCGAGTTTCCCTTCTTTTCCCTGCGTCCCCTCACCCACATTGTCTGCACTGTACGGTGGCGCCACAGACGGCCAACGTTGGTTTTCGGTTTTATGAATCAGGTACCGGCTCCAGAAGAGGTTTTATGAATCAGGTACCGGCTCCAGAAGGCTCACTTTACGCATTTGTACGTGTGCGACATTGCCAAATTGTCTATGGTGTGGAATGTGGGCACAGGACTAC
This sequence comes from Schizotus pectinicornis, assembly GCA_951805265.1. Classification (NCBI taxonomy): domain Eukaryota; kingdom Metazoa; phylum Arthropoda; class Insecta; order Coleoptera; family Pyrochroidae; genus Schizotus; species Schizotus pectinicornis. Next base: position 8,245,462 of record OX638209.1, on the reverse strand, counting down.
GGGACCATAGCTGCACGGGACGGGACGAGATATGTTTGGGGTGTATTTATTCCGTTCGGTCTGCGTTTCATGGTTCAGGTCGCACGTCTCGATGATTAAAGTCGCCTTTCAGGCAATATTATATTTTTATAAACCAAATCAAAGTAAACAAAGTTTTAATTAAATAAAAAAACAATTTACAAAAAGTTCAAAAATTATAAAAAAAAAGATCCTTACGCCTATCTATACAAAACTAATTTAGGACAAAATTTTTATTTTCCTGTGTGGTTTGACAGTTGTTCGTTTGTTTTTCAAGATTTAATCACATAAACCAAATCAATGTAAACAAAATTTTAATTAAATAAAAAAAAATCAAGAATTATTATACAGGGTGAGGCAATAGTGCGTCCGACTTTGATAGCTTGAGTTCTATGACAGCTAGAAATTTGCTTTAAAAACACAAAGTCTATAACCGGAAATTATTTCTGAACATACAAGATGAGCCAAGACAATTTATACAGAGGCTAATAACATTTTTTTAAATGGAATGTTGTGTGTAAAACAAGATTTTAATACGTGCCCTTGCTAATACAAAAAATCACGTTAATGCATTTTGCTGACGTTCTACAATCACAGATGATAAAGCGGAGACGTTCCTCTTAATAAACACTTAAATTAAAATCGAAATAACACAAGCTCTATATCAACAGCTAAGTATGTAGTTCGTCTTCGAGTGTAAATTTGAGAAAGTCGGCAAATTAAATTTCTCTGGCCGGAACGTCTAATCGGTTTTATCATTCATTCCATCCGCCCCTGACGTAAGTGTAGCACCATCATTATTGATTGGCACCATGTTACAGTGTTCGGCAAGGTACTGTTCATTTCAGCCGTTTAGTCCTCTAAATCGTAAAAGCCCAGACCGCACAAATGAGCTCAGACCTGCCGTGTGCTAACCGTGATGGCCAAAGAAACCGTACATTTGCACCACAACCTTTACGGTTCTGTGTGCTTTGATATTTATCTTTAATTTTTTGCAAAATGTTATCTACTTTGTACTACACATTATCGAAATATGTATAATTATTTAATGAGAAAAGTTAAGCACATTTTCTGTGGTTAACAAATTTCTTAACAAATAAAAAAAAATTCTTTCATATTTTGTTTACAGCATTTGGACACTGTAGCCGTGGTGCAAAAGATATTTACCCGCACCACTTCTTGTCTATCGCGTACAATAAGCTCGCCTCTCGCTCGTTTGTTCCATCTCTGTTAGTGTCATGAATTGAAAAGAGATCGAGAAAACGGCTGAAATGAACTATACTATGTGGCAACATCGCTTCATCTTGTTGTCGTAATATTACAGCTATCTGTAATTTCTGAACCCGACTAAACTGCATTTAATAATGATGCTGGCGGACAGATGGACCGATGCTGAACCCTTATCCGCCAGCATCATTTTTAGGCACGATTCTGGCGGTAAGGCTGGGCATCTTCCAGTAAATATCTCAATCAACGCTCTAATGCATATTTGTTCAATTTTGTAATTTTTGAAAAAATAGATAATGGCTGAAACATTGTAGGAAAAAAAATCGGTTTACTTTATTTTTGCTAAAGAACCGAATTACACGGCTATAATCTATAACATTTTACTCTCGCACCATACCAATTATCTAATATACAACTTGTTTTCAGTGACTTCATAATTTTACCTGGTTACATCAACTTCACAGCAAACTCTGTGGTAAGTTAAAATTCTTCGTTCACCACCCAAATTAACAAACAATTTTAGGATTTAATGAGCCCTCTCACGAAGAAGATTACTTTAAAGGCGCCGCTAGTGTCATCACCAATGGATACTGTAACAGAAGCATCAATGGCAATAGCTATGGCTGTAAAAAAATTATTATATGTATTTATTCAGTTTTTTCATTGAACATTTCAGCTTTGTGGCGGTATTGGGATAATTCATCACAATTGCTTACCTACCTACCAAGCCAATGAAGTACTTAAAGTTAAGAAATACAAGCATGGTTTCATTCATGATCCAGTGGTTCTGTGTCCAACGAATACGGTAAAACAACAATTATTAACGTCACTAAATACAAAGGTACATATCATTATAGGTAGCTGATGTTCTGAAAGTGAAAAAGGAACATGGCTTCTGTGGGATCCCGATAACTGAAAATGGCCAACTTGGCGGAAAATTGGTTGGAATTGTTACATCGCGGGACATTGACTTCCTCGAGGACAAGGAGGGCTCCAGCACGAAACTAGAAAGTGTTAGTATAAATTTGAGCAGTTTCCAAAAGTGGCAGATACTTCATGTTTTTTTACCATGTAGTTTAACAGTAATTAAAAAAAAATAATTGCGGTAACCCTAAAGATCAATTAAACGATTTACGTTATCTTGGTACGTTTACTTTGGTGGTAAAAGTAAACTGTAAATCTTAATATCAATGTTATCTTAAAACTCGACTTTCGTGATATTTTGTAGATTATGACGAAACTTGAGGATTTGGTAACCGCGCAATCGGGAGTCACTCTACCGGAAGCCAACTCAATTTTAGAGAAAAGTAAAAAGGGAAAACTCCCAATTGTTAATGCCCAAGGCAATTTGATTGCGTTGATGGCGCGAACCGATTTGAAAAAATCAAAAAGTTACCCGACCGCTTCCAAAGACGATAACAAACAATTGATAGTTGGGGCCGCTATGGGAACGCGCGAGGAAGATAGAAGTCGACTTACCCTTCTAGTTAACGCTGGCGTTGACGTGATAGTATTGGATTCCTCACAGGGATGCTCAATCTATCAAATCGATATGATCAAGTACATTAAGAAAACATATCCAAATTTACAAGTGATTGCAGGAAATGGTGAATACGTTAGTTTTGACTTTTTCAATTTTTTTTAAAATTTATTCTTCTAGTTGTTAATAAAAAGCAGGCGAAAGCTTTAATCGACGCAGGAGCTGACGCTTTACGTGTTGGTATGGGGAGTGGCAGTATTTGCATCACTCAAGAAGTGATGGCTGTGGGAAGGGCACAAGCCACCGCCGTTTATAAAGTTGCTCAATACGCCAAGCAATTTGGAGTCCCAGTCATCGCTGACGGCGGCATTCAATCAATTGGCCACATCATTAAAGCCCTATCGCTAGGAGCCTCCACCGGTATTTTTTTTATCATACAACCCTTAATAGTTTTAAAATAAAATCAAACTGTTATTTCAACATTCTGATTTGTGTTCAAATTTTTTGTTTTGTAGCAAAAAAATTGCATAATCAACCATTTTACTGTTAGTAGTGTTACGTATTCTTTTTAATGCTATTACTTTAGTAAAGTCAGCTAAGTTGGTTGGAAATTTTGATTTCAGTGATGATGGGGTCTTTGTTGGCGGGAACTTCTGAGGCCCCCGGTGAATACTTCTTCTCTGACGGCGTACGCCTCAAGAAATACCGAGGGATGGGTAGTATTGAAGCAATGAACCGCAAGGACACGATGGGTTCAGCCATGGACCGTTATTTCCATACTGAAATTGATAAATTGAAAGTAGCTCAAGGAGTTAGTGGGAGTATTGTGGATAAAGGTTCAGTATTGCGTTTTGTACCGTATTTACAATGCGGAATACGACATGGTTGCCAGGATATTGGCACCACTTCTCTAGTTAATCTCAGGTAATATCTTCAAACAAAGGTTCGTGCTTCCAATAATTCTATGATTCCAGGAACATGATGTACTCAGGAGAATTGAGGTTCGAGCTAAGATCGCATTCTGCTCAATTAGAGGGAAACGTTCACAGTTTGTTCTCATATGAGAAACGGTTGTATTAAACCATGATGTGCTGACAATGCGTTCTATTTTTATACAGAGTGTCTCGAAAAAAGTGTGCAATACCTTGCATAGGGTTTCTACGATAGAAAAGACGAAAAATGAATCAATAAACTTAGGGCGAAAAATCTTTCCTAAAGGAGCTACAGGCCTCTAAAGGTGAATCGCTGTGAATTGTTTTTATTGAATATCTCCAAAGCTGTCAGTGGTAAGATAATGAGATTTTACACAACCATTAGTATTTTTGTGCGCAACCAGTTAAGATAGAAATTAATTGAAAACTAAAACCAGGGGTGTCCCAAACGGAGGAGTAGCTCCCTTAGGAAAGATTTTTCGCCTTAAGTTTATGAACTCCTTTTTCTTGTTTTCCATCATAGAAAACGTATGTAAAGTATTGCACACTATTTCGGGCCTGTATTGTGTCGGAAGGTTGGGGTAATTCCAACCTAATTCATGTAGGGGTCTTGATAATCACCAATTTTCCATTAATTTTAACTTATGACTTAGGGCCGAAATATTCACCTCCCTGTAAAGTGGCCGTTAGCTATCTGGCCCGTAACTTTAAATGTAACCTGTAAGTGACTTTGGGTATATTCAACAATTTTCACCTGGCATTTAGGTAACGGAGACCTACCCAATGTTTTCGTTTAGAATTAATTTTGACAAGAGAGAAGAAATGTTGTAACTATATAAGTGGGAGAGAGACGAAAAGAGTTTGTGTGGAGTAGGGATGTTTTTCGTCTTCACCCCTCCCTCGTGTCCACGTGGCATACAGTGGCGGCTGGCCCATTAGGTCATTTGGTCAATGACCCCCCACCTGAAAAATGGGGAAAATATTTTTTTCCATATTAATTGCAATTATTTAAACACCCTTAAAAGTTATTTGAAAGAGCGCGTCGAAGTTGGAAACTGCGAGTCGCGAGTCTCAATTCCAATGATGATGCCGAACTTATCCGAGGGTGAAGCCGAGCAAATGCCCTCATGTGCTTATATGTAGCCGAATGAATCCAATACTGCATGTAGGTGCGAATGAAACAGACTGATACCAGGTTTTGTGCAAGTTAGAAAAGGAGATTTACGTCGTATTCAATCCTTTGCGGTCATAAGCCCAAGATTTCAGAATATAAACCTGCAACCTGCCAACGCACGGAAAATCAACAAATAACTAAAAATAAACGTATCGTATTTCTTAATTAAGGCCTGCAGTGTGAAAATTTTATCGGACTGCTTTCTTTAGTCGATGAATATTATTGTTTGCTGGTTAAACATTAGCTGATTTTTATTTCCGATTTTCGGGTCGCGTGCGGGGGTTGTCAAGTTTCATGTTTATTGCTGCGTTTGTTTTTATGCATTATGTCTGTGCCGGTAGTGCCAAATATCAAAGAACTAAAGAGGAACAATAGTTTAAACATTGAAAAACATTTGTCTCTCCGTTGACCCCCCGTACTAAATTACCACGAGCCGCCACTGGTGGCATATAACACAACCTCGTGCTAACGTACACGCGTTCTTAAAGGGAGCTTGAAGTTCCCTGTAAATTTACAGGCCAGTTTAGCACTACGGGCAGGTGAATATACCGAAATTTCAACTTATCTACCCTGTAAGACTAACGGCCACTTTACAGGTAGGTGAATATTTCGGCCCTTACAGTATCAAGACTAACTTCCCTGGCCAAATTGTTCCAATTTACTTAATAACCCTATACCTACAGTGTATTTTAACGAGAACCGCCGGTGTCTAATTGCGTATTTCCAATGGAGTTAAGAACTTCAAATTTGGCAGAAATAAACTATAATTAATGCACTACAAGATGACATTATCGATTTTGTTTTAAATGATGTGAGTTTTCACTTTCGATCGCGATTTCATATCGAAATATTCATTTCATCTCTTTGATGTTCTTCAAGCTCATGATTACGACCTCCAAGATTGATAACGAGTAATTGAAATATTTTTATATCAAACCTTTATTGAATTACTTGGAATTTTAAATTTCAGCTCTGAAAAGATTTTTGATTGACAGCTATGTGGCCCTTTACCTAGTCCATTTGCGGTTAACCACATTAGATTTATGATTACGCCACATTGTAGCGCATTAATTAAAGTTTTTTCTGCCAAATTTTCAATTTGAAATACGCAATTAGGCACCGGCGGTTCTCGTTGAAAAACTCTGTATGTAGACAAATTGTCACCCGGAACTACTTAAATAAGTAAGTTATTTTGAATAGCCTAAAGTACTCGATGTACGTTGTATTTTTTATATAAAGATTTTAAAGATATTCAAAACAATTTTTACTTGCAGAAAAGCTTACATTAGTAAGTATTTTAATAATGATATTTATATTGTATACACGGTAGATTATAACACTGTAGACCAATTAGGGTGTTTTGATTCGTGCTTAAACAAATATAATGTTTAGTGGTATATATTTTAATGTGGCACTTAAGAATGATGTAACATATTTGTTGGTTGATATTTTATTTAACACAAAGGAAAATATATCAAGCATTTTGTAAACAAATAGTGTCGTTCTTTTATGGCATTTGGTTCTTATCATTTTCCCTTCCTAACCGCGGTGAGTACGGGGACAAGCGTCTTCCTAGTCTTGGGGCAAATGGAGGCGATCTTTGCGAGAGCAATTCGCCAGAGATTTCAGGGTCTTGAAGCCACCGGTCACCTGCTGCACTACTAATAAAATCTTCTCCTGATTCTCTCCCCAGTCTTGGGGTAAAATTAACAGCATGTCTTTTGCCCTCTAAATTTTTAACGTTACGAACCATTTTTGACGGCGAAAATTTATTACCATTGACAGCGACTATGGCCCAAGGGGAGTCTTGAATCACGTCCATTAAAGTGGCTAATTGTTCTCTATCCATGTCCGGTCGTCTGTATGATTCGTCTCCAAGAGTTCGTTTTCGGCGGCCAAGTCGCGGCCCCATCCAGAAGAATTCCTGCTCTTTATCGTCCTTGTCATCATTTCCTGACGCCTCATACTAGAACAACGTAGTTTTTAATTGCTGATAAGAAATACTAATCTTAATCGTTCACAAGCTCAATAATGCCACTAGTCTTTCAGGTTATTCAAAATATAATCAGTTACCTTGAAGCCAATAGAGAATTTATAGTTTAGTTTTTCTTCAAACTACTTGCTAAATAAATCATTAAATTACCAGTAATGTAAGAGTTATAACCACAGGCTGAAACGATAAATTATCCCATGCAATGGGATAGTGAGTAATATTTGTAACTCGCGTACAATTTTTCAAATTTAAGCAACTTGGTGGGCTTTTTAGAGTACAGCTAGTTAGAAACGAAACCGGACCAACCTTGTGCTTGATTATTTACATAAAAGTCAGCAAAAGATCCATCCGGTTCTTTTTGGCGTACCTAAACCTACATCTACCAATTGAATAAGTGCCAAAGAAATATCGAGGGTTATCAAAAGAGTAGTTAAACGCCGGTTGGTTATTTATTTAAAAGTATTTTAGTTTGTCAATTTTTTTTTGTCGAGTTTTGTCTACGTTGGATATACAATTTTTATCTTGATTTTTATTTTTTGAATCGTTATGAATTATTTTAAAGTTTTGAAGGTGGGAAATTTGTTTAACTTACGTTGTTATGAGGTACAGCCACAATTACCCCTATGAAGAGGACGACTACACATAGCACTGCACAATTCGTTAGAAGGATTCGTTCCATAGTTCTGGAAAGTCTGGACGAATCCTCCGGGTTTTATACTGTTTACTTTGCGTCATGATCACTAGGAGGTCCTCTCGATAACAACCCCTGCCGTCTTGCAAATCCTTCCAACTAATCTAGTCACGTATAAACACCATTCTATGTTGTAATGCCAAGCACAGAAGCTGTAACTTATCTTATTTAGCTCGAGCGAGGGACGTCCGTAACGGAAAATTAATTGTTAAATTTCAAAACAATTCGACTTTTTATTAAAAATTAAGGGTTGGTATGGAAAGATCAGATTAACGTAGTCACTTTCAATGTTAATTAACAGGATTAACAGTAATCAACCATCTGTGAGTCAATTCTATTAGTTTCTATTTGATAAATAGGGTTAATCTAACCCGCTTCCATTTGGAAGTTTCGTTTCAATAAGAAACTTTACATTTGTTGGTTTAAGTCTGACCCCCTTGTTTAAGCATGTTCTTAAATATTACAGACCTGTCCAAAATTTTTGTTTTTTACTGACAAAACTATAAAGTCAATTTTAACGTAACTTTTTTTTAAATAATACCTACACTTGCCGATTTACAGTATGACGCAGGTATTAGGTTGCAGGGGAGTCATCTATCAATGTTTCTTTTTCCCGATAATTATTTTATTGGTGTTGTCGCTAGTTTTGGGATAACATTCTATCGAGTCTCCTTGTAATTGGGCCATTGACGTAGAGTTGTTCTACCAGGTCATTTTTATGGTTATTTTTTGGCAATTTTCAGATTCTCGTCTTTGACTAGGGGACTCTTCAGGTTGTTATGGAGTGTCTACTATTGAACATTTTCAATCCCTCTTAGTAGATACTTTAGACTGAACTCGCTCAATAATATTGATTAATGACGATTTTGCACCTCCTCACAGTTGAATATTATAGGAACATATGGGTTTCAATATTGCTTTATACAGCAGTATCTTGTTCGACAGAGAAAGTTTTGATTTTCTGCCGAGAAGCCACTGCATTTGTCGCAATGTTATGTTGAGGTGTCTTCCTTTGGTTTGGATATGTTTTTTCCAAGGGAGCCTTTGGTCAAGGTGGAGGTGGTACTTTGTTTTCGTTGCTACAGATATTGGCTCGTTGTTCATTAACGTAAAAGGGCATGCATTGTGAATGTGACCTGGACTGATTTTGTTTGATTGATGTTTGTTTGCCATTTGGTGTAAGTACCAATTATTGAGTAGGTTAAGATGGTTTTGTAAGTTCTCAGAGGCTCTTAGGGGATTTTCGTCAACAGCAAGTACAGCCACATTCAGCAGAAGAGGCGATCTTGGCGTTGTCGACCTCGATTTCAGGTAGATTGAACTAACAGCTAAAAATAGTAATTGGAAGTGAAATTTTGAATAATAATTTATAATACACAAATCTAAACTCAAAAATATTTATGAAACAGACAATGGCGGCCTAGCCATTATTATGTTTGTCGGCTAATTTGTCAAAGGGGTCTCTATCTTCTAATAATTTTGGTCACTCAGTCGAATAATAAATTTAATGAGAAAGCAAAATTTAAAAAATTTATGCAGGTCTGAGTCCTTGCAACACTGGATTAATTTCAGTTTTTCAGTCGCTTTAGCATAATAGTCTTATTTGAGTTATAGTGTTCTAAATAATGCCGGTGTGCATCACTTCACTCCAAAATTGATAACAAATTTTAAAAACTTTTGCTTGATCTAATCTGCATCTAAACTTACTCTCTACTATCTTAAGAACATAATTAGGAAGTGCAGCTTAATACAAAAAAAATTGCAAGGGTCTAAACCCTTAAGATGACCGTTCGAAGGACTGGAAAGGAGACAATTTTCCGGCAATTTTGTTCGTACAAATTGAATCAGCAGGATGCGATGAAGAAAATATAAAAATACTTTAAAAAGAGAAAAAATGAGAAAAGTACTTCAGATAGTTTGCTTGAATAGGTATTACCTTTATGGTTACTGCATGAAAAATTACTAAAAATAACTAAATTTTTGTGTTACATATTGTACCCTCTATTTTCATCAATTTATTATTTTTTTCGGTCATTGTTTACTTTACCCACTCTTCGATTTTCAAAAAACTAATTACACCAACGCATTCGTCACCATGTATACATTACGAAAATCAATATCTTTTTTTGTGCAAACTACTTTATTTTTACTCTTATTTTCCTTGCCCTAGCACATCTTTTTTTTTTCTTATTTTTCTATAGATTTTGCATAAAATTATTTTTCATTTGCACAACATTTCATTGCTCAAAATGGCATTATAATGATGTTTCACGATGGTTTCCAAAAAAAACGCCGCAAAAAGCGAAAAGTGGACATTGTAAACAATTACCTTTTTTTCATCCAAAAACTAGCTTAAGAACTAAAGAGTTATGTTTAATATGATGTTCAAAATATTTTCAATTTCAATGGTGTCGTTAGAGATCTGGCCGAAATAAAATCATTGAAGCCTTCCCTGATTAAGCAGTGAAAATAATATTGAAGCAAATTATCTGAAGCATTTATTCTATCTTTTCTTTTTTTAGTTGTATTTCTATATTTTCTTCATCACATCCAATTTGTATAAACAGAATTTTCACAAAATTGTATTGTAACAAACTTTTCAAACGGCCACTTTAACATGGTCTTATTTGGTGCGGGTACAGCCGAGTTCAAAAGTAATATTTACCTGTCAAACTTTTCACATAAAACCAACACAGAAATTAAAATTCATATTTATGCTCAGCATATAAAATAATGAAACAGATACATTAAGTTTTCTTTAGCTAGTACATTATCTGTAGAAGAAATTTAAATTTTAAGTTTGAAATGGACAAAACTTTTAAAAACTGACTGTACTTTATACAGGGTGTTTCAGAGATGTTGCGCCAAACTTTAGAAACTGATTCCTTTCATAAAATTGAATAAAAGTGAACCCAAAAACTTTTTCCTACATGTTTTCTAGGAGAGTTATTGACCCTTAAATGTGAGAAGTAAAATCGTGTTTTGATTAATTTGCTCAAGAACAATAGATAGAAACTTTAAACTTGATGCAAAGAAGCTTTATACTTAGTAATGTTGTATGTACAATTGACGGCATTGAAAATGTCCATCTCACACTTTTAAATGTCTTCTACCGATGAAGTACTAGGTAAACAAAACCCAATGCATGTGTTCCACTATTTTATATGCTTGGCATAAATATGAATTTTAATGTCTGTGTTGATTTTTTGTGGAAAATAAACGAGTTTAAAGTTTGGCAGGTGGACATTTTCTCTGCAGTCGGCTGTACATGCAAAGTTTTAAAGAAATTTGACCAGAAGGGTCTAGAAGTTAAAGAGGGTCGGGTAGAGTTAAACTGTCAGAAAAGAAAATTGGTTGCAGACTAACGGAATTTTTATTTACACATTTGCGGTGCTTTTGGCAGTTAATAGGTACAGTGGGATTCAATATAAATGAGACACTTGAATAACTGGTTGTCTACCTTTATTTTGTAACCCAAGAAATTTGACAACACTGTAAAGTGGATACTGACTACCTATTATACCTAATAACAGTTAGCGTGAAAATATTAGCCAAACAGTTATTTTACTTTAATCAAATTTCGTAAAAGTAACTGATTTTTTGCAATATCTTACTGACGATATTTTCAAAGTTATACTGTACATAATGGATTCAATACTAGTCAGTTTATTACGACCCATTCGATTTGACTGTTATTATAATATTACAAATATTACAAAAACTATGGAAAGCTTTTATATTGTTAGCTTAGCTTAACGGAATGCTGCATGAAATGCAGGTTAATCAACTTGAAATAAAATAAAAGCTTCGTTAAAAATTTCAATTTTGTATCTTTTTAGGGAAGCTTTTTTGTCGAGTTGGATGAACAGCTTAAAATTTGTGTAGGTACATTAGCTAGCATGTTCAAGTACTACCTGGAAGCAATTAATAGATTTGAGTAATACCTATATCCAAATCTAATTGTGTACGATTTTATAACTAATTTACTTCTCGCCGCTTGAAGGAAACGCTTAGAGCTTTCACTAAGTTGTTTAACACTATGAAATTTGTATGCATTAGCATATATGATAAATAGTGTTAAGCTTATTCAAATATTATTAACATCTTTGTCTGTTATATTACATTTTATTATATGTAATTTGAGAAGGTGAACCGTGAACCGTGGTTGCTCTTTAATCGACATCGGCAATTCTTGGTGATTGTCAAGGAACTGTAAGTTATTGTGCAAGTTTTAGAATGATCTGTAATAAACACATTCTTATCTCGTTCTGGAGGTTTAAAGACCATAATAAAAGCGACCCGACTGAAGTGATCTATGTCACTTGTCATATGTTACCTAGTAGCTAAAGTGGCCTGTGGCGTCTGTCTGCATATTAGTTTCACTTCGGGTGAGATCTACTAATGTTGTGAGTGACACCTATAAACAATGCCTTCTTGTCCTGTCCTTAAACCTAATTAATACATTAAACCGATAGGAAAAGGAACTCGATACTCGGCAAGAAACTCATAGGTCACCTGAAACGGAACTGAAATATACCACCAGACGCAAAAGCTTGTAGGTAGTTACTGCCGAAAGTGAACTGCACTTAGTTGATTATAAGCTTCTGTTTTCTGTCTAGATACGGACCGTGACGCGTGGATAAGAGGAAAGGGAAATTCCCTCTATAATCAGCTTCCGATTCAAATACAGAAGCTTATATTAGAATCACGAAATTACCTTTGTATACACTACTTTTTTCTTAAGTTTATAATACTGAGTCTATAAATTAAACATATAAATAAACAAGGGGTGCTTGGCAGTTTTAAAAATAGAGCTTTAGCAAAATCGAGCTTAATTAAATAATTCGGCAATTTCTAAAGAAAAGAGGTCTCTTTCGCCTGATTTTATCGCCATGTAGCCATTTATGTATGATAAATGCTAACTAATTTATGAAAATAGTGGCTACTATAAATCGTGGATGTACCCTTTGATTTTGCTTACACGTTATCCTGGCGGTGTTGTAACTTCGTTAAAAGAACAAGATAAGAAAATGAACGTAAAGTTGCTCGTTTTGAAGTAGCTTTTATCTAGCTTCTTCAAGTGGTGCGGTAATGTGGGAACGGTTCTAGACATATGTGTATTTGGCGCCAGCCGGGTCTGACAGTGGACACTGCTGAAAACATGTTGTTTCAAATTTATGTCCATATTCTTGTCAAATTATTTAACTATTGTCCTTCGTCCATGTTTATGATTACCACATTTCCAAAGTCAGTAAATCAAAGGAAAATAAAAGTGATAATTTTTTGAAGGGTTGGAAAGCTGTTCGAAGAACCGGCCATGGGACACGGGTCAAAAACAAAATTAAAAGGTACCTGACACTCTGACTCCCTTCCCGGTATTTAACCCCTTTCTTCAAAATTTATTGCGTCTTTCCATTCAATGTTTTTATGGTGGTTTAGGGTAGCGTCAAGTAAATTGTTTGTCCTATATAAAAAAAAAACTCACAGGAAGAGAGCAATAATTTCACGAGTTAGAAAGAATAATAATTTTTAAGATTTTGGGCAACAAACTTATCCATAAATTTGCTATGGCAAATAATAAATTATTTAAGTCGGTGCTAGGAAAACGAAAGCTCATTTTATTTCATACAACTAACATAAATATAAAATTCAGTGACTATGCTTGTTTTATGTGGAGACTATAACAAAAGCTTAGCAAATGGACATTACTTTTTGGGCCGCTTGTACGGCGGTGAACTATCGATATCGAAAGCTTAAATTTGACTTCATTCTACCTGTTTCTAGGGGCAATCGAGGCAAGGCACTGACGAACCTTTGCGGCCTTTGCGAACCTTTCTGCTGGAGCTTGAAAAAAAAATTTAATGTGAAATATTTTTCAATTTTAAGACTAATTTAAGCTGGAGCAAGGAGCCCGCTTAGTTTTGATTATGTCTTAAATGGCGATTTATTTTTGCTGTGTAGGTAGTAAAGTAATTTTTGAATTTCAATCTATCTCTCAAATCTGATGGTAAATCCCTTTTTCTATAAATTAATCAATTAATTGTGGTGACAGAAAAGATGTCTGTTGTTCTCAAATAATAAAATTAAAGTCAAGGATAGTGAGAATACGAATTCAGGTGGTGTCGGGTCGCACGTTGCGTTTCAGCGCCGCGTCTGAAGCTGAAAAATATCATCGAAATCAATTCTAGTGAAACCTCATTACTGAAAATAACGAAATAAACTTGGATTATGTGTATTTTGCTAATAAATATTGGGAGGGAGCAGTAAAGATCCTCCCTGAAACCAAGGGCTGAGCAATACGAACATTTCAGGACGCTACGCTCCGCCCCCGCGTTCAAATTAGTTACAATACGAGCTGGAAGCTTTCAGTAGATGACCGCCCGAGGCTTCAAGGCAAAAGCTCTTGTTAATTGAGTGGTGTTTTGTGAGAAATTAACATTGGTGTCAGGTGCCCAAAATGTCCTACAACAATACCTCGCATCACCAGGAAGTTTTTCAATACGGCTACCCCACCCAAACCACCTACCACTATATTTCAGGTAACAATTTGTCGATTTTTCCAAATTTTACTATTATTAATGAATCTTCCTGAATCGAAATTAGAATTCGATAACTAAAGTTTCTGCAATGAATCAACAAATAGGCAGCAATTGAGTATATTTTTACATTTACAAGTGTTGTTAAGTGGTATCAGTGTTACAAGTGCAAAAGTAGCTCAAACACCGGTTTCAAGTGATGTTTTGACGTCGAATCAACGTTTTGTAACATGAAACAATTTGTTATTTTGGATATTTTCTACAGGCCCAAAGTGACTTTCGCCAAATTTGGGTAAAGTCTCCGGTGTATCTTTTTGTTGCGTTTAATGTTTGTTTGTAATAAAACATGATTTTTCTTTCCGTTGAATGTCATTTAATTTTTATAAAGACGGAACATTTGTCGCGCAAATGTAGCATGTCTTATAAAATCCCAACGAAAATAAACAAAATACTTATTCCGTACCGTCACAAAGCATTTTCAGTTTTTGTTTCAACTGCAACACTGAAGTAATTTATGGATCCCTTGTTTTCCTATCTTGCGACAAACCAGGCTTTTGAGCTTTCCCACGTTGCAGGAAAGCTTTTTGTTATCCTTAATTCAATAGTATACTACGATTAAACAATATAATTAGCTTTCTACCTATTGAAACTCCTACAGCCAGTGGCGGTTTGTATGTAAGAGCTGCGGAGCTGCAGAACACATACCGAAATGATCAAAAAAATAAAAATTGATATTTAAACCATAAAGGGTTTAGCATCTTTGTGCATAATTAGAACGGTAGAGGAGAACGGAATTGTAAATTAATTCACTGCAACTTATATTGGCCCCGTTACTATACTACCGTCAATAGCTCTCGATTACTGCAAACTTTAGTTGCCTCGAATGTGTTCACAGCGAGCAATTTCGGCTAAGAAGTGATTTCATTGGTTGGCCGCTCACGTGGTGCTTATGGCACTATAACACAAATTTGTGGCTGCAACAGAAGCAGCGCAATCATTACAAAGCTTGGGTACTTTATTACCAAAACAAATCGGACCTAAACCACCATGACTCTTGAAGAACTAATGCGTTCCATCGAACTTCCAATTTCATCTCACGTGTCGTGTGGCTATAACAATATATAGTTTTTGCTAGAAAATAAATTTTTGCGTTTGTACGCAAAGACAAAATAAATGTTAAAGCATTTGGAAAACCCACTCCTGATTTACAAATAAAAGTAACAGCTTCTAGTCGACGGAAGGGTTATAATCGACAATTTAATAACTTCCACCGTGAGTCAAATTATACCATAAATATATAGTAAGTTTTAATTATAAATTCTCAAGTCCTTCCATGAACTACCATGCAGAACACACTAAACTGCAGCTTACGCGCCGCCACTGCCTACAGCACAATAAAGAATAGTTTGGGTAAGAAATCGATTACAGATTTTCTATAAATTTAGATTTGACTTCCTTATCACTCTAGTTTAGTTTTGCAAATTTCGCCCTTTTTATTTTTCAAATTCTTAAACAATAACTTCTTCATTAATCGAAAAACTTCATATGTAATAAAAATTGAAAATTGTTAATTTTCTAAAGAGGTTTATAAAGTCTTACATGTTTCTTGTTGCATTTACTAAGCTGGATTTTTACCAAAAAAGTTCGTT
The DNA here is from genome assembly GCA_951805265.1 of Schizotus pectinicornis. Taxonomy (NCBI): domain Eukaryota; kingdom Metazoa; phylum Arthropoda; class Insecta; order Coleoptera; family Pyrochroidae; genus Schizotus; species Schizotus pectinicornis. The sequence goes on along the minus strand of OX638209.1, from coordinate 8,229,762 downwards.
ACTAGGCAATTTTGCAAAAAAAATTTTCATACAAATGGGACGTGATGAAGATAATATAATAATACCGAAGGAAAGGGAAAAGGTGGAAAAAAATGCTTCAGATAACTTGCTTCAATATTATTATTTTTACTGTTAAATGAAGGGTTTCAATGGTTTTATTTCGGACAAGTCTTTATAACGACACCATTAAAATCAAAAATCATTTTTAACACACTTTTTAAACATGATTGTCTAGTGCTCAAGAACGTTTAAACAAAAATAAAAAAATTGGGAAAAATAGTATGCAAAAATGTAACACAAAAATTTGACCATTTTTAGGAATTTGTTATACCGTAACCATAACCGTAGAAGCAAACTATCTGAAACACTTTTTCCATCTTTTCTCTTTTTTGTAACCTTTTTACGTTTTCCTTATCCAGAAAAGCCAATTTATACTAACAACATTACCGTAAAATTTGTCTCGTTTTAAGCCTTTTATACTTTTATCCTCAAATCAATATTATATGCACCATTCTGTAAACAATTTTTTGTTTTAAATAGTTTATTTGAGAGTAAAACGTTTAATAATACTAACTCCTAACTTTTCATTATCAGAACGGATTTACCGATTGAAATAGATCAACTGGAAAGTAGGTACAATTGGAAACAAAAAATGGTTATTATCAAACCGGTATCGAGCAATTGTTAGCGTCTTTGTTATTGTCTTTAGTTAGGTCACCGCAATTTTTAAAGTTGTGATTCTGATATGTATATCTACAAGATCGCTTTTAATACAATGGTACAAATGGCACTAAGGGTCCCCTGTGACATTTTTGAAAACAGATTTTTTTCCCAATTCAGTGATGTAACACATGCATATCATTAGTTATATTAAAAAGTAAAAAATATTTTTTTAAAATTTAATTTTGATAAAACGTAAAATTAGGTTAGTTTTGAAAATGCTGATATTAATTATTTGTTACTTGCATATTAATTACATTACATACTTATGACATTATGGTATTATACGCATATCTCATTTGTTATCTAAACTTAAAGGAACACATTTTCAAAAGCAACTAATAAGAATTAAATTTTAACTTTTTTTTAGATTTTAATACAAATAAAAATATGTTTGTGTTACATCATTAAACTAAAAAAAAAATCTTTTTTTAAAAATTTTACAGTCGATCCCTAATTCTATTAAAAAAAAATCAAGTTAGCTTTCTATCTCAAAAACAAACAAAAGTATAACATTGAAATAAGTCTCAAATGAGAGACTTTAAACAATTATAACGTCATGTCAACTTTTAACACGTATACAGGTTGTTCCAAAAGGTCCGCACCACCGTAAAGGTGCGTTATCGAGAATTAGTGCAGAGTACTTTAACATTGTTTAATTTTTTTTGTCATTTAGTTTTCAAATTATGGTTCTTTTAAGGAAGGCATAATTAAAGTTTAAATTTAAAGGTATAAACGGTTATTTCAAAACAAAAAAAAATATTTTGGAGTATAGTTTATTCCTTTGAACAATTTGAAGTTGAAAAAGTCGGAGAATTTATGCGTCCAATGTTTAAAATCATAAAATAAGATTCTTAATATAACAATGAAGAAAACCTTTTGGGTTTACCCTGTAGGTATGTATAGCGACCCTGCATGTGCAAGAGGCTGTAAAAATTAGGTTTTACTTACGTTGAAGTGAACTGAATTTACGTCAATAATTATACCGGGTGGAAAATTACTTATGGTCGAATTTTTCCCGTCCAAACGATAAAAGATTTGAATTTGAGCTTCCGAGGATATGATCGAATCATTAAGACCTACTTTTCAAAAAAGTTTGAATTTTTTGGCCCACAGTGATTCATTCAAAATTGTAAAAAAGTTGACAATAAAGTTGCAACTTTTTTTATACCGTTGTACGCAGAAAATTTTTCAGATTACGGCGGTCTCTTCAGAATTTTGAAATTTTGATTTCTGGGGCCGTAGTATTTCGTAAAAATACAACAGCCAAGTTGATTCATGGAATACCTCCCTTGCCTCAGATAATTTTCTACAACATACTACGGCCACAGAAATCAAAATTTCGAAATTCTGAAGAGACCGCCGTAATCTAAAAAATTTTCTGCGTACAACGGTATAAAAAAAGTTGCAGCTTTATTGTCAACTTTTTTACAATTTTGAATGAATCAGACGAGCACGGGGTGGGCCAAAAAACTTCAAAATTTTTTGAAAAGTAGGTCTTATGGGTTCGATCATATCTTCGGAAGCTCAAATTCAAATCATTTATCGTTTGGGCGGGAAAAATTCGACCACAAGTGATGGTCCACCCGGGATAGGTACATATGCTTCTATTATGTACAATCAAGCCATGTGCCCAAATTACCCAAATCTTAATGGACAAATTGAGCATAATTAGAATTTTATTCAAGGAAAATGTAAGTAAACTTATAAAAGTATTTGTTATAGACCGGCAAGGGATAAAATAGCGATTTTAGAATACAATTGAACCCTATCCTAATTTGAAGATGTTGCACCTAAATCCTTGAAATGCCCGTTCCAAGTACATATAATTTGAGTTGTTGGAACTGGATCAACTTTAATGGCGTAGTTTTTTGGTTTTTATGGCCCGCCTATAAATTTGACGCCAGGCCTGTTTAATTTCGGGCTACTGCTTGAATTGATTACTAACATTGGTGGCGAGCCACTGCCACGCGTTTGAGGGAGTTGGGGCGTCAGATAAATTTGGCCGATCCGCCCCTGAGCCTTGACAACATTCCGTCTTAGCTTAATTTATGGCAGTCGAGGAAACAAAATTAATCACCAAAATTGCCAGCATATGCCCCCAACATTTCTTTCTTCTTTACTTAAAATTGTGTTTTTAGATGGGAGTCCTCTGGGCACGGGGGACGAATCAAATTTTTGGTCAAGCAGTCCTCGATCGGACTCGCCATCCCCTAGTAGCACAATGCAAAATGCTCTAGTGGGGCCCTACTCGTATTTTCCCCCGGTAACGAGAACGTCCGCCGATCATCGACACCCACAATATAGGGCAAGTAAGTCAAAAAAATATAAACAATAAACATCTATGGCAAAATAAACAATTTTTGTCAGGAAACAGGAAGGTGAATTTTATAATTATCCACACAGATGCGCTTTTCGTTACAGGTTACCCAGCGAGCGCCTCCATGGCTGATAACACCACCCAACACGTCCAAGTTCCTTTTGTAAGGGTTGTAAAAAGGAGGACCACGGCCAACAAAAAAGAGCGTCGTCGCACACAATCCATCAATAACGCTTACGCCGATTTACGAGATTGCATACCTAACGTCCCTTGTGACACCAAATTATCAAAAGTAATGATGCAACAATAGAAAATCTTTACTTAATTGTTTAATTTTGCAGATTAAAACGTTGAGATTAGCGACTTCATATATTAATTATTTAGTGAAGGCCCTGGAATCGGACGACCCAGCAGGGGGGTTTACGGCCGAATTAGGGTCAATTGGGAGGAAATCGACAAACAACCCCGTGCAAGTCAACGATTGCTCCACAGGGCAAATCTCACCGAAAAGCGACGTTTCGGTAAGTGCTACCAAACTCAATTACCAACCCAATAATAAACAAAACGTAATCAAATTAACCCCTAACCGATGGGAGCGCTGCCCCTTCAAATAATTATCGCCACATTAACTTCTCGCCGCCGGTCTGGTGATTGTCGAACCCTGTAACTCGCATAATTTTATTGCGAGGGTTCCAGAGATCATTATCAATCGCAAATAGACTGATGGGAATCCCATCACTTCAACCCTCTGTATTAGTTTAACCACCACCAATTTAGCTAGCAGTAATGGCGACAATTTTTCTGATTAATTGAATTTCCGAAAAAGGTTTAAGGGTAGTCGGACGCGTTGTTGCCATTTCAAGATTAAGGACCGATGGGTCGCCGGGTGATGACAAGTTTGGTTGTTTATTTATTTGTTGTTTGTTGTAAACAGGAAGATATGAGCAAGGCGAGGAAGGCGAAAGGGCGCACAGGTTGGCCCCAGCACGTGTGGGCCCTCGAGCTGGAACAGGATCAAGCGCTTTAACGGGATGTAATCTTTACAACCTGGAAGTGTATCTTAAAGTCATTTCATTTGTAGAAATTTCCTCAAATTGTATATAATATATCTATTTTAGTCTGGGAGCCACATGGCCCCGTTTGTATACATTCACCTACACCTTAAGAATTTTATATATTATAATTACCGGCGGTTTATAATTAGATATTTACGATACCAGATTGTTTGTGTTTTTATTTTTTATTATATTTGTTAATTGTACTGCAGGTTATTCAGACGCAATAAAGTTTCATAAACCTTGAATCGCCAATTTGATTTTCCGGGGCTTTGAGTGAAAATAGAACACTTAGCGCCTAAATCAATCAGTTGACTAAAAGTAACACTAATTGGAAGAAAAGCTTAATTACAATAAATGATGTGGTATCTATTTAAGTCAATTGAGGCTTGGGGTGAAATACAATCCTGACAACGCGTCGCATAATCAATGTGCATCTTTGTTTTAGTTAGCTGTGAATTGTCAGGAGGCGTAACATGGTCGAGTTTCCAACAGGGATTGGGATATCGCATGACAAATTAACTCCCGCTAAATCAACAACACTTTTTGTCATGATCCCTCTGATTTACTCGCAACCAGTTAATTGGTCCAGAATTACGAGATAAAATAACGAATTAGTCATTACCGCCCGCTCGACGCCTCCATTCATTCGAGAAAAACTTAAGTAAATCATATTGAACACAAAAAAGATTTTATTGCCGTTTAAAAAATATCAATTTGTCTACACCCATGTCGAGGTGCTTTTTTGGCTCACACAACAAAAAATTAAGTGCTTTTAGATGGACTCCTCAATTACTTATGTGGCGCTTACGAAGATATTTTACAACAGAAGGCAAAATCTCAAGGAGATTAATGAATAAATCTGAGCTTTCTTCACCACCTACGTAATATTGAGACACATGAGTCTTAAGGGGATGCCAGCCGAAAAGCAGGAGACTGGTTTAGAATTATTAGTTTATTAGCTGACCACACGCAGAAGACGTAGGCCGGCCGGTCTTTTTTCAACTACGCAGCGGTATAAGGTGATCTTGCACATAGGTGCGATTGAATTAGTATTACAGAATAAAAATAAAAAAAAATTAATTTTTTTAATTTATTGATAATATCAATAAACAAAATACAACGTATTTCCACGTTATTGTTTGATCGATCATGGTAGATGTAATAAATTAATAATTGGTCTAAATAATATTACAATTCTTAACAAAATTAGAAAATTATTGAATCCATCAATAAATTCTCACTTAATATTCTATGTAGCAAAATAATAACAATGATAACTTATGTTTTTTTGATAAGTAAGTATACAGGCTGTCCCAAAAAAGTGTGCAATACTTTGCTGGTGGCTTCTATAATTAAAAACATGAAGAAAGTTGTCCATAAACATAAGACAAAAAATTCTTTCTAAGGAAACTAGAGCTCCCTAAAGGTAAACCACTGTTAGTGGTTTGCAGTGAATATCTTTAAAACCAATCAAGTTAAAATAATAACATTTTGTATAACCATTATTATTTTTGTATGTAACCAGTGGAAATAAAAACAATTCAAAAAATGTATACAGGGGTGTCTCAAGCGCAGAAATCGCTACGTAAAAATAGCCTTAACTTTTCTGTATGTACCATTTCAATTTTTAAACTTGAGATTTTAAATGTCTAGAGTTTTCTGCATCAGAAAGGTACCCTTGTTGAATACCAATAGGGTACACCGTTTTTTAGGCAAATGGATTTAAAGATTTTGTTACACGGCAGATATTGCGAATGAAATGACATTTATTATTGTTACATACAGGGTGTCCCGAAACTCAACGTCAACCCGTGGAGGGCTTATGGTCCTGTTCATTACTGATCAGAATATCATAATATGACCCTAGTAAAAAGTCATTAGTTTTCGAGATATTGGGACTTTTATGAATTTTGTAAAAATTGACACCTTAGATCAGTTTTTAGAGTGTCACAAGTTTAAATTTCCATATTATATTTTTCTAAATGTGGTTACGTAACCCTGAATAGTCCTGTCATTGATCAAAAGACAAAGAAGCATTACTAGAGCCAGATCTTTGGGAAAGAAAAAAAGATTTTTGACTGATACATGATTTTTTTTTTTAATAACCTAACTTTGACTCTTCATACTTTTGAAAAAAATACCACACTAACTTGGCAAGTTATTCCAAAAGATGGCTCATTTAGTGTAGTTTTTAAAATGGTATAACAATTTATATGTTTTGCATTAAAAAAAAAAGATATTTCTATTTGACCGCAAAAGGAGCGCATTGTAAAATTATTTTAATAATTAGGAAATTGAATTAAAACACGTGTTAAATTGCAGTGACAATTATGTATTAAGAAATAAAAATAAAACAAATAAAACTCAACGGATGTGTTCAAACTGCCTGCCACCAAGTCGATTGCAAGCGCGGCATCTTCATAAAAAAGACCTTTTTATCAGTCTTGCACTTCCAGCAGCATTTATCTGTTGTGCAGCTTCCGCGATGCGTTCTTTCTATTTATTTTCATTATTTACTGGTGTGAAATTATTTGGACCAAACTTATCCAAAAAGATGGATCGGCCATCGTGGTCCCATTTTGTGGCATCCGCGGTCTCCAGATTTAAATCCATTAGATTTTTTTTACTGGGGTTAGATTAACGAAAATGTCTATTCAACACCAATGAATAATGAATTAATGAAAAATGAATTCAGAAAACGCATCGCAAAAGCTGCACAACAAATAAATGCTGCTGGAAGTGCAAGGCTGATAAAAAAGTATTTTTTAAGAAGATGCCGCGCTTGCAATCGACTTGGTGGCAGGCAGTTTGAACACATCCGTTGAGTTTTATTTGTTTTATTTTTATTTCTTAATACATAATTGTCACTGCAATTTAACACGTGTTTTAATTCAGTTTCCTAATTATTAAAATAATTTTACAATGCGCTCCTTTTGCGGTCAAAAATCTTTTTTTTCTAATGCAAAACCTAGAAATTGTTATACCATTTTAAAAACTGCACTAAATGAGCCATCTTTTAGAATAACTTGCTAAGTTAGCCTGGCATTTGTTTCAAAAGTATGAAGAGTCAAAGTTAGGTCATTAAAAAAAAAATCATGTATCAGTCAAAAATCTTTTTTTCTTTCCCAAAGATCTGGCTCTAGTAATGCTTTTTTGTTTTTTTGATCAATAACAGGGCTATTCAGGGTTACGTAACCACATTTAGAATAATATAATATAGAAATTTACACTTGTGACACTCTAAAAACTGATCTAAGGGGTCGATTTTCACGAAATTTATAAAAGTCCCAATATCTCGAAAACTAATGACTTTTTACTAGGGTCATATTATGATATTCTGGTCAGTAATGAGCTGGTCTATCAGCCCTTCACGGGTTGACGTTGAGTTTTGGGACACCCTGTATAAAAATAGTAATGGTTGAGCAAAATTTCATTATTTTCATTATTTATTATCCATCATTATTACCCATCATTATCATTATTTTACGTTGATTGGTTTTAAAGATATTCACTGCAAACCAGTAACAGAGGTTTACCTTTAGAGGGCTCTAGTTCCCTTAGGAAGAATTTTTAGCCCTATGTTTATAGACAACTTTTTTATGTTTTTTATTGCAGATGCCGTCGGTAAAGTATTGCACACTTTTTTCGGGATACCTGTATAGATCCTAGATACCATTTGAGTAAAATTTAGTTGGCTGAAGCTTTCATTTTTCTTCTTTGAAAATTCTTTAACTTTTGCATTAAGCTCTTGATTGTAAAACTGTTTAGTTCGTATTTGAATACGAAATAGTATAAATCATGTAAAGGATAATATGACCTTTATACCTAATTTAAAAAGTACCTACTTTAATTGTCTTTAATTGATTTTTTGAATATTATGCAATTTTAAATGGCGATTAATATTATGTTTCACGTGCAACTAAATATTACGTAATCTATTATCTCTGTAGTTTTCTTTTTCATAATGTTACAAAATGCATTAGGTAGGTATGTCAAAATTTTCTGAATCAAAAAGTATTGACATGGCGTTACCACAAGCGTCGCTGACTTAACTCAAGTCAATTAGGTATAAAAATTAAATAATCTTGTACTTGTTTTACACAGCAAAATGTTATTACTGCAAAGTTTATAAATACATACTATTTTATATCCAACTCGAAATTAAACAATTTTATAAACAAGAACCTATGTGCTTCAAAAGGTGATAAATAAACTAAAACTATTATTTTCAACAATCTATAACATAATTTTTTAATAAATAAAATTTAGTTACACCATTAATTTATAGATGTTCAAGTTCAAGTCAATTTACCCAGTTAGTAATGAAATAAAACGGCGGGACTCGACGTAGAAAAATAATTTATTTAATTAGTGGTATCAAAAAATAAATAATTATTACAAATTTGTTATGGCAAATAGTCCAATCTTAAATCTCCTTATTAGCTGAGGAGCATTTAAACTATAACTTTCTAGTTTACTTCAAGTTCTTGGTGATCCAAGGCATAAATTTCTCAACTCTCGTGTAAACACCTGGATATTGCCCTTTTCCACAGCCAATTCCCCAAGAAACGATGCCGACTTGCGTCCACTTTCCATTGTTAACCATCAAAGGTCCTCCGCTGTCACCCTAAAACACACAAAAATCAGAATTCAAAACAAAAATGTTCCACATCTCATCAGTAATTACACTGCAAGAATCTCTGGCGGCCTCCCCCGCACACAACATGTGCTCTACAATGCCACCGGGGGCGGCTGGTCCGTATTTCACTTTACATTGGTGGTTGCTCCAAATGGGAATGTTAACTTCTTGTAGAACCGCAGGCTGTTGCCCGTCTACAACAAAGATCACCCTATATTTATAACAGTACCTATATGGCTGGTCAAAATGTGAACACTTTGTCTTTTGCGTCTTGAAATTTGAACAAGAAATTTTCCCCACCATCACGTGACACAAATTACAATAAATAATAACAAAAAGCGAGAACTCACTCTCCCTAAGACTTCCCCATCCTATCACCGTAGCTGTTTTTCCAGAGAAATCGTTACTTCCAGAAGGCAAACAAATCGGCCGTATTTGCTGCGAGAACGTTACTGGAGAATCGAGCGTCAAAATAGCAATATCGTGGTACTGGAACGAAAGTTTTACAACAAGTTCTTAACTATACAACTAATTACCAGGGTTCTGGAATCAAATCCTCGATGTCTAACGACACGCTTCACCCTTTTTTCGATATGTCTCACTTCATGGTTGGTTTTGATGTTGTGGTCTCCTAGTCTAACTGTTAGTCTAGCTACATCCCAAGAGCTCATGCTAAAAAAATTTAATAAATTCAAAAGTTTATTGTAATAAATGTCTTACTGTGCGACACAATGGGCTGCTGATAGAATGTGGATGTTGTCTATTAAGGAACCGCCACAGAATTGACGTCCCCCGTTGAAAAGTGCTGCTATCCAGGGCCATTCTCCTACATCGGCATTGTGGCCGCCCACGATTCGTTCTTGATCTTGGTAGCCGTTCTTCGCTCCGCAAGAAGCAGTTGAATGACTTGGCGGCGGTTCTGCTGTTGCTGGTGGTTTCGTTGTTGTGTGTGGAGGTTTTGTTGGTAGAGTTGGGAAGAGGGTTGGCGGCCAAACCGTTGATGATGGAGTTGGATGAGTTGCTATGGCTGGTGGTACCGTTGGATAATTCACCGGTGGTAGCGTTGGATATCCTGGGGATGGTGGATGAGTTGGTAGTGGCGGAATCGTGTGGTCTGGAGGGTGAGTGGGAATTGGAGGTGGCCAATTAGAAATGTGTGGATAATAAGGAGACGCTTCGCTAGTTTGATTTGATGACAAGTCTTCGAGCTCTACGATGGGTTGTTTGGTTGAAGTATCCGTGGGTTTATTCGGTGACGTACAACACACTCCAAACATCTTTAAAATATGTTGTTGTTTAAAATGTTGTTAAAATGACGAGTTGTGAAAGCAAATAAGGATATAAATCGGACAGGTAGTCACGAATTAGTCAGGGGTTTGTAGCGAAAAAACAAGCACCGTTTTATGGAGTTGTTGTTAAAAATAGAGACCTACCTGTCTGCCTTGTTCGGTGTAATAGCTGCAGGTATCAGACATTCCCAAAATCCAGCTTTCTAAATTGTTTAATTCCCGCACTTTTAAGGAAGGATAGCATTGTCGCAACGCTGTGCATTTGCCCAAAATTCCTTTGCTTGAGAAACAAGGACCTGCTGTCGCTAGCGGAATCGCATCGATGTTTGTTGGGATTAAAAAGGGATTATACGTCGGATAGGCCGGGCCTCTCAGTATAAGTTGCCTGCTGCTTCTTTTTGTCTCGCTCTCTGGCTCGGCTGTAACATAAAATTGCAATCAAAATTTACCGTCTAGTAACAGGTTTTTAGTCCATAGTTTATTTTCCAAAAAGTTTTAATATGTCATAAAAGAGGGAACAAATATTGCTCCTTAGTTTTGAGTTTCGATAATTGACCTGTAAATTTTACAAAGCGCCATTTAGATTATTGAACTTGACAAAAAATTAATTGGCGTCTGTTGACCGCAATTCCACAAGGGTCCCGAATTGGAAAATCGTCTGTTCATAAATTTGCATTTTTTTGATTAGTAACAGATTAATTAATACGGTTAATATAATGAATTCCTGTGGGTATTAGGTATACAAGTTTCGTGTAGATCTATTAAATTTTTTTGCTACAGTTTTTTCTGATGCATCAGATTTTGGAGTTACGGTTACAGTTAACCATCACAATTTTTTACTCATCCACCCAATTCCAAGTCATGTCCAAACCAATTTACATGGCTGATGTAGCACGTGGCCAGTTTTGATAGCAAAGTTCGGATTAATCACGTCTGATCGCCAAAAATTGATTCAAAGCTTGTCAACAAGACTTGCTAATCCAGTTTCTGGAGTAAATTGGTAGCGCGATTTTTGGTCAAAAGCCTCCAATGACTGTTGGAAAATTGAATTCAGAAACCGCCGAGGCTTTCCCACCAAATAATTGCCAGACTGAATCACGCTTTGGTTTGTATTAATTGAAGACGTGAATTGAATGTTAATGATGGATAATCGGTGTTAAATTGAATTTTAACAATGTGGATTTATCAAATTTTTTTATCCAACACCATTTAGGAACGAGGAGTTAATTAGGTTGTGATTGTAGATTATAGCTTTTAAAAGTTGTGTTCAAGAAATGAAGCATATCAATACTATGGTCCTAAGGTGAACGTTCTTCGCGACCTTGGCAGTGGCTGATTGCGGGTGCCACGCTAGCAGGTGGCATTGGTGATTGGTGATCTTAAGACAATGTGACTTAGCAAAATTATCTAGACCAAGTTCGCCTTTGGAATCTTAAAAAAAGATACTGTTATCCCATCACTGCCATAGATCGAATCACGAAAATTGATGGTTGTCGTCTTTTATACATGGTTCTCCATGGATATAACTGTTTTGTTTAATGTAGGTATTATTAAACTGTCAATCGGTTTTGTAATAAATTCGAAGTCATTTTTCTTTATGTAAAACTTTGCAAGAAAATGTGTGGGCAACGTACCAACACCGTTATTACATCCTATTGAAAATCGTAACATGTCATGTCCAAATGTAACAGGAATCGACTGTAATAAACACATTAAACTAAGCGGAATGTTTACTAGCTTATTGACTTTTGACTTAAATGGTAAATTCGGCGCGAAAATCACTAAGTCCTGTTCAAAAGTCTTAGCGTCGAGGCAACAACAACAACAATTTTAGTTAAAGAGGACTCACCTTCGATGATAACGGTGTCAGAATCGTCGAAGTCTTGGGGAAAAGTCGGTGCAATCACTAGAAATAAACACAGAAACCAAATTTTACACTTCAACCCCATTGCGCGGTCTAGGGATGAGATAAACATAAAGCTGCGGCAGCACGTTGGTCGCGCAATGTTTCTATTTTGTAAAGTTGCTCTTATAAAACGCGTCCCATGCATCTTCCCCCTCTACAATAAAACGGGGGCTTCAATTTGCAGATTCTACCAAAGGATGTTGTCGAAGCCAATAGGACTAATCAAACCATTAATGACATGCATTAGCTAGACATCGACGTTTCTTTGTGCTACATCCAAAACCACAAAGCCATTTATTTACGCGTCTACTAACGCATCCGTAATTACTATGGAAATTTCCCTAACAAACATATTTTTCACGACCACCCACAAATTTTTGACAAATTTAGTTGTTTCTTTTTTTTTCGTTTTCTACCCGTTTGTCTTTTTGTACATAACAAAACGTTTTTTCAAATATATGTTTCTCGGGGCGATTAGTCAATTTTTGTAGAATGGGTGTTTTTGGTTCGACTGGTAGAGTTTGAAAACAACAATCTCGACTTGCAGGTCGAGCTCGACTTGCAGACAGCTACTATGCAAATGGAGCAAGTTGTAAAAAAAGGCCTGACTTAATGGTCAAATTTATGGGTTTACAAATGATTTGCAAAGAATGAAATAGTATTGGTATAATATTTCTTGGGTGGCAGTTGTCCACTTAAAATCAATGAACAACGACACAATTTATTTCAGCCCTAAGGTGTTATAGGGGATACGTGTTATTAGAACCACCCATTCAAGTAAATAACTATAGATATAGTATACTTACTAGTGTCCGTCAGTGAGGCGCGCTATTGACACATAAGACACATTGTCAAACCGTTTTGCATAAATTGATAGGATTATTGAACTTTGGGTGGACATTTAGTTAATCAAAAAACTTGATCTAGATTGGATTAAATATTTGAATAATTCGTCACAAGATTAGCATCAACAAAGGCGTGGGTTAGCGGCCTGTTGAAAACACAATTCCAGCAAATGCAATTGATTAGTTTCACATATCAGCAATTGTGGTCAACTGTCCATCCGGAATTTGCCAAGATTAAATGCAAATGAGTCTAATGCAAAACGTAAATCTTCTCAGACGGTATTAATTGATTTTTTGCAAAGCTTCGAAAATAAATTGAACTTCCTTGTTCTAGGTGAGCCCAGATAAGTCGAAGACGCCACTTCAACTTCACGTTTCCAAGAACTCATCCTCCAATATATAATTTGCTCTTATTGTTGTCATAAATCATTAATTTAATTACCACTTATACAATGAAAACGGTTATTTCCCAAAACACTTGGGAGATTTTATGGGTCCACCGCACATTAATCACTCCAATCCAAAAAACCTCCAAATCTGGAGTAGGTATCTTAAAACCAATCCGAAATATTTATTTTAAATGAGCCATAATTTATATCGCCGCCTGTATTTGCATATTCCACATAATCCCTAGACCGTTTCAAATCAACAAAATGGTCAATTTTATTATCAATCCAAATTCTCTTTAGCCATGTCATGTTAAACACGATTTTCGAAAACCGACCAAAATAACCCAAAACTTGCTTAACTAAACAACCGTGTCTAATCGTGCTAGTATAGTAGTAAATTTATACCATCGCAAAAAGTATCAAGTTGATCTCTCAACTGTTAGAAGTGATTGATAAGCGTGACAACTGATTTTAGCCAAAAATTTAACCTCGGGTAATTAATTCATAACGGAATCTCCTTGACTTCAAACGTGGTTCTGACACCAGCATCGTGAGGACAGGCATTGTAGTATGGTACTTAAATTGTGGTTGCGTTCTCTAATCGACAATAAGTATTTAAACAAAGTTCTACTTTGTGGTAGCGTTAAATTTTTTTATTTGACAGACATTGCCAAAATTCTTTACAACCCTGGCCCTGAACACTACCACGCGTCAAAATTACTTTTCTTCTCAAAATGCTTGGCCAGCACAAATGATAGTTAGTAATTAAAAAATGTTAATTAAAAATTTTTAAATACTTTTTCTGTATAAATTATAATCATATCACCTGGCCTGGACGCGTTTTCTTGTTGAAGGGGCAAAACTTTGTTTTGGCTGTTTTTATGTTTACTAAGGATCTCCTTTTTTCCCACTTGATTAGGTGTGAGGTATTTTATCTGGCTCATTTATCTCTGCATTTAATATTTTAAGATACGTCTACGTCTACATCTTACAACCTCCATAGGACCATTATTTACATTTACACATTTGATCTATCTTAGAAGAACCAACAAATCCTTACTAAGTACCTATAGGAGAGTACCTACATACTTAGTGGTATTTTACCGGAGAGCTTACCAGGCTCGCTTTTTTTTAAATTGTGTTCTGTTTAGAGGGTTTTTGCTGTTATTGAAGGGCTGTTCGATATTTGCGAGGCGGTTCGACAATTTTATCTGATTTGTAAACTAGTATATCGGTATTTTGATTACGCTCTCCACAAGGTTCAACTCAGGCCAAACTCAAAACCCACCAGAGGCGCCTTTCCTGCAAAATCTTTGCCAATATAATACACCGTTGCGTCGGCCGGTCGAAATTCTAAATTCGGGGGCACCATCAAAAATAAATTGAGACAAATTTATTATGAGAACTTACGTTATTTATTAGTAGTCGATAGTCGGGACGCCACTGGGAGATATTTTGCATATAAACACAAAGCTTATGCTCTTGAATCAAGTTTAATTCTCTTAGATGTCATAGCTATAAAAATTCAAATTAAATGAGTTTTATTTTTAACTGTATAAACGTTGTAAAAGCAATCGTTTTGCAAATTATGAGCTGCACATATTTCTTAGATTTTAGGTATGTATCACGCTACAACAATGAACCAATCTAAAATTAGCAAATTGTATAGGTAATCCAAAATATATTGATTGATTATAAAAACTAATAAAAAACAAATCGTGTTAGATGTTGTAAGAAATTCCTCATTCTATTATGCTAATATACATCTTCGATTTCATTAATAACGGACGAATTAAGCCATAAAAATTTCAAACATGAATAGATTCGCTAAAGTATTAACACATTAATTTTTATCAACATTACATAACACATTTATCTTTAACTTTAATTTATGCAATTTTTTTTGGATACATAAGTAATTACGCGTTATTGTTACGCAGTTGCATTCAATTTTTTCCGTGGTTCCAGCTCCATTTTTACTAGAAAACTGGAATTCCCTTTTTTAGTCTATCTTATCTGACAAAACATGTTCCTCATACCATAATACACAATTACCTATCGATAATGTGCTTTCATTTTAAATAGCAACAATTACATCCTAAATCCACAGGATGTGCATGTAAAACTGTTTAGCTACATATCAAGTACTAGGCGTTTTTTGAATTGGTTAATACGAAGGCGCTAAAAAGCCATAGATAAAACGAAAAACGAAAAGCGATTTATGAGTAAAGATTTCGAAATGATCAATACGAATATGTGCAATAAATTAAACATTAAAATCAAAATATTCTACTTTAGTGTCGGTTTAGATGGCAGCATGCAACCATTGAGCAAATTCATAAAATCACCAAAAGAATTTCTCAAGAAGATATTGCTCTGCTACGTTCCTCGATATCAGCCAGGCTTTTGACAAGGTTTGGCATACCGGACTGCTATATAAACTCAGAAAACTTCTATCTTCCAATTACTATTATATCCTTAAAATCTACCCACAAGACCGTACCTACTTTGTAAAATTTCAAACTGCCGAAACACCTCTTTATCCAATTAACGCTGGCGTTCCCCAAGGTAGCGTTCTTGGCCCTCTTCTATATAGGTATACTTTATACTGCTGACCTGCCAACACCTGACAAAACAGTCACAGCCATATGTGCAGACGACACAGCGATCCCCACATCACATAAACCCTGTCATTGCTTCACAACTTCAAGCCAAATTCTAAAAGTGGCTAAGCAAGTGGCGAATCAGAGTAAACAAAAACAAAGCTGTGCATGTGACATTCACAACTAGAAGAGAAAACTGCTGTCATGTAATAGTAAATAACCACCCTCTACCACAAAAGGAAGATGTCAAATACTTAGGAACGCACCGAGATGGGAGTATAACGTGGAGAAAACATATCTTTTAAAAAAGAAAACAACTAGGTCTAAAGTTCAGCAAAATGTATTGACTATTGGGTCAAAAATTGAGTGTAACTCTGGAAAACAAGTTGCTTCTCTACAAAGTATCTCTTAAACTAGTGTGGAGCTACGGCATACAGCTTCGGGGATCCGCTTCATACTCCAATATCGAGATATTGAAAAGATTTCAGTCTAAGGTACATACTTCGGATGATCACTAACGCTTCTTGGTATATTCCCAACAAGCTGATAACCAGAGACCAATAAATACGCAGAAAGATTGAGCAATCATCCAAACCACTTGGCCACGGACCTAATGATCGATTTAATTCAAAGGCAAAGACTAAAAAACTACAACCCCATGGACCTTCTCACCCGATTCTGACTAATATGTGGTACTCATTACAACACATATTTTTAAAATTGTAAGTAAGAGTGCATTATTTTCGTAAAAAAAATGTCTGAAAATTGAATAATCATAGTAAAAAAGTTATTCTACCAGTGGCGTAGAATTTTGAAGAGAAGAACTATTCCTACGTCGCTGCCGTACGCCTTTGGTAATAAAGCGAAACTATATTTTACCGTCCTACAGGAACTTTTTGCCGAATATGATAAAAAAATATTAAACAGTATCAAAATAATAAGGAAAAATTATTTTAAAAAGTTGAAATAAAACACTCTGTATCTGAGTAAAAAGGCACATTTTATCTAGCTGTCTTAGCTGTCTTCATATCTTGTTAGAAGTTAGCTTATGTACAATTATTAATGAAACACCCTATATACAATGAAGTAGTAACCTGCATTCTAAAAAGTTATTTGGATTGCAAGTTACCAACTGCCACTGCAAGGTAGTAACTTGCATTTCCGTTTTTTGTTTTACCTATAGCCTTTTAGCGCCTTCATACAATAGATAATTATTTTTTCAACAAAATAAAAAATTTGCTTTGGCTTTGAAGATTTCCACTATGAGAATAGATTTTGGGACTATACGCTCCGCGAGTTCGAAAGAAAACTCAACATTTCATAAATTCTAGCCTTATAATGTTAATAAGCACAACATGAAATATCAGCTTCAATCTCAGTAATTCTACCACTTGAAAACTCGTTAAACGTGGAGTAAATTTTTAATGGGGAGAGCAAAAGTCACAGTGCTTACCTCTAAATTTTGCTGTGATATTAAAAATTCTTAACAATTGTGGGTTCTTCTGGCAAGTTTAAAGCCTTCAAGGCTTTACCCACACCTTATCACATTCAAGGTAACTTTAGATATCTAATCAAAGATTGAAAATCATGAGAAAGTGGTGGTAAAAACAATGGATAAATAGTAAGAAAGCTCCATTTTTTACCTGACCGTGTAGGCTTTGCGAAAAAGTTCAAGAAGGGCGTCCTGCTGGATGGTGTTTTCAGAGATGGCATTGGCAGAAAGCTCGTTTTCAAAGAACAACAATTTTGCCGGATAATACTGAGTGAAGCTTCCCTTGCTGTTGTCAATAATAATCACCTTGTAGTCCCTTTCAATGAATTCAATAGAACGGGTGAGGGCTATTTCTCCCTAGAAAACGCGATTAAACTCAGCAATGAAATATTTCGTAATCATACCCTATAATCCCCTGTTTCATCTTTGTAAGTGTGCACGGCCAAGTATTCCATTAAAAACTTGACTTCTTCCAGGAGGGTGACGGGTTCATCCAAATGTACGGGGTCGCTACCACTCTTGCTCTTGTCGCTGCTATTTGAACCGTCGGGTTTTTGGTCGGTTCTTTCCACATTTGGAGGGTCATCAACGCACGTGACACTGGACGACAACATTTTCAACTGACCCTGCAAGATAGTAACTTGCATTTCCCTGTTTTGTTTTACCTACTAATGACCTTCCAGCGCCTTCGTAGGTTAAAGTGCTTGTAACGTAAGGTGTTGTACTCTTTCTTGTGGAATGAGGCCACAGCGCCTGGAGAGCCCATATTTAGGATCTGCCCAACATTTCGTTGGCGTGTGGCCTTTTAATTCTAAAGACAAGATTTGTGGTATTTTGCTATAGCTAGTGCTTTGATTGCTACGACATCACTGAAACGGAATTAATTAGTTTTGAATCCTGTAGTAGAACAGTGTTAGCCTCTTTTGATATAGGTACTAAGCCCTACCATCATATAAGTCCAAATGCGTGGTGGTTATGCAGCCAGTAAAACTCCAATTATTACCTTCTGGCCTTCTGGCAGTAGCCTGAAAAGTGTGATTCTTTACGTGAACGCGTCAATGTGAAGAAATCGAGGAGTGGAATCTCAATTATTTACCAAATCCAGAGGCAAATCTCGAGGATTTGCGAGGTGGTAACTGGTAATGGTGAAATACGATGTTGGCCTAGTTGGGGTTTTGAATTGGTGTCTGTCAGCGGGAGCGGCGCGGCGAGCGGGCTTTGCGTGTGGCGCCTCTGGTGGTGACTTTTGGAACGCGAGTGTTCTTGACAGCGCTGTCTGTAGCCGTCTTCTGCTCGTACTTGTCTTTCTTGTTTGACAACAGGGTGATAGTAAAGTTTTTCGTGCGTTTTTCTTCATAAAACTACTGTTCGCTTCAAAAAAGCACATTGAACCTTATCTTAGAAATAACCGACAGTGGCAGCTACATCGTTGGTAAGTGACAGTGAAATCGGTGCGGTCGTGCCATTTGCCTAAAATGGAGGAGAATTACTCTGCATTCATTATGCTATATTTGACATCCTGTCTTCTTCCTCAGAGTATGAAAATGCCCAGCAATCAATCGTCCGAGAACGGCCTCTATGATTACGAAGATGCGACGTACTTCTCGGAGGGCATAGAGAATAATGGAGTTGAGGAATTCAACAATTCCCCAGAAGACGACTTCTCCGAGTATCTCTGGATGGAAAACGAGGAAGAGTTTGACAAAGAGGTATGCCGGCCCTGTCCGCGACCCCCTTCCCATTGGTAATGCTTTTCCGCGTTTCAGGTCATGCAAAGGCTTGAAGAAGAAGCCCTTATGGAAGAGTGCATTGAAGCGATGCTGGCCGATGAAACCACTGAAGGACCATCAAGCCACTCCAACGGATCAGAGTAAGCGTGAAACCTTAATCACTGACCTGACCTCTTCCCCGTATTTATTCTATTTTTGAAATTAATTGGACTTGCAAAAAATTTCCACTAGTAATTGTCTTGTTCCATCATGGAAATTGTTTATAAATGAAGGAAAAACCTTGTGATGAATTGCATACTGATAAGTGCAACTTTCTCTCTGGAACCAGGTCGCGATTTCAATATTTGTAAATAAAATCGCCAATTTGCGCTTGATTTGATAAATTCACTGGCATATGTAACCAGTGTTTGGTTCTTACATTGTTTTTAATCTGAAGCTAAAAATAACTTTTATGCTAATTCCCTGGCGCAATCTGTAGATAAAGTTGTGACTTGTAAACAATATCGAAACATGCCAAGGGTCTGTGGCTAATTTAGCGAAATTTCAGCCCTAACAGTGAAGTGTCCAATATGATCAACAACTTGAAGCTTGATTGTCCCGAAGTGAAGGAAAGCAATTTGAATCCCTTGGCTGCCGAATTTGTACCTGGAGGTTCACACACAGCTCCAGAAACTGTAACCAGCTCTTCTTAAATATTGCGCATTGGATCTTCGAATCTCACATGTACATAATAATTGTCAGAAAGTTAGTCACTACATTTTTTTCATTGTTGTAGATTTTTTTATATTTAATTACTTAAATAGCTGACCAGTTGTAAAGTTTAATATGTTTGTGAGATTTTACTACATTTGAAATTTTTTGATATTACATACCTATTTTAAAAATGTTCGAACGAAAGTAGAGTCAGTTTTAAATTGTATAGCTTAACAGTAGAAGTGAGATTACTTATTGCTCTTAAGATAACTTATTTAAGACATAAAGATCTCATATTTTTTGAAAGTTATTAAAGGAGTGTGTAACACTTTTAAGTGTGATGAGTAGAGCAGCTTTAATAATCTTTACTTTTGGATTCTTATTGCTTAATTGATTTCATGATAATTTATATTTGTGAATGTATAAAACCCCGGAAACTGCATGTAATTGTCTTGAATTTTTATATTGTTTAAGAATTTTGAAAAACACGTTCTCGCAACAATCTCAAATGAGTCGTAATAAACTGATCAGTATTAAATCCATTATGTACAGTATAAAATCATAAATGATCAGTAACATATTGCAAAAGAATCAGTACATTTATAAAATTCGATCGGTTAAAATTAAATTTTCAGTCAGTAAAATAACTTATTTGGCCAATATTTTCATGTTTAGTATTTTTGTTATAATGAACAGTAAAAACTAATGAAATGTCAGTACGCAATAGCCGGCAATAAATTTGTAAAGGGAGTGTCTACACAACCTCTGCACTTGTTTTGCTTGCTTTTGTTAAATGTTTGCCTGGCGCGAATTAATTGTATTGCAACTTTAATGAAGCTTGTACCGTTATTCACTCTGTGCTGCTCAACATTTGGGTAATACTTTTATTTTATAATACTGCCCCTTTGAAATAGAATACTGAAAGAATGTACTGCCCCTGAAATTTTAATACTGACCATTTAATTTATTGCGATCTCAAATTACACACAACTTGTGGGTGATAACAAAAGGCTGTGCGAGTACACAAAAAAAGTAATTTTGTACATCTAGCCAATTTTAGTTTGTTTGCTCTCTTTTAAGTTGAAGAGGAATACATAATTAATTGAAACAATAACTTAATTGGTGCAGACAGTAGTAGGTTTGTATAATTGAGATGTAAAGAAATAAATTATTTGACTTAACTCCCGCTTTGGTTCATTCAAGTCCTTCCTGCACTATAATAGCAACCAATTCAGTGGTTTCAATTACTCGACAATTGCATGTCTTTGTGCATGCACAAAGGTTCCCTGACTGTAACAGTTGCAGTTGACGAAAACAGTAATTATTAACATCAACACTATTTTTTTTTGTCACTGCTTATTTTTTGTTAAGTAAACTTCTTAACAAAATCAACATTACTGAATCGATTGAAATTACGACAGGTAACACTTTCCCTCAAGTTCAGTTGCTAGTTCGATGTCAAAATGCTTTGTTGTTAAGAATTATCTCTATAACTGCATTAGCAGGTTGGCCCTAATAAATAATATCCACACGGATGTTCAAAGTTTGTGAAAGCAAATATTTCTTCAAATACCTGAATTATCTAGATAAATATCAACTATTCGCTTTAATACTAAAACCAATTAATCAATTAACTTCATGATTTGCGTCATTTGATAAGAAATAAGATGACAGGTTGTTCATCAAACTAAACGTAGTCAAAAAATCTTCTAATATTTATAGACCTTTTATTGAAGTCAACTTCCAAATAAGATTAACATGGTCAAATAGAAAAACTATATTGAAAAGGATTGAGTCAAAGATGTCATCTGAATGTTAGTAATACTTTGTGTAGCCTAATTTGTAATTGCTACAATTAAATTTAGCGATACATTTTTGAACAATAATAAAAGAAATGATAACACGAATTCAGTTCTGTTAGTGACACTGACAATACAAACGTATAAAATAGGGCTTGAGACTTTCAAGCACGTTGAGGTGGGTTCTGCTCTTCCTTCTTGCGTTGTTTTTCCCGCATCATTTCGGCGTCTCTGCAAAACGTGCGATTACTAACGAAATTGAGGTTCAATATTGCAAAATCCGGTGTTACGCAAATGCGTGTTTTTACTAAAGGAGGGATACCAAAAATAAACTAAAGGATGGAAGCAACGCAATAGCTAAAAGTGTGTGGTTTAATAGAAAATTTACCTCGCCTTTCGTTGTTCTACGGTCAAACCGTCGTTCTTTCCTTTAGTTTTGGATAGTTCTTGTTGTTTCTTTTGATTTTTAGCCCTGGCTAATTCCCGTTGATTGCCACCTGAAAGCACCCACCACCATGTTTACGTTTCAAGGTTTCTGTGTTAATTGGCTACTTACGAGTCATTTTTTACAATAGAATTTGAATTGAATTTGTGTCTTTCTTTTGGTAGTTGAGAATTGGAGGCCTCCGAAGGCCGCAGCCTCTTGCTAGAAACAACGGACAAATTTCGAATTGCCAATGGCAAAGCAGGACAAATAATAATAAAGAGTGGCAAGCAGGGCCGCCAACAACCATAACAGAAAATCTTTGACCCCAATCCGGACCGGCGCCAATTTCAAATAGTTTGTTAAAATGTACATTACTCGGGTAGCGTTGTAATACCGTAAAAGCAATTTTGCACACCACGGTCGCAAACATTTTATCTCCAATGTGTTTCGACATTTGTCAAGAAAAAAAAAATTATTACACAAAGATTAACACATTATGAAAAAATTAGGTTACTTTTATTGAAAGGTCCACACCATTAATTATTAATAGTAGACATTAACTAATTTATTTTAAAATTTGGGGCCTATAGTTGCTAGAATTGTTATTCCGTAACCAAACAAAAATTTAAAAAAATATATAATTTTATTTCAACATGAATCTATTGTCTGTAAACGTCCTAGTTTAAGATCTTATTGGATATTAAATGAACTAAATGGGAATAATGCTTATGACAATTAATTCTGCATTAAAGAAATTAATGAAATGTAACAATGAACGATTTTAGTCACCTACCATAAATACCTAACGTATTCAAGAAGAAACATTCAAAAAATCAATGTCAAATTTGGAAAGGCACTTAAATTCTGACATTAATAGGTACACGACAAACTTTAATACCAGAAATCAAGTGATCTTTAATTAGTCTTAACGGGTATTATTTCTACTTATAATAAAACACGGTCGACGAAAAAATATTATAATTTATTTAATTGAATTAATCCTTAAAAGGCGCATACTTATCTAAACTATAAAAAAAAATCTATTTAAGAAAATTTAAATTTATTTTACTCTTCATCTTGCTGATAAAGAGCATTACATGTATTGCTATACTGCTAACAAGAAAATAATTAACTTATTTCTAATTAAATTAGTTAATAATTGTAATTAGCTCTTAGAAAATTAATAACAATTTTGTAAAACAAAATAATACAACAACTACAGCCTACTATACAGAGAATTTTAGTCTCCTGATTTTAGTTTAGAGATATACAAATAACTGTTTTTTATTTTTTTTTTACTGATAAACACTTCAAGATACGAGAAATATTTAAAAGTTCTTTTTTATTGCAAAATGAAACACGGTTAATAAATAATTTTTGTTTATTAAAAAAACAGAAGCGTATCATTTTTTTCATTTAAAATAATCAAGGCGACATTAATTGGGATGGCGCTGGTTAAAACTGAAAATTTATTTTTTCACAAAAGTTGTGTCTCTACACCTAGTTTACATCCACCAAGCTTAATACAAGTATCTAATGTAGTTTTGGAATTATTAAACAAAAAATCTTTATCGCTCTGTAGTATTATAGAAATTGGTTATTGTTTACTTTACCCACTTCAGAATTTTCAAAAAGCCAATTACACCAAAGCATTTCTTAACATTTATATATTACAAAGATCAATATCTTTTTTTGTGCAAACCACTTCTATTTTTACTCTTATTTTCCTTGCCCTAGCACACATCTATAAATTTTGCATAAAATTATTTATTTTTTGCACAACATCTCATTGCTTAAAATGGCATTACAATAATGTTTCACGATGGTTTTCAAAAAAAAAACATCGCAAAAAGCGAGAAGTGGGCATTGTAAACAATTACCTAGAAATTTTTATCTAATTGAATTAATTCTTCAATGAGTGAAAACCTATCTAAATTTAAAAAAAGATTGCCAATTTAGACCTAAATCGATTTTACGAAACCCCATTTCCTAGAATGCCTTGCAGACACCCAGTGCCAATTAGGCTCATCTCTGAACCCTTTTTGGCCAGGGCGTCAGCTCTATCGTTCTCCCCATGCCCCTGATGACTAGGAATCCAGCAGATAACCACCTTGTTGTGCTCCGCCAGTTTCCGGAGTTTCACGTGACAGTCCCAGACAAGCCTTGAAGGAGACCCTGAAAGAGCCTAATGCCCGTAGGGCAGCCTGACTGTCCGAGAAGATGCAGATACGCCTATTCGCATAAGCTCTCTCCAAATTCTCCGCCGCACATGCTGTAATCGCGAAAATTTCGGTTTGAAAAACTGTAGCCAGCCTACCAAGTGCGAAGCTACGCTCCACCTTTGGAGACCCGCCAACGATTCCTGCTCCGGACCCCTTGTCGGACACCGACCCGTCCGTGTACCAGACGAGGCCACCCCGACGCAGTTGATCCCGATATTGGTTATCCCATTCTTCCCTGGAGGGGAGTAGAATGGTGTAGTATTTTTCCATCATGAGGCGCGGGACCATGGCATCGCCACCCATTTGAAAAATGGGGGACTCGGCCAGCAGCCTGCTGGCCACGACCACATGTCCTGTTGTGCGCTCCCGATCTTGCCACTGTCCAGCGGCCCGCAGCCTTAAAAAAGCCGCGCCGGCCCCCTCCGTCACCGTAAGGTGAAGGGGTGGGAGCCCGACCAGCATCTCAAGAGCCGCGGTGGAAGTTGTTGTAAACGCCCCTGTAACCGCTAAACAGGCCAGCCTCTGCAAGTGGTTTAGCTGTGACCGACCCCACTGTCGTTCAGTGCAGGTACACCACACCACTGCACAGTATAAGAGCATTGGCCTTATCACGCATGTGTAAAGCCAACGCATAATGTTGGGTGTCAAGCCCCACGTAGTTCCGAAGGCCCTTCTGCAAGCCCAGAGGACGGCAGAGGCCTTCCCAACTTTTTCCTCTACATGTTTCCTCCACGTCAATCTGGCATCCAAGAAAACGCCCAGATATTTGACATTGGCGGAAACTTGCAGAGCATGTCCGAAAAGTCTGGGCCCACTGTAGTCTGCCCCAACTATTCTTTTTGTAAAGACAACATACCCCGTCTTCCTAGGGTTGACAGTGAGCATATTGTCCTCACACCATTTCATGACAAGCCCCAGAGCCCATTGGTTGAGCTCATGAGCCACGCCTAGGAATTTACCTGTTACTAGGATTGCCACGTCATCGGCATACCCCTGTGCGAAAACTCCAGACCTGTTTAGCCTGCGTAAGAGACTGTCCACCACCAGGTTCCAGAGAAGAGGAGACAGGACTCCTCCCTGCGGACACCCTTGGGTGACTGATACTCTCATGCTATCAGTTCCTACACTAGCATGAATTATTCTTTGAGAAAGCATGGCTCGAGTCCACCGGATTAGCGGTTTCTCTACGCCGTGCCGTCTCGCTACTAAGCACATAGATTTGAAGGATGCATTGTCAAAAGCCCCCTCGATATCCAAGAAAGTTCCCAAGAAATACTCCCCCGAGCCCATCCCTGCCTCAATCCTTCCCACCAGCTGATGGAGGGCGGACTCGGTGGACTTGCCAACTTGGTAAGCATGCTGGTTCGGGTGCATTGGGTGTTGCCCCAGCGCCCCTTCTCTGATATGTCTATTCACCAGCTTTTCCAGGGTTTTCAAAAGAAACAATGTAAGGCTGATGGGTCTGAAGCTCTTAGGATCAGCGTGATCATCACGGCCGGTCTTAGGTATAAAAACGACCCTGACGTCTCTCCAGGACCTTGGGATGTAGCCCTGTGCCACGCAGGCTCGAAATATATGTATCAAGGGTCGGACAAGCCTCTCCAGTCCCTCCTGTAGAAGAGCCGGGAAGATGCCGTCCATCCCTGCCGATTTGAATGGAGCGAAAGAAGCGATCGCCCATCTGATGTTTGATTCGGTGACGATGCGGGAGGCCAGCGCCCAGTCCTCGGGCTCGCCGCGAAGATAGGGCACCCCGACCCACCCGTCCCCTTCTACCTCTACAGAGTTCGGAAAATGAGTCCGCAGAAAGAGCTCCAGGGTCCCCCGACCAGAGACCGTAAAGTCCTCAGCCGGCAGCCTCAGAGCCCCCACCTTGGCCCCCGAACCTCTTTGCAGGATTTTCTGGAGTTTTGCTGCCTGCGGAAGACTTTTAATGTCCCCGCAGTAGATCCTCTAGGCCTCTCTTTTTCTGTGACGTATCGCGTTCTTAAAGTCCCTAAGAGCCCCTTTATAGAGCTCCCAGGACTCCGGGGAGTTTACAAGTCTGGCCCTGTTAAAGAGCCTTTTTGTTTCCCTCCGCAACTTTTCAAGGTTGGAGTTCCACCATTTCGAGCTGCCGGTCCTAGTCGGGCCGCGCAGAGGGCAGCACTCTTCGTAATCTCGGTTTCTGCGCTGGTGCGAAACCGACGGCAGGGCAGGGAGCCCAGTCGACCACAAAGGACCTCCCTATAGGAGCCCCAGTCAGTGGCCTTGAGGTTCTTGTATCCCGCCCCCGGTATCTTCGCCCCTTTTATATTGTACCGGATATAGCGGTGGTCAGAGAGAGATGGCTCCCTCTCCACCCTCCAGTTTTCAATGTCCTGTGCCACAGAGAGTGAGCCCAGTGTAATATCTATCACCTCCTTCCTGACCGTTGTCAGGAAGGTTGGTTCGTCTTCCCAATTGAAAATCTCCAGCTCGGTAGTTATCAGAAATTCAAGCAGAGCCCTTCCCCTGGGATTGACCCCCGTGCTTCCCCACACAGTGTGACGAGCATTGGCGTCGCACCCTACGAGCAAGGGCCACCGCTTGCCCCTGCAGAATTTGACAACTTCCGCTAGCTCCCCAGACGGGGGCGGCGTTGCCGAGTCATAAGGGAGGTAGGCCGAGCAGACTACCAAAGTCTTTTGTTTCCCCCCCCCCGTATTGTACACGAGCCGTAGCCACGTCCCTGGAGCAGAGTCCCCGTAAGGCCAGAACCTCTACCCCAGGGGCAACATAGACACAGGCCCTCGGATTACAGCCAGCAGGTCCCGAGATAATCGAGCCCGTTCGTGATCCAAAACCCCTAATAAGCCCCCCGTTTACCCAGGGTTCCTGTATAAGGGCGATGTCAGTGCACCACACGTCCATCCGCCTACACAGGTATGCAGTGGCATCTATACTGTGGTGCAGATTTATCTGAACAAAAGCGAGAGAACCCAGGATTCGAGTCTAGGGTCCCCCGCCTTCTTCAGCGCGTCCGGCGACCTTTTCCTGCTTCCCTCGCCGTCCGCCAAGCAACCTCACCGTCGCCTGGCTTAGCAGAAAGCGGAGCCGAAAGTTTTTGGCTGTCAGGGCGGCGACGGAAGCGTCATCAAGCCCCACAATGAGGCGTGTTGACGCGCTCGGATCCGTGCAGACGCCACCGCCGAGCCTCTACCCCGACGTTGCTTTTTTCAAGGACCTCTAGTATGGCCACCGGAGTCATCTCTGGCCCAGGAACCCACACCATGGCTCTCTTGTATTTAGGGAGGTCGGCTGGAGCGACCCCCCGCAGTGGCGTCCCGCCTTCCGTGTCGATGCCTCGGAGCGTCCGGACTAACCAGTCCCGGGACCCGACATCTTCGCACGAGATGTGCAAAGCCCCCTGCCGAAGCTGGTTTCCAAGAAAACCGGGGACCGGCTCCCCCGCGGGGAGCCCCCTGATCACCCCGCCAAGCTTAGCTGTAGAGCGTTAACCTGTGGTTCCGTGAGGGACACCTTAGGGTAGCCCTCCGGAATCACGACCAGGCGAAGTTCCTCGGCCACCGCCGGAAGGGCGGAGCGCGATTGAACTTTTGGCTTTTTGGCCACTCGCCTGTCTTCAGGTGGAGTGCCCTTAGCATCCCGACCGCGTTTTACCGCCCTCGAGATGCCACCGGGCCTCCCACCAGCTTTAGTTTTGCCCGTTGTGGGCTTTTTGGGGGTTGTTCCCCCTTGGCTTGTCTCGGGCCGGGTCAGCCCTGAAAGGGCCGCGCCTGAGCCCGGACTTGCCTGCGTCCCGGAGGCACCGGGAGCGCCTCCAGTCTGAGCCTCCTTGGGATTACCCATAGCCTGAAGGCGAGCCTTGCGCCTCCGCTTTTTTTCCGCTCCGCACACGTTTTTACGTGCGCGTGGCTTGGTTTCACGACGTTGGTCGGAGTTGGAGGTCTCTGGAGCCTCGTTTGAAGCTCCTTTGACCCCCGAGGCGGTGGCCAAAGAGTCCCCGTGAGGAGCCTCGATGGTCACCAAAGTAGTTGTTTTGTTTTGAAATTCTGCCATGTTTGATCCCACGAGCAGCAAGGGAAATAAAATCGACTACGGCAGAGCCCCGCGTACCGCAGAAGGGGGAGAGCTACAACCGGAGATCCCCAGGTGTCCGGAGGACATCGTTCGAGACTCACTAAACGCAGAGCCATCCATCCCTTAGGCACGATAGTTTCCACCCCGGGATTGCGGATTTTGCGTCAGGGTTTACTCCCCTAGATCCGTTGTATTTAGTATAAGCAGGGGCACCTCGCGCAGGTTGTGGCTCTTCACCACGTACAACGGTCCTGAGTAGTTTACGCTACTCCTGTAGGATCTAATCTACTTACCCCCTGAGCCTAGTATACAAAAGGCATACAGTTAAAATGTAGAGTTTGATTTTTGTTAAAATTTATGTTAGGGAAATATTTATATGTTGTTGAACTAACTACACCATAAAAATGCATAAACAGTATCAATATCCATTGAAAAACTATGACACTATGGGTAAAAAATCGAACTTTACGTCGTAACAACTACTTTATTGTACTCACATTAAAATACTGCGATCAAGCAATAATTAAGGTGGTAATCTTTAAAACCGTAAACCCTTTGATCCGCAAATTTCTCGGCGGCGATGCGATTACCTTTACTTTTCATGATGGAGGGAAGTTGTGTATAGTCCCTCTATATCAAATTTATGATAAGATCATTGTTAAATATTGCAATAATACGGTTAATCAGAGCGCTGAAAATAAATAAATTGGCCGTCGTGACAGATTCCCGCAAAAATTTGATTATTTTTGTTTTAACAGTATGGACCAATCATAGAAATCACATGGTTAATTGACCAATCAGGTGCGAGATCTCTAAAGATGGCTGGTAGCAATCGCGCCACCTGGCTGTTAATGACGCGCACTAAATTCAATTGTTTCTAACGGTCATATTGATTCTTTTTTGTGATCGGTGATATTGGCGCGGAAGTGCTTAACAACTGTGCAAAGTGGTGTTTTGTTACATAAAGGTAAATTTATTGTTGTTTCCACCGTAATTTGGGCCATCCTTACGTCTTTGGTCAATTTAGCGGGAGTTGCGAATAGTTAATTAATTTTCCCTCTCCTTTTTGACAGTAAACCCTTGCATCCGCAAATTTCTCGGTGGCGATGCGATTACCATTACTTTTCAAGATTCAGTTAGACATGGGGTGAAGCTGTGTATTGTCTTTCTCTACCAAGTTCATAATAAGATCGTATCACTGTTAAATATTGCAATAATGCGGTTGATCAGAGCGGTAAGTAAACCGTCCTGAAAATAAGTAAATGGCCGTCGTGGTAGATTCCCGCCAAAATTTGATTATTTTGGTTCTAACGGCATGAACCAATCATAGAACTCGCATTGTTTAATGACCAATCAGGTGCGGGATCCTTAAAGATGGCTGTAGCAATCGCGCCACCTGGCCGTTGGCCTTGATGAAGCGCACTAAATTCAATTGTTTCTAACCGTCCCTCCAGTCCTATTTGTGATCGGTGATTTTGGCGCGGAAGTGCGTAACGACTGTTCAAAGTGGTGTTTTGTTACATACAGGTAAATTTATTGTTGTTTCCACCGTAATTTGGGCCATCCTTACGTCTTTCGTCAGTTTAGCGGGAGTTGCGAATAATTAATTACTTTTCCCTCTCTTTTTTGACCGTAAACCCTCGCATTCGCAAATTTTTCGGCCGCGATGCGATTATCATTACTTTTCAAGATTCAGTTAGACATGGAGGGAAGTCGTGTATTGTCCCTCTTTACCAAATTGATGATAAGATCGTATCACTGTTAAATATTGCAATAATGCGGTCGATCACAGCGGTAGGTAAACCGCCCTGAAAATAAGTAAATGGCCGTCGTGGTAGATTCCCGCAAAAATTTGAATATTTTGGTTCTAATGGCATGAACCAATCATAGAAATCACATTGTTTAATGACCAATCAGGTGCGAGATCCTTAAAGATGGCTGTAGCAATCGCGCCACCTGGCCGTTGGCCTTGATGAAGCGCACTAAATTCAATTGTTTCTAACCGTCCCTCCAGTCCTATTTGTGATCGGTGATTTTGGCGCGGAAGTGCGTAACGACTGTTCAAAGTGGTGTTTTGTTACATACAGGTAAATTTATTGTTGTTTCCACCGTAATTTGGGCCATCCTTACGTCTTTCGTCAGTTTAGCGGGAGTTGCGAATAATTAATTACTTTTCCCTCTCTTTTTTGACCGTAAACCCTCGCATTCGCAAATTTCTCGGCCGCGATGCGATTATCATTACTTTTCAAGATTCAGTTAGACATGGAGGGAAGTCGTGTATTGTCCCTCTTTACCAAATTGATGATAAGATCGTATCACTGTTAAATATTGCAATAATGCGGTCAATCACAGCGGTAGGTAAACCGCCCTGAAAATAAGTAAATGGCCGTTGTGGTATATTCCCGCAAAAATTTGAATATTTTGGTTCTAATGGCATGAACCAATCATAGAAATCACATTGTTTAATGACCAATCAGGTGCGAAATCCTTAAAGATGGCTGTAGCAATCGCGCCACCTGGCCGTTGGCCTTGATGAAGCGCACTAAATTCAATTGTTTCTAACCGTCCCTCCAGTCCTATTTGTGATCGGTGATTTTGGCGCGGAAGTGCGTAACGACTGTTCAAAGTGGTGTTTTGTTACATACAGGTAAATTTATTGTTGTTTCCACCGTAATTTGGGCCATCCTTACGTCTTTCGTCAGTTTAGCGGGAGTTGCGAATAATTAATTACTTTTCCCTCTCTTTTTTGACCGTAAACCCTCGCATTCGCAAATTTCTCGGCCGCGATGCGATTATCATTACTTTTCAAGATTCAGTTAGACATGGAGGGAAGTCGTGTATTGTCCCTCTTTACCAAATTGATGATAAGATCGTATCACTGTTAAATATTGCAATAATGCGGTCAATCACAGCGGTAGGTAAACCGCCCTGAAAATAAGTAAATGGCCGTCGTGGTATATTCCCGCAAAAATTTGAATATTTTGGTTCTAATGGCATGAACCAATCATAGAAATCACATTGTTTAATGACCAATCAGGTGCGAGATCCTTAAAGATGGCTGTAGCAATCGCGCCACCTGGCCGTTGGCCTTGATGAAGCGCACTAAATTCAATTGTTTCTAACCGTCCCTCCAGTCCTATTTGTGATCGGTGATTTTGGCGCGGAAGTGCGTAACGACTGTTCAAAGTGGTGTTTTGTTACATACAGGTAAATTTATTGTTGTTTCCACCGTAATTTGGGCCATCCTTACGTCTTTCGTCAGTTTAGCGGGAGTTGCGAATAATTAATTACTTTTCCCTCTCTTTTTTGACCGTAAACCCTTGCATTCGCAAATTTCTCGGCCGCGATGCGATTATCATTACTTTTCAAGATTCAGTTAGACATGGAGGGAAGTCGTGTATTGTCCCTCTTTACCAAATTGATGATAAGATCGTATCACTGTTAAATATTGCAATAATGCGGTCAATCACAACGGTAGGTAAACCGCCCTGAAAATAAGTAAATGGCCGTCGTGGTAGATTCCCGCAAAAATTTGAATATTTTGGTTCTAATGGCATGGACCAATCATAGAAATCACATTGTTTAATGACCAATCAGGTGCGAGATCCTTAAAGATGGCTGTAGCAATCGCGCCACCTGGCCGTTGGCCTTGATGAAGCGCACTAAATTCAATTGTTTCTAACCGTCCCTCCAGTCCTATTTGTGATCGGTGATTTTGGCGCGGAAGTGCGTAACGACTGTTCAAAGTGGTGTTTTGTTACATACAGGTAAATTTATTGTTGTTTCCACCGTAATTTGGGCCATCCTTACGTCTTTCCTCAGTTTAGCGGGAGTTGCGAATAATTAATTACTTTTCCCTCTCTTTTTTGACCGTAAACCCTCGCATTCGCAAATTTCTCGGCCGCGATGCGATTATCATTACTTTTCAAGATTCAGTTAGACATGGAGGGAAGTCGTGTATTGTCCCTCTTTACCAAATTGATGATAAGATCGTATCACTGTTAAATATTGCAATAATGCGGTCAATCACAACGGTAGGTAAACCGCCCTGAAAATAAGTAAATGGCCGTCGTGGTAGATTCCCGCAAAAATTTGATTATTTTGGTTCTAACGGCATGGACCAATCATAGAACTCGCATTGTTTAATGACCAATCAGGTGCGAGATCCTTAAAGATGGCTGTAGCAATCGCGCCACCTGGCCGTTGGCCTTGATGAAGTGCACTAAATTCAATTGTTTCTAACCGTCCCTCCAGTCCTATTTGTGATCGGTGATTTTGGCGCGGAAGTGCGTAACGACTGTTCAAAGTGGTGTTTTGTTACATACAGGTAAATTTATTGTTGTTTCCACCGTAATTTGGGCCATTCTTACGTCTTTCGTCAGTTTAGCGGGAGTTGCGAATAATTAATTACTTTTCCCTCTCTTTTTTGACCGTAAACCCTCGCATTCGCAAATTTTTCGGCCGCGATGCGATTATCATTACTTTTCAAGATTCAGTTAGACATGGAGGGAAGTCGTGTATTGTCCCTCTCTACCAAATTGATGATAAGATCGTATCACTGTTAAATATTGCAATAATGCGGTCGATCACAGCGGTAGGTAAACCGCCCTAAAAATAAGTAAATTGGCCGTCGTGGCAGATTCCCGCAAAAATTTGATTATTTTGTTTTAACGGTATGGACCAATCATAGAAATCACATAGTTAAATGA
The DNA here is from genome assembly GCA_951805265.1 of Schizotus pectinicornis. Taxonomy (NCBI): domain Eukaryota; kingdom Metazoa; phylum Arthropoda; class Insecta; order Coleoptera; family Pyrochroidae; genus Schizotus; species Schizotus pectinicornis. The sequence continues at coordinate 8,196,859 of OX638209.1, read as the reverse complement.
CCAATCAGGTGCGAGATCTTTAAAGATGGCCGGTAGCAATCGCGCCACCTGGCCGTTGATGACGCGCACTAAATTCAATTGTTTTTAACGGTCATCTTGATTCTTTTTTGTGATCGGTGTTTTTGGCGCGGAAGTGCTTAACAACTGTTCATAGTGGTGTTTTGTTACATACAGGTAAATTTGTTGGTTGTTTCCACCGTAATTTGGGTCATCCTTACGTCTTTGGTCAGTTTAGCGGGAGTTGCGAATAATTAATTAGCATTCCCTCTCCTTTTTGTTTGATTTGAATCCGATTTCAACCGTCATGCGCATTATTTCGTAGTAGTCGCGTGGTGCGTAGTAGAGCCTCGTTAAAGTAGGGCTGTTCGTTTTCTTTAATCTTAATTAAAATTCCTCATTAGTGCGTGTTTAGTTAATTAACCGTTTGTCTCTTTTATAGAAGAACTCTCGTAACTAGTGCAGTAAGATTCGATACCGTTTTACTTAGAAAATGTCGTCGTCCAGTGCCATGTGCGTTGATGACCCACCAAATGAGGAAGGCAACGACCAAAAATCGGATGCTTCAAATAAAAGCGACAAGAGCAAGAGTGATAACGACCCCGTACTCTTAGATGCCCCCGTCAGCCTCCTGGAAGAAATCAAGTTTTTACTGGAATACTTTGCGGTGACCACTTACAAAGCCGAAACAGGGGATTGTAGGGTATGTTTACGAAATATTTCATTGCTGAGTTTAATCGCGTTCTCTAGGGAGAAATAGCCCTCAGCCGTTCTATTGAATTCATTGAAAGGGACTACAAGGTGATGACTATTGACAATAGCAACGGAAACTTCACTCAGTATTATCCGGCAAAATTGCTGATCTTTGAGAACGAGCTTTCTGACAATGCCATCCCTGAAGACACCCTCCAGAAGAACCGCCTCCTTGAACTTCTTCGTAGTGCCTACATGGCCAGGTAAAAAATTGAGCTTTCTTACTATTTATCCATCGTTTTCACCACCACTTTTTGATGTTTTTCAATCTGATTAGATATCTAAAGTTATCTTGAATGTGATAAGGTGTAGGTAAAGACTTGAAGGCTTTAAACTTGCCAGCAGAATCCTCAAAGCCAAAGCACATTTTTTATTTTGAAAAAATAATTATCTATTTTGTACGAAGGTGCTAAGAGGCCTAAGGTAAAACGAAAATGCAAGTTACTATCTTGCAGTGGGAGTTGGTAACTTGCAGTCCAAATAACTCCTTAGAATGCAGGTTACTACCTCATTGTATATAGAGTGTTTTATTAATAATTGTACATAAGGTAACTGACGAATCCTTGGAGCAAGAACAAGATATGAAGATTGAAACTACAACAGCTAGATAAAATGTGCCTCAATCCTTACTGAGATTAGCAATTTTATGAGTAAAAATTTTGAAGTGATCAATACGAATATGTGCAATAAATTAAACATTAAAATCGGAATATTGTGCGGCTCTATCTTTAGCTTTAATCATCTCGAAAATAATCAGTTTATTGTTGTGAAGTAACAGTACATTATTTTCGTAAAAGTGTCCGAAAATTGAATAATTATAGTAAAAATGCTATTCCACCAGTGGCGTAGAATTTTGAGGGGGAGAACTAATCCTACGCCCCTGCTGTACGCCTCTGGTAATAAAGCGAAACTTTATTTTACCATAGTTTAATGTGCCCCACAGGACTCAAACTTTCTGCCGAATATGATTAAGAAATATTGAACAGTATCAAAATAATCTCAGTAAAAAGGCACATTTTATATAGCGGCTTTAGGTTAAATCTTTATATCTTGTTAGAAGGATTCTCCAGTTAGCAGTTAGCTTATGTACAATTATTAATGAAACACCCTCTATACAATGAGATAGTAACTTGCATTTCGGTGTTTGTTTTACCGATGGCCTTCCAGCGCCTTCGTAATATTGTGATGGTAGTGAAGTGATTTTTCGATAACCCTCTTAGGAACAATAAAATTGAGCTAAAATTTGGTTATAAGTTTTGTGTGATTTTCACCCGGAAAGTTTTGTTTGAATTTCCAACATTTGTTCGACAAGATAAGGGATTGACGTGCCTATAGCGCTCAGAGGTAGTAACAAGAACGCAACATCGGTTAAATGGAAACCTCAAAGTCACAAAATTAATTATTTGTAATTAATTGTAAATGGATTTTTTAGAGTTCGTACTCGATTTCCGGTTCCTGTGATCCTCTTCAAAGGAAAGTACGTGCTTCGATCGGCGACCCTGACCGGTATGGGAGAAGCAGTTGGACGCGTGGGGCTGGGATATCTTATGCCTTCAGAAGCCAGTCAATCTGACGGAAGTCTGGACGCGGTCATTGAGAGCGGAATGCAGCCAGAGGCCACTCCATATCTTAAACCTATTGAGCGAGCGCGCAGTGCCGACAGGTTGCTGCTTGACCAGTTTAAGGTTTCTACCATCATTGATTTGATGGTCGAAAACCGGAAAGTAAAATTGTATATGCCGTAAGTCATTTATAATTTTTTTAGCTTTTAATTAAACGTAAAATCGTAGGGTTACTTCTTCCGAGAAAATTGAGACTGATTCGTATTATGCCAGGAAATTTAAGTTAATTTCATTCCCGTATCCTGGCTGTGAATTTTTCACATCTTTCCACAGTTCTAATTTTGAAGCTGAAGGGCTTAAGTTTGATTGGACCCAGTCCGAAATTGACGCAAATCTGACACTTCCTAGATATCCTGCTCTTGACTACTTGAATATTAACTGGGAAAAGTACAAAGAATGGGATTTGATTCAGATAACCCAAAACTACCTCACATACATCTTGAAATACTTACAAGTAAGTCGACTTTGTTTAATTTGATTGTTTAATTATCACTGAGTTGATAGGATAACGATTCTGGGATTTTAATCCACTGCATTAGCGGTTGGGATAGAACGCCACTCTTCATTAGCTTGATTCGTTTGAGCTTATGGGCTGACGGGTTGGTCCATAAGAGCCTCAATGAAGAAGAGATTCTCTACTTAACGCTTGCCTATGATTGGTTGTTATTTGGGCATCGCCTCAACGACCGCTTACAGAAACAGGAAGACATACTCTTGTTTTGTTTTGCTTTCCTGAAGCATATTTTGTCGGATGAATTCAGCTTATTGCCGGCGAGGTATTAGAGTTTTTACCTTTTATAAATCCTTGTTAATATGTTTATTTCTAGGTCTAAAGTTAAGAAACAAGAAAAACCTGATTCTGCAAATGGTCATACCTCCGAATCCAATGGGTACGTAACTTATTACGGGTTTGTATTGCAATTTAATTGTACTCTTTGTTATTAGAAGCGGCAGTGGCGCTTACAAGGCCCCCATTGTAGCTCTTGACGACAATGGGTAAGTATTGATATTTCAGCAAGTAACAAAATTTTTCATCAAAGTACTTTGAAAAATATCAATTTTTACAGTCCAGCACTTATTGTGTAACAACGGGGTACTTGCCTTAAAAAAATATTGCACGTTTTATTCTCTAAATGCATGCAAATAACTAAAAGAGGCTTAAATATTTTTTCCCATTTTTTTTTATTTCGTACTTTTGTAAATATTTGCAATTTTTGTTTTTGATGACGCATTGGTCCCCCGTATCCAAGACTCACACCTATATTGAATGGACTCTTGTTTTTGGCTACTATGCTGCGCTGCTACCAGAGTGCGCGACATGTGTACAGCGAATTGGCATTCGATTTATAAATAAAACGCAAGCAATCTGAGTAAAGGGCCATCATACGATTTCTTTAAGAACTACGCTGTGCAGAGGATGGCTACGTCACAAACCTTCCATTCCAAAAATTAAAAAATTAATTCTGGTCGTAATATTGACCCTAACCAAATAAAAAAATACGGGTCTAATAAAATTGTCTACATTTTTTAAATATTTTATTTCCCAAACATGAGGAAAGTGCCCCATTGTGCAAATTTAGTTATGAATATGAGAAAATTCAATTTGCGTAATTTGTTAAGACTTCGATTTACTTTCAGTTTTCTCCCCATGGAGCTAAACGAGCCTTCACCACCGAGAACTGCTGAAGCCCATTCTTCTGACCGTGTGGAGGGCACTCCAGAGAAAGTTGCCAGACTGGAAGAAGTTTCGTGAGTTTTTTTTAACTTTTGTTTGTTATTGAGGTTTATTTGTTATTATTTTAAGGAACTCCCCTTCTCGCCAATGTCAACATCGACGCAAGGGTTCTCCGATTATTCCATTTAAACGCACCTCTCACAGAGTAGGAAGTTATGACTCGGTCAGTTCTTTAGGTAGCTGGGGAGTTGTGACAGGCACTGGGAGTCTTCAATCCAGTTTTGATTTAGACATGGAATCTACTATGGAAGACCAAAGCTCTCCTGAGAGCGATCCAAGGTAAATGTTCAAAATTAGTTGGTCAAATTTAACTGTAAGTTTTTTTAGACCTGATCGCAAAGCTCGATTGTCCCAGGTCAGGCTGTTGTTTTATCAATGCTACTATAAGACCTCTGCAAGAAAGAATTTAAAGTATTTTGGCCATGAAACAATGGCTCAAGCCGTCACTGACGCCATCGGAAATTTATTGGGGTATAAGCAAATAAAAGATAAACAATAATTCTAGCTCATGGTTATTTGTTAACAAATCAAAGTGTTCAAATCAGTTGACTGATGTAGTTTTTAAGATGTTTGTTTAGGTTGTTCTGTTAAATTGTTAGTGATGTTTACGGTACTTTAACCAGGTGCCTTTCATTTCAGATCGATTTTTAAGGTTTTTTTTATGTTGAGGCAGAAGTTCTTATTCTGTCCTCAGGAACTAATTTGCATTTAAGATTTAAGTTTGTTGCAGTAAAACCAATTTGCATTATTGCGTTGGCAAATATTTGTATAATTCAGAAGCCAAATGACGCTTAAAAGCAATTAGAAACTTGTGATATTTCAGCCAGAAATGTGATATTACTTTTGGGAGTTGAAAGTGGTTTGCAGTTAATGTTGTTGACGACTTTCAGTTAAACTCTTGTATATACTTGATCTGTGGCTGTAAGTTAATAGTTTTAGGGCTGGTATTTTCACTGTTGGATAAAATTTGGGGAAATTTGCGTACTTTAACGTCTTCTAGAGCTTTGTTCGCTACTTCAAATCTTGTCTACAAGTGATTATTGGCCTTTAGTTTGTTAGTGTTAATAACTGTTAATCCGTTTTGTACAAATGGCGAGAAATTCTAAAAAACTTTCTTGGTGCTAATAATATACATGAGCTTTAAGCTATTGTCAGTTGTGATATTATATGACAATACATCTCGACAGGTTCATTCTACTAAGTCATTTTAGGATAATAGTATTTCAGGTGTTCAGGTCAAATGACCGCCCTTTTGTGATTAATACTTTAAGGTTTTAAGGTTGTGTCAGCAGTATTAGATATGTTAAAAGTATCTGTTTATTGCTAGTTTCAGTTACGTTTTAAATGTGTTCATGTTGAATTTTTTTTTGTTCTAGTAAGTAGAGTTCCAGTTACAAATTTTTATAAAGACTTGCTTTGAATATATTTTTGATTAAAATCGCAGTTAATTAGTTCTTACCCTAAACCCGAAAGTACTGGCGATCTTTGTAATTGGGCAAAGATGCAGTAAACTACAACGTTGGCGTGAAAGCGAATTATACAATTTTTTTTTTCTTTAGAATGGGGAGCCCGGCTAAACGCCGAGCCGCACACTGAGGTCAAATATGCCCATTGTGTGCACGCCTGTTTGGTTTCTAAAGAACCCTTTTTTAGAGCATGCGTGTGCTCTTGATTAAGCCCAGTAGCCTGCCCATAGGAGCCCTCCTAATTTCACTCCCCTCTAAGAAGGGAAAGTCTAGATAGCTGAATCTGTGTGCAGGAAGAGCCGGAAAGTGACACAGTACATGAGGCGTTTTTTCCTCCTCTGCACATAGGGTCCTCAAGAGAGCCCACGATGTCGAGGTGTCTTCTGAGGGGGCAGTGTTCCGTGAACAGTCCAACCGCCTTCCTCAGGTCCTCTCTGCTGAGTCTCAGCAACTCAGCTGTTCTTTGCTGATAGGGACCTAAAATAAAGATCCTCGACTGTCGAGGTGCGTTTGCCTTCCATTCCCTAGAATGTCTTGCAGACACCCAGTTTCTGAGTGCGCGTTTTAGCTGGCTTGGAGGAATGCCCAGTGCCGGCTCCGGACCAATCAGGCTCATTTCTGATCACTTCTTGGCCAGGGCGTTAGCCCTTTCGTTTTCCCCATGTCCCTGATGACTTAGGATCCAGCAGATAACAACCTTGTTGTGCTCGCCAGTCTCCGGAGTTTCACATGACAGTCCCAGACAAGTCTTGATGAGGCCCTGAAAGAGCCTAATGCCCGTAGGGCAGTCTGACTGTCCGAGAAGATTCAGATACTCCTATTCGCATAGGGCCTCTCCAAAGTCTCCGCCGCACATGCTGTAATCGCGAAAATTTCGGATTGGAAAATCGAGCCAGCCTGTCAAGGGCGAAGCTACGCTCCACCCTTGGAGACCCGCCAACGATTCCCGCTCCGGATCCCTTGTCGGACACCGACCCGTCCGTGGACCAGACAAGGCCGCCCCGACGCAGTTGGTCCCGATACTGGTCATTCCATTCTTTCCTCGAGGGGAGTATAATGGTGTAATTCTTTTCTATCCTGAGGCGCGGGACCATGACATTGCCACCTATCTGAAAGATGGGTGATTTGGCCAACAGCCTGCTGGCCGCGACCACATGTCCTATTGTGCGCCCCCGATTTTGCCACTGTCCAGCGGCCCGCAGCCTTAGGAAAGCCGCCCGGGCCCCTTCCGTCACCGTAAGGTGAAGGGATGGAAGCCCGACCAGCATCTCAAGAGCCGCGGTGGGAGTTGTTGTAAACGCCCCTGTAACCGCTAAACAAGCCAGCCTCTGTAAGTGGTTTAGTTGTGACTGACCCCACTGTCGTTTAGTGCAGGTCCACCACATCACTGCACAGTATAGGAGCATTGGCCTTATTACGCATGTATAGAGCCAACGCATAATGTTGGATATCAAACTCCACGTAGTTCCGAAGGCCCTTCAGCAAGCCCAGAGGACACCAGAGGCCTTCTTAACTTTTTCCTCTACAAGTTTCTTCCACTTCAATCTGACATCCAAGAAGACGCCCAGATATTTGACATTGGAGGAAACCTGCAGAGCATGTCCAAAAAGTCTGGGCCCACTGTAGTTGGCCCAAACTCTTCTTTTTGTGAAGACAACATACCCCGTGTTCCTAGGGTTGACAGTGAGCATATTGTCCTCACACCATTTTATGGCGAGCCCTAGAGCCCATTGATTGAGCTCATGAGCCACGCCTAGGAATTTACCTGTCACTAGGATTGCCACGTCATCGGCATATCCCTGTGCGAAAACTCCAGACCTGTTTAGTCTGCGTAAAAGACTGTCCACCACCAGGTTCAAGAGACGAGGAGACAGGACTCCTCTCTGCGGACACCCTTGGAAGACTGATACCTTCATGCTGTCAGTGTTTACACTGGCATGGATTATTCTTTGAGAAAGCATGGCGCGAGTTCACCGGATTAGCGGTTCCTCTACGCCGTGCCGTCTCACTGCTGAACACATAGATTCAAAGAATGCATTGTCAAAAGCCCCCTCGATATCCAAGAAAGTCCCCAAGACATACTCCTCCGAGTCCATTCCTGCCTCAATTCTTCCCACCAGCTCATGGAGGGCCGACTCGGTGAACTTGCCAATTTAGTATGCATGCTGGTTTGGGTGCATTGGGTGTTGCCCCAGCGCCCCTTCTCTGATATGTCTATCCACCAGCCTTTCCAAGCTTTTCAACAGAAACGATGTAAGGCTGATGAGTCTAAAGCTCTTAGGATCGGTGTGGTCGTCACGGCCGGCCTTAGGTATAAAAACTACCCTGACGTCTCTCCAGGACCTGGGGATGTAGCCCTGTGCCACGCAGGCTCGAAATATATGTATCAAAGGTCGAACAAGCCCTTTCAGTCTCTCCTGTAGGAGGACCGGGAAGATGCCGTCCATCCCTGTTGATTTGAATGGTGCAAAAGAAGCAATCGCCCATCTGATGTTTGATTCAGTGACGATGCGGGAGGCCAGCACCCAGTCTTTAGGCTCGACGCAAAGATGGGGCACGATAGGGCAATTTAATATTAAAGTTTACTATTGATACTTATACAGCCTTTTGTAGATACATGTAGTTGGTTTACTTATGATCTGTGACTGTAATAGTTTTAGGGCTGGTATTTTCACTGTTGGATAAAATTTGGGAAAATTTGCATCCCTTAACGTCTTCCAGAGCTATGTTAGCTACTTCAAATCTTGTCTACAAGTGATTATTGGCCTTTAGTTTGTTAGTTTTAATAACTGTTAATCCGTTTTGTACAAATAGCGAGAAATTCTAAAAAACTTTCTTGGTGCCAATAATATACATGAGCTTTAAGCTGTTGTCAGTTGTGATATTATATGACAATATATCTCGACAGGTTCTTTCTACTAAGTCATTTTAGGATAATAGTATTATAGGTGTTTAGGTTAAATGACCGCCCTATTGTGATTAATACTTTAAGGTTGTGTCAGCAGTATTAGATATGTTAAAAGTATCTGTTTATTGCTAGTTTCAGTTACGTTTTAAATGTGTTCATGTTGAATTTTTTTTTGTTCTAGTAAGTAGAGTTCCAGTTACAAATTTTTGTAAAGACTTGGTCTGAATATATTTTTGATTAAAATCGCAGTTAATTAGTTTTTACCCAAAATCCGAAAGTACTGATGATCTTTGTAATTGGGCAAAAATTCAGTAAACTACAACGTTGGCGTGGAAGCGAATTAAACGGTTAAATGTTTCTGATTAGGAGGGATTCATGCAAAACGTTGAATTGAGTATTAAAGCCATTGCACTTGTTTAAATCATTAATGGATTTATTTTATCACAACTTCAGTGTAAACATGTCAAATAAAAAAAAAAAATACAGAATTGTCGGACCACAGCCTTGAAAATAATAGGCACTTCTTGAATTAAATAATAGGATTTCATAACTACAACATAAATAATAATACTAAAATTGTACAAAGTTTCAGTGTATAATTGAGCTACTTAAAATTAAAACTTGCTAAATAATAAATTTTCGTAATTCACTAGGACTCTCATCGGCATTGGGAGATTATACAAAATAGGAGATGTATTCGTGCGGCATCACGCCTCTTCGAGGATAGAAAGTATGATTGACTGAATAGTTCAATAAATTCGTTATATTAGACGTATAAATATCCGCGAATCTAAATAGTCTCCTAGAAAAATATGTAGGATTATGGTATGTACGGAAGACACTCCCAAATTGGGGGTTGAACACATATTTAATATTGTTGCGAAGTTGATCTCTTTCAGCCATCCATTTGGCCAAAACTTTTTGCTCCTCAACATTTTCACAGTCTTGGTGGTCCTCGATCAGTTGAGTCAACATCTGTAACCAGTTGGCATTCTTCTTAAAATCAACGTTGTTCAACGTGGCAATCTCATGCTGTAATAGCACCAAAAGTTAGTTGTAGTTCATAAATTATTAGTCAATCAAAACAACAAAACAATATGTAGTCTAGATGCACAGATCTTATTCGAATTAACAACCTGAGAACTTACAGTTAATTCATTAATTATAGCGCCGGTTCTCCAGCCGTGCTCCAAAGTGACGTCAGCCAAGTCGCTGTAGGGGTGATCCCCAAAATAGAGAACTTGATGACCGCGCCAGCCAGTCAGGTCTTGCAACTGTTTAACAGTTCCCTGAAATTTCCATTTACTACTTTAATACTTCTGGAAATATCACCATTTACCTCGTAGTAAATTACGCCCTTTTCCAGCTTCGTTACTCTATCCCAAATGTGTGTGCCACTCTGTTCATCAAACACTCGAATTGGCCTTGAGATGTCTGTGAAGAACTTGGGTTTTCTCGCTTGAACAATTAATACTTCAAAGTAGTCTTTCCAGTCGTGCCCCACTAGCATTTCCATGCCTTTGTTGCTGAAAAAAGAGACAACCTTTATATTAAATGGAACTCAAGATTAATTAATTTGCAAACAAGTGAAAAATCTACTTTTTTTTCGGTAATTTCTACTTTAAAGTAAGCAAGTAATCAGCTCCATCATTTGAATTCTCTGAATGTAACTTACACAAATTTGTAGGGGCTATTTGTGACCAAAAACAGTTTCTTGTTGGCGTTTCGTAATCTATCAAAGAAGGGGCGCAAATTCTCGTTTTTCTCGATGTACTCGGACACGTTCTGAGAAACAATTTTGTGCATAACTGGGTGGACACTCTTGATGGAACTCTAAAATGTTCGGTTGCATTAACGTTATCGAGTTACTAACGAAAATACCTTGACGTCTCTGAACAGTATTTCGGGATGGTAGTCGATGTGGTTTCGCTCAAAGTAGTCGGCAACGTTGCATATGAGCCCCATTTCAGGTACCGAGAACAAATCGGCTAGTTGAACCATTTTCGAATGGCCTTCCTGTAACACTAACTATAAAGAAGCGAGTGGGTTAACGTGATTTAAGTCATTGGGGGGCCCTTATATTACTTTAGTAGCGTAATAATGTTATCTACAATTTCTAGGTTAGGTTCACAACAGATGTTCTGTCAGGGTACTAAACAGAGGGACTTACAACACGTTTGTTTGCGTTTTTTTCTTACCGATGCATTTTTAGTGTGCCCCTCAACGTAAGCTATTGGAATTATCCGATTTTTGTACAGCTTTAGAACTTCTTCTGTCGATAAAGGCGTTAGACCTTTGTAGACAGAGCCAAACTGGATTTGGAGGAAAGAATCCAGTTTCAACAAAATTCCCTTTTCTATGTCATAGTGCAGTCCTCTCACTGCAAATCCCGGTTTGTATTCTAAGTGCGCTATGTCGGTAGGATACTGCAATGTTATTAATTAGTTGGGCCTCATCCCATTGGGTTTAGGTGCTCACTTTGAATTGTTCTATGAGGGTCTGCCTGCCCAAGTTGTACAAAACATAGTCCATTGAGGGCTTGTAGCAAGCCAGGGTGTAGTCGTAGTCAAATCCATAGACTTTAACTTCCTTTAAGTCTAGCTCATTGCAAGCAAATACAGCTTTAGGGTTCACATCCTTGGGCAGTTTCTTGGCTGAAATGGCAGCCTTGAAAGTGATGTCTTAACTACTTAACATGACTTATTTATAGGTAACATCCTTCATTGGAGTACAAGGTGATCACTTACATTGGCATTTGGCTTTAATTTTTTTGTAGGCTTCCTCCAACCGCTGCGTTGAATGAAATCTTTGGAACTTCTTCACTTTTCCACATGATCTTTCCAATGAAAACTGTCCCGTTTTTATTGAATTACACCAGATAAACTTGCATAGTAACATAACGATAACTCGATTGGTTGTACTGTGCAATACGCATGTGGGATGGGAATGGAACCAGAACCAGGCGCATTATCATAGCACAGATTGCGCATTACCGCTTGATTTCAGTTTATTTCTAGGTTCCTGCAGGCTTTTAATACCTACTAAACTAATAATATTCATTGTTGCATAATCTACAGCCGCACTTCCCGGACAACATTCAAAATTATTAGCGCCTTTGTTGAAGAGAAAAAAGATAAAAGCTCAAATTTCAGAGGCCAATTTAACTATTCTTGCAAGCCACAACATGGGTGTGACTATAGCGGTGTAGAGGGCTCCAAAATAAGGGTGCAACGCTTTATACGCCGATCTAAAGAATTATTGAAATTTCGCACGAAATTTAATCTATTCGGGCGCACCGCACCAAGTGAATATCTGGTTATCTAACTCTCCGGGACTGTCTGTATTTGCATAGCTGAGCGAAAACCAGAACTGCAAAGATAAAGGGTAAAGAAAGATCGACATTTGTGCAAAATAAAGTATTGATGTCTTGGTGGCATCGAGCAATCAAAACTACTAAGGAATAGAAGGGACATACTCGAAAAAAAATTTAAGTTGAATTAGAAACTTGAAACTTGGGAGGCAGTCATAATCAGTCATGCTCATTCTATCTACAATATTTTGAGCTCTCTAGCCATACAGAATGTACTAAAAGTCGATCAACTTTCTTATTTTAAATGGAAACGTACAATTTTTTCTACATGGTTCGATTGGTCTTCCAACTCTGAGTTTTCATAACAATTGTTATGTGAACTTATCTGAAAATTATTGACATTATGTTAATTCATGTGAAAAAAATGGTCGACGTGGTAGTTAACGAAGAAATTCGTATCTGGCAGACGGTTCAGAATTTATAAAAGCCAATTTGTAAAGTACTTAGTTCGAAGTCTAGACTAAATTCTGACATCTTAATGGTAGTTCCATTTTGTACCATATGGGCGCAGAAAATTTTCAAATGTCGCAACCAAAAATGATCAAAAAGTTATTTGCACTATTTGATAGAAAATTGTATTTTGGGATAAGTTACTTAAGCATTCCCTCTGCCTAACTTCATCCCCTATTAAATTAAAAATTAAAATCCAGAAGTTCCATCTATCTATCCGAGTGATTTTTTGGTTTTTTAATAAGCCATGGAAACAAAAGACAATTGTAACAATTTAATTATGAAAAGAATACCTACCTTACTAATTTTATAAAACAACAACAACAAAAACTATCAAAAACCATCTTAACAAAATTCTAATGTAAATGTTCAATGTGAGCAACATTTTGATTAGAATGTATTTTCAACAGATTGTGTAGCCCTTCTTATTTCGTTGAGATCGAGACTGTCGAATGCTCTTATTATTTCCAGACTTTACCCCATTAGATTTTTATGTTTGAGGTCAAATAATAACAGCATTCGACAGTCTTGATCTCAACTAAATAAGAAGAGCTACACAATCTGTTGAAAATAGATTAAATAGAATGTACTAGTAATCAAAATGGTGCTCACATTAAATATTTACATTAGAATTTTATTAAGATGGTTCTTGATAGTTTTTGTTGTTGTTATTTTATAAATTAATTTTTGTGTTCAAGGAGTTTTTCCTGACAATTTTATTTCTGGTTTACTAAGGCCCCTTGTGGCTACCCACCATTTATGTCTTTTGCTTTTACTGGAACTTTACCCTACTTGAAAAGTATCCCTATTAAGCCATAAATAACGAAAGCGTCATTGCCATGAAATTTGACTGCTTGAATAATGGCATCTTGTCATAAATTTTTCAAAATTTGCAGAGACTCCTTAATATTACAATTAACGGCACTTTAACTAAAAATTTCAAACTTTTTTTATTACGAACGTGTACTTAGCGGTATAACAAATAAAACAATAATGAAAAAATATTAAAAATTGCTGATTAAAGGCCGTCGGTTCTTTCAGAAAGACCCTGTATGTTGTAAAAATAATAGTTTTTATTTTAACTACTGTCACGTGAAATCAGTGGCGGACTCCGCTACTTGAGCTCAAGAAAAAAAGATTAGAGCACAAAGCTCTATCTCTTTTATAATTAATTACAAGATTTAACAAAAGTTTTTTTATTCTTATTGCTTAAAGATTTAAGAGACAAAGGTAAAGATAAGCGCATCTTTGTCGCTCCCAATGGGCAAAATACGGATGTTAATCTATGATAACGTTGAGTCAGGTTCCAAAACTAAAGCAAACTTTCAGGATTTTGTTCAACATTTAGAATCTGTAAACACCAGCCTCGAAGATGAGTTATCTTGAAGTCGATCGGTAAAGTACCTTTAAAAATACTGTCATTTAAATTTGATCTCTGATTGATCACCAAATTCAAATGATTGGTGTTTATAGATTCTAAAAATCTAACAAAATCCTGAAAGTTTGTTTTAGTTTTGGAGCCTGACTTACGCAATCATGAATTAACATCCGTTGATATTAATTAAATTTTTGCGAAATTAGGTTGGTTATTAGGAGGTGAGATGTGGGGTGTAAGTGCGGAACTGATGGCTTTGCCCATTTTTGGCTTAATGTAGTGACGTCATCGCCATCTCACTTTTTGGAGAAAATGTAAATTTTGGATGTTTTGGCGCATTCTGAGGCACAACGTCGCTTTCTCTTAGATGACTAAATATTTTGACGTATTTGAAAAATTTGCGCTCACTCTACAAACATTATTTGGAGTAAATTGAGTTGTACTTAATTAGAGATTTACGATTTACTGCGCACGAAAGTTTTCTAAATTCTTTGTCAGCTGACACTCCACCCATCTCGTACGCACTGCTAATAAGACCGAGAGATATACCTGCGCAAATTAAATTGTTTATGCAACCCGCGATAAGCGCTTATGGCGTATTTTCAACTTTTCTCAAAGAATTTCTGTCGTTTAGGCAGAACAATTATTCTGATATCCGCTATATATGTCACACCCTGTATAGCGGTAGAAGCTAGAACGTGATCTACATATCGAAACAACTTGAAAACTGAGTAAAATCGAGCTTTTACTCTGCGTGATCAAGGGCTGTTTCACTTACTGACCAGTTTAGTACTAACAATAATTACATCTTTGACTGTTCCGTTAACCTACTAATACCGGACAGATATAGATAACAATTTCAATGTTCAATTATTCTCCACTGCTCTTCTTTGGTGAAGATACCATTGATTGACGTAAATCACGGCCAACACTACACTTACGTCTTGCAGATTTTGGTCTCACAGCTTTAACGTGTGGGGTCTTTTTGGATGTAGAAATAAACAATCTACACCAGGATTTACAGCTTTTAACAATTTGGAAGATGGTGCAAGTGGAAGCGGATCGACGAAATGCTTTTATAGATGATTTAGCTTAATTACCGAGCAAATCTGTAAAATCTTCGTAAATAACAGCTCACATGTTCAAGTTTCTATACACCAATCGTTTCCGTGATTAAGTTGAATCAATTAAGATGACGTTTCAGAACGCCACAGATTCTACAACTTATAAAAATCCGAATTAATTGGCTTTGATGCTAATTAGGCGAAACGTAGTTTACAAATAAACTGTCAAATTATTACTAGTTAACCATTTATCACATCTGTTTGGAAAGGGGAGGGGAGGGAGGTTAAGATTAGTGCCGACCTTCTCCTATGCTTTGTGGTGAAAATTGATGATGGAGCCGAGAAATCTAAGATGTACCATTTTCTCTTTGACAGAACGCGTTTATTGGATTGCAAGGATTGTTTTATTAGGAGAGAACACGGTGTTCTCGTTTTGTAGATCTGAATCTGAGAGGGTGACATTTTACGAGACAGTGAATATGACACCTAATAAAACACTTGGTTAATGTTAACAAGGACATAAAGTGTCACCTTGACCTATCGGAAGAGTTTTGACGTAAAACGATCACATGACAGATACTTGTGTGTATTTTTGATACGGCAGGATTTGCAGAACGGAGTTCAATATTTATGGGTTAGTCATCTAAAACATTAAATTTATTCATTTCATCGATGAAGTATGAACATAAAGAGTACTTTCTCTAATGGTGTGTAAATAAACCGTTCTTTTGAGGAACAGTCACCGGCCTTGACTCTGAGAACTGCCACTTATTGACTTAAATAGCGATGTTATTGACTTTTGGTACTTGAGTATAGCGTAACTTGAAACAAGTCAACCAATTTTTAATTAACTCAGGAGAACAATCAAAGAACGGTTTCCTGTTTCATTCCATTATTTATCACTTTCTCTTGCAGTCTACTAACTGTTATAGTCTACATGTGGCAGCGCAATTTGTGGCAACGTTTTATTATAACGTTTAATTAGTTGTTAAGTTAAATCGCCTTAATAAATCTTTCCAAATTTACGACTTCTTTTTCAAATGCACTGAATTGTAACTGGGCCGGGTGACTTGTAGATTGAAAACCCAACAAACCCAAAATTGAATAAATTTGTTGTTACATCAGTGGCAAATCGGGGTTAACCATCGACATACCGAAACGATTTGCAGTGGTCAAACTGCGCTCTAAAAACAGTAATGGTGAAATAATCAAGAAATGCGGCTGACTATATTCGACCACGCAGATAATCGAATTTATATTCGATAAAAGGGAAAAAGAATGCCCCATTATACTAGTACGGCTGGTGAAACTTTCTCCGAAGAGGAAGCCAAAGTGGGTCATGCCTTGACACTGAACGTACGGTGAGCGAACCAGAAACACCAATATCGGTTGCCAAAATGTGGTCCAACAACACATACAAGCACCTACCAGTTTTGTTTATCGGCTTCATTCACATTCGTTCACCCACGACGCCGACACCCCCAAAACCCACCCTCAAAAAAAATTGGTACCAAATTTCAATTACACCCTGTAATTGACTTCAGAAAGTTATAGTGAAGAAACAATCCCAATATCTATTTTACCAACTATCATCGGGCACCTGCTGAAAGCTCCAATAGCGTTACATATCAAGAAAAAAGCCCATACCAAAGTGTAATTATAATGAGGCCTGAGGGCACTATAAACAAAAAAGAGCAATAAATTACTAAACTATAATAATTTAAAAGTCGCATTTCTCAGACCAAATTATTTCTCGTATTTATCTTCTGATATTCAGTTTTATTAAGCCATTTAATTAATTTACTCAACGATAAGAATGCTTCTGTGGTCGCCTTAATTTTTTGCAATTGCCAAATTGTTTTAACCTTAATAGCAAACTTTATTAGGACGCGAATCATAAAAACGCTAATACTGGCGAAATTTTCAAGCTTAATTTATATTCAATTTTAACGGAGCTTCCATGACGACCGCGAGTAGTTCGGATGACCGATGTTTCGAAAATTTCGAAATTTATAACGCAACTGAATGGACCAGATCTCATTACCATAAAAGGGATTTTGCGGGAGTGGCTGCAGTTTTTATTTCTTTATTCAAGCCATTTGGCAGCGTCAGCCATCAGCCAAGTTGTTATAACGATGTTAATGATTGTTTCGGCTCCAAGAGAACCTCCGGGACGATGCTATTTCCGGGCTTTCCATTATTAATCATTTCCTTTATTCCGCCACTACGGGCTTTTCTACGAAATGTATTTTTGCGGCTCCCTAATGGAGTTCACACTCCTTCTAGTGACGCCATTCGCGGGAAAACGGGACTTTAGCTAATCGAAACCGAACATGCAAACATCAGTAGCAGGCCAGGCCTTCGAACAAATAGTTAAAGTTACAACTACCCAAAAGAGCACTATTTGACAATTTTGAGACTTGTTTAAATTTATTAATTTAACTCTTTAACAAAACATTGTCCTGAAACGTTTTATATCAATCTCTTAGAGAAAAAATTGCTGTCACTTAAATTTTTACGATCTTTTTTTAAGGGTCGTATTTAACAGTCTACCAAATTTACCCAATATTTTCATACAAAAAAATACTTTCATTTCCCAAAAATACTAAATGCTTACCAAAATTAAGAAAATACATAATCTTAAAGCGACAACCAAATATTGACATAATGCTGGCCTCTTATATATTTTCTTCGCCAAAATAACCATAAATACTAAATGTTCACCAAATTTTATACCACCTTTAATTCTAACATAATACCCAGATATTTAATTTTCGACAGTGTCTTATATTATTTAGCAGTTAAAAATACTATTTGTTGATCAAAAATACACAAGCAATAAAATGTGGTGGAAATGGTAAATAATTTTATGGAAAATTACAGATGTAGATGTGCTAGGGCAAGAAAAATAAGAGTAAAAATAGAAGTGGTTTGCACAAAAAAAGATATTGATTTCCATGATATATAAATGCTTTGCTGCAATTAGCTTGCATTATGTAAAACGTAAAACTTCTTTTAGTGGTAATTTTTAATGGTGCTTTTAATAAAAAATTACAGGGCCCTGAATTGATCTTGTACAAAACTTTTTTCGCGTGCCTCTTGTCTGGAAGCGCAAGCGGCAAAGAGAGATGCGCGAGCATATTTCATTTTTGGAGTAATAGAATATTTATTTGACGCACAAATAGTTTTTTTCAGAAACACTAAATATAAATGGATAGCGCAAATATTTATTATGTACAGCACGGACGCGTCACTTGAGCGTTTTAAATTTGGTGAACATTTAGTAAAATTGATAGACATATAGAATTTAAAATGTAAGCAATAGTAAAACAATACACAGCATAGTTATTTTAGTGGTGATGTTTTCATTTTCTGATGTATAATAATTTGGGTTTCATTTAGAATTTTTGATGCTCATTAAATTTTCTGGTGGACAGTGCAAGGTATGTATGGTTTAATTTGGTGTACATTATATTTGTTCCCTTTTTTAATAGCGTTTCCACCATTTGTTGAGTATTTTATTTTTCGTAAATAACGGGTAAGTATTTGCAGTTATTTGAAACTACACTTTTTCTGAATTGGATAATCAGTCGTCTGAAGGACAGGTTTGCCGGAATTGGAGTCGCTCGCTTCTTGTCCTCCATTTCTGCTGTAAACAAAGTACCCAAAATGATAGAATCTACATAATAGTGCCAAACCGGTCCAAAATCATTAAAGTGTGTTATCGTTATCATTACGGGCAGGTTGGTTAATTTCTGATTTGACTTAATCATGTTTCCTCGTGGTGCATTTATTAAAAGTTTTATACAATCATATTGTACGGGTTCAATTTGATTTTGCTGATCTGCTTGACGACGTTTCGTTGCGATTTTACACTTTCGCCTTACCTACTCAACGAGTTTCTAAATTACTCGAACGGGAGTTACAGTACAGTACCTTAAAGATCTTGTAAATTGTAAACAATAGCGCTGCACTAACAATGAATTTCATGGTATGTTTCTTGATGAAAGTTGTCGATAACTTGTAACTTTTACTATTGATTACAGTAGTTTTCGGTAATTTCGAAGAATTAGATCTAGGTTTTGGACCACCCTTTTGTGATTAGTGCTTTCTCTTTGGACTATTACGGCCGTTGTGCAGGTTCAAGGTAACGTAATCAAAGTGATCATTATTTCGATTAAGTTTTGGAGAAATGACTAATCACCGAGACATAAATCCAACCGGATGAATTTGGGTGGTACCGGTACCGGCGGTGCCCAAGCGAGACGTCTGTAATTACATCAATGTCAATGTGAGGGTTCCAAAACTTTCTCCTCCCACGTTACCTAAGTTGAAGCGACTTCCTGTACAACCACGTACTTAAATGATTCACGCAAACGCGCCTTAACGGTGGTCAGGCCCGGCGGTACTAAAATTGTACCTGACTATACAAGAAGGGAAAGTATAATTTGGTTAAAGCATGTGAAGGTTCTTCATACCCGTTTGGTTTCGGAATATGAATTAGAGAAATGTTTTTGAAACAGTTTTATTCAGAAAATTGTTACTATTACCTATTTGCCTAAAAGCTGGCGCTCGCGGCAAACTATGTACTTATCAGTGTATTTAATAATAATAAATTTCAGGTGTGGGATCGAGGCCACTTAAACACATTAAGAGAAGTAGAACAAACGCTACTGAAGCACATGTCGCTTTATTGAGCATCACTTTAAATCGCAACTTTCTTGCATCAGTCGAATTTGGCGGTTATTAACAAAATTAATCGAAATTTGCATTAACAACAAGAGCTTTAGTGGATGGCAATCTGCTTCGGGGTAATTTGTTATTGATGGGTTTCAAAGCTGATTGGGCGAAATTAAGCTCGCATTCAGTAGCTCAAATCAGTTGTTATCGATGTATTGATAATGAGCGGTTTCAGTAGAGACGTTGAAAAGTGGATTATCGAAAGAAACTGCAATAAAACAAATAAAACTGGTTAACCGTAAAGTAGTTGTGCCTTTTGCATGCTAATTTAATAATGAAATGGTTCAATTCTCAATCTAATGTATAATTTTGATGTTATCTCCGATTCTGGTTTCGTATTGGGGATTAAGTGAATGGTAATTGTCTCTCCGTATCATCGTTTATGCGTGATGGCGTTTTTAGATACACGGAAGCAGGTTAGTGTTGAACCAGATCGGTCCTTTCCTTTTTCGTCACTTGCAAGATGAAAATTGAAGAACTGTAACTGGTGGAGCGCTTTCGCTGCAAGAGCCGTGAAGCGGTCTCAATTATTTCAATGGTCGAGGCAGAAATATGCATGGTAATATCCCGGTGTGTTGTAATTAAGAATTTGTGTGCAGCCGCCGCTCGTGCAGTCTATCTAGCAACTTTTGGTGGTAACACCGACTTCTTGGTAGCCTTCTTTCCTCTCTAGTGTCAAGTCACGGCACTGGAACAACTAATACACAGCTCCGGAGAAATCTGGGTCACGTCCGCATCCGGATTCTATGCACTGTCCACCGACCTTGACATCGCTTACTAGATCGATTTTTGACGGATTTTTATCAACTTTCTACCGTCTCAGAATTTACAACGAATTCTATTATATCGACGCGTAACACTTTAAATTGATACTGATGATTTTGTTTACAAACAAGCGCCGTTGTTATTCTATAGAGCCGGGAAAGTGACGCCGGGTACACCCACTTTTTACACCAAATCAATCAAGAATCGCGTGTGCTTATAGACAATTTGATAACAATTTGTTGCTCCATTACAACATCATTGCATTCAAATCTCCGGTTCTCTTAACTCACCCCCAATTGCCCCAATTTAAAAATAAATACAATCCAACTCGTTGAAATTTCAGCAGCTCTAATGAAAATCTCTATAGCGCCTGCAACATTACCCCCAATTTGAGCACAGTGGTAGTAATGATGCAGCACTAGCAGCCACCCATCTAGACCTAATTATTGTGAAAACGCGTGCATAAGAATCTGACCCGCCATGCTCGGAAATTCCTGAAGTCTGAATGAGCTTTCTCGTTGAAGAAATCGCCCGCTCATACATTCATACAACTCCATCCAATTAACTTAAAGCTTTGGTAACGGTGTAACAGACATCGTTCCAGGGTTTATTTAAACCGATAACGCGTCGAAATTTCAACATCTCAAACGGGAGCTTTTTTGCCTTTCTTGAACCTCTAACCCTCGCAAACTGCTGCAGCAGTGATTAGCACTGAGAGAAAAATTTGATTCAAATTTCAATACGCCCTCGTACAAAGGTGCCCATTTATCGCGAAGATCCGTGCAATATGTCCAGGCCTTAAAGCTTCCGCAAGCAAGTAGAGATGTCTCCAAAATTATGATTTATGAAGCATGAAGCAACCCATGATTGTTCTCCAAGTCAACGGCGTCTCCAGGCACTTTAATCCTCCGGCTCATGTTGTCCCCTATACTTATTTCATTAAGCACGGTTTCGCTATGGATAGAACCTGTTAGTAACATATTTCTCCCCTGATTTATGAAAATTGGTATTTCTGCCATTTGTCGCGAAGATTCTCAAATTTAGAGGGTTTAGCAAGAGGATCAAAACCACCCGGACCCGGCGCCCGTGATTCGGTGTTTGCGATAAAAAATAAATGTGTGTTACGGCCCCGTTTTGGGATCATACGGCAATAATTTGTGTTGGTCTCGGAAACTGGGCGTGAGATCGGTTCGGCAATTTCGGCTTGTGGAGCTTGGCCATAATCGTTTTATTTTATTGGCACTTTATGGTTTGATAGCTTTGATAATTGAGCGAAGTAATACAAAGTGTGCTTGTTGTACCATTGTAAAATTAAATGAATCATTTTTCATAGTCTATTTGTTCTGAGAAATTCAGATTGTTGCGGTAATGGTGCGATTTTCGGCTTGTATTTTAATTTGATTACTAGATTTCGATGGGATATTGGAAGTTGTTTATGGGAAAGAATCAGGCGTGTTTGTAGTTGACTTGTAAAATGTTGTAAATAGTTTAGAAATCGGTCTAGTGGGATCTAGGGAATTCTGCTTGTGGACACACGCATCATGCAGTAGTCGAGAAAAATTTAACAAAAGCATTTGTGAATTTGTGCACGCAATGTGGTCAGCTTTACGTTGCAAAGTAGGCAATACGGAGCTCGATAATTACAACGTTTAATATTATTCTTTCTTAATTAGTGCCTAATTATTAACTGGAGCAGGAAATGGAAGATACTGTGTAATTGAAGCGAGAAAAAGCTACACCTCGAAATAAAAAGTAGGTAACATTCTAGGATAAATCTTTCGGCGACGCCGACATTGTTATTGTTTGCTTGAAAAATAAATTAGTCTGTTTTATTAATTAGCTTTGTCTTTGAGAATTTCTCAGCAGTTGTTATGGAAATAATTCCCGTTATGGTTCAGATAATCCACTAACTCCAAAACTCGTCGAAAACACAGGACAGGTGCTTGTGACGCCGTCTTTGATGGCTCGAATTTCCGGTGGGGTTGTTGTACAGTTAGCAATCTGGAAGGCGTTATTCAGTTGGACCCAATTGTGGCCAGCAAACCGCACATTGTTCCTGTTCCTGGCCACGTTGCACTTTTTTGCATTCACGGTTTGGCGATTCGATGTTAACGTCAGTATCAGTAAAAACGCAACTAGATTACAGAACAATTGTGTCACTCTCCATGCAGCGGTGCTAACCTCGTTGCATCGATGTCTAAACAAAAATTTTAACGCCGCTTTTCCTCCAACAAACAGCGACATAAATACGCTAAACGTTACTTCCTCTGCTCTTTATACAAGGATTCTATAATTACTTGATCCGGCTCGGCTTTCACCACCTTTTTCTAGATCTTGCTCTTTAGGTCGGCATTGGACCAGCTTCCTTTCAGCTATCGCTCGTCCAACTCTTCTTCCTTCGTTTACATTTTAATCATGACGACTTTTGGCAATATTTTATTTTTTCAATGATCCGATTTCCATTTTCCATCACACTGACATGTCAGAAATAATGGGTTTGTACGAATTTGCATATTAGTGGCACTCACGCTGGCTCCAGTCATATTTAACAACCAATTATCATTCTTTACAACCAAATCAACTTATAGCGCGATTTATGAGACTAATAACAAATTATCGCCAAACCCGGATTCTTTTCAAATTTCAACTCCCAACCACCGCCAAATTCTACCTACAGTTTGAATGATTGCTGGCCAAGAAACATTAATTAATTTCTTCATGCTATAGTGAATAAGTGGAAACATCCTACTAACTATGTATGTTGCAAATTTGGAGAATCGCGTGCTAAAAATTTGGATATTGACGACCATCGAGGTAATTAAGTAATTGCTCGAACAATTTGAATGGACGCAATATGTGGCAATTAACCAGATGATGGAATGACAAATAAATGAAGACCGCGAATCGGTGATTCCAGGTTACTTTCTATTTAAACATCTCGCAAACGTTATCGAATCGGCAAACAAACACGCAGATTAATGTTAGTACCGGCAAATTAATATTCGCGTCGGGCCCCTTCTTGTGTTTATTAATGTTTACAATGACACATTGTAAGACGAGCGACATGTATGTCTGACACCGATTAAAAGCGTTTTAGGACAAGAGCCAACGTTTCATGCAAAATAATCAGCCTAGGTGTGTGCTTCAATTGCCGCCCAAAAACTCTCAAATTTTATTCATCTGACTCAACGATTTGACCCATATTATTATTAAGTGCGGATCTCCCACACTAGACGGCACCGAGAAATCACTGAAAGTCGTCCCGCAGGAAACGACCCGAAGGACCTTCAGGTGAAAGTTAAAACCACCCACCACCACTGAACCAGTGGGCAGAGTTGATGGTTTTGTTTACGCGTTATCAGTGATCCTGTTGTGTTTGGAAATTCAGGACCTCAATTCATAACTTAATTAGTATTCATCCGGATAATGGTGGTATTACGTACGTCGGGATTATCACAAACTGACGCAAACCCCAGCTTTGTCACAGCTTTCACTTACTGAAATCGGGTACCCATATCGTTGCACCCGGATGCGTTAAAGTTTCGATGATGTTAATACAAGCACGATCGTGAACCCTGTAAATTAATCGATTTCGTCCTAGGAAAACTCAACTCGAACTCGGAAAACTCGTCCGACTGTTACGACATGTTATCAAAGTTGGTGATCGATATTACTGGTTGGTGGTCCGGTCCCTCATCGTTTTTGGAACTGCAACACTCACCCTAATCAGGTGCTAAAAGAACAAATTATTTAGGAATTTCACTTTCCTTCCAAGGTCATTTTCCAAAACTGGTTCCTAAACCAACATTTAACCGGACGACTTGCTAGTGCTAATTGGATCCCTTTTGTTAGAAGTCTTAGAAATAGACCACATTCGAGATTAATTAAGTAAGTGAGCATCAGACGCGGCGATAATTGCTCATAATTTTACGAAATGATAATTATATCGGTCACTTTGTACTTAAGTAAATTCGGTTCCGTCCGACTAAGATTTATTCCGTTAACGTATTGTATAAATCATATTAGCCAGCTAGTATTGTTAATTCTTTATTGGTCGTTGCGGACAAGACGTTGTGGTTTTTGGGCTGTAACATGTCTGAACCAAAGACTTGCACGAAAACAATGTAAACAATCTAATAGTTTATGCCAGAGCCCTACATACACGAAACAATGCCGGGAATACCGCGATATGGCATGATAATTACCCGTAATTGCCCTACGATTGTGTTGTCGGGCTTTTGCTAAACATTTATCTCTAAGCCTCAAACTATTTTACCGGAAGTACTCGCGCAATCAAATGCTACTTACGATTTAAAATAAGGTTGACATGTTGGCTTGTACCAACGTCTTATTAATTGTTGTAGGTTAGCGAAATGAGCGATTTTTCCCAATGTCGTGCTAAGAGGAGGAAGAATAAAAATCGTAATTAAATTGTCACTAATACATGACTTGTGGCCTGAATTTTCCTTGTCGCCTAATGTAATTGTAGCCATTACCGAACAAAATTACTGTCTCCAATTTTTGTTGGCCCGTCCAGCCTTATTTCCAAATTAGAACGTTATCGCAGCAATGAACTTGATTCGAACAAAAATTGCACAATATTATTATTAATACGTAGAGCTGTTGTCGTCGTACCGGTAAAGTTCATAATAAGTACTAAAATTGGACTGTTAACCCGTATCAAAAACTGAAAAATTACTTGGTTGTTAATCACAAAGACATTAAATTTAATGAGGTTATCCTCTTGTCGCCTCATGAGCAATACCGCCCATATTTTCGAAAACAAGCTAAAACTAGGTCTTACATAATTGCGTCATTGTTTCAACGTCTTCCCCGTAATTTAAATTGCTAATGGTAATTTTCTCTCCGAATTATTAATGTACCCGCAAGACCTTTAACTAGACCTTTGTTAATGCCGGCGACATGCACATCTTTTTCGAAAATTGTTTGTCAGTTAACAACTGACTGTTGCATTTATTAAGTTATTTTTCACCGTTGCTTAACTGTTTTAACAGCAATTACAGTTCATAGTAAATGCTAATCAAAACTAATATTTTTTTATTAACATTGATATTTAGCATAAATTGGAAGCGTGAAATAAAAAAAATGGCGACATAATGTTAAAAAAACTTTGGTAAAAATAGAAAGTGAAAGAAAAATTATTTTGCAAAATTATGCCGAAAAGTTATTCCGGATGCGCGTGTGTAAACAGTGGTTCCATGACATAACGCGAAGATATGTTTGTCATTGATGAGGCCTGAAAAACCCGATGATCGAAAGTGTCTTATAGGAGGGTGACAGCCAGATGATTGTGCAACATGGAACAATGCGTCAACTGAAAAGAAAGTGATTCGAATGCGTCATTAACGTAAAAATCCTGAATCCTATACAATAGTTTTGAGCATACGTAGGATCCGGGCAGGTAAGCTCGGAAAGCTTCAACTCTGTTCCACTAGTGGCTCATCAAAGAGAGTGGGGCAAACTTTCACGTCAATATAAAACCAACGGGAGAATTTAAAGTGTATTACTTTTCGTCCAGCTGCACGGTCAATGTGTTAACAAAAAATTCAGTGCCTTCCCTTGGATTGCAGTGTGCCAGTGTCAGTGATTTGCACAGTGCAGCAAGGATTTACCACTTTTGTGCCTTGTGAACCAACCCTTATCGGATTACTACTAGTAAGTAACGGGTCATCAAAACAACCACCCCAGCACAGTGCAGTGAATCCCGAATATAGATTTGCAACAATTTGAGGAATAATTACACCAGGAACCGTGATAGCTCGCGAAAAACCGACTCTAGCTGCAAGTGACCAACAATAACACGTTGGGAACGAGGTTAGGTGTACGCCGTTAATTAAGAAGATAAATTTAAGCACTTTTGAATCGTGGATTGCTACCGGCTATCTCCTGTGTATAAGATGTAATATTGAGCACACAGTGGAAATGAAAGCAAGGCAGTGTGTCAATGGACTTGTTGTGCGCACGCGCAAGCCCGTTCGACATAAATACTATTATACAGGTGCTAATTATCGACGCACACCTCACTTATCATATGCCTTAAGTCATTCGAGCGATTCGCTTACGAGTAAACACTATCATTTAGTTTTTATTATATTACCATATGCAATATAAGTAACGGGAATCGACTTTTTCATAACAGCCTAAATCATTACGACTATTCCAAAATAATTAAGCTTTACATAAAAACTCGTTTAACCCAAGTCTCATTTGCAATTTTGCTCAATTAGGTTCGTTTCTTAAATTCTCAGCCCGACTTCCGTAAATAAACAAATTTGACCTCCGAAATTGCGACCGACCACTCAAACAATTACCAAATAATTATTGAATTAATTTTTTTTTGATCTAATTAACCAGCACCGAAACGGAGCTCACGACCTAATTAGCTTTCAGGTGAACTTTCGTCGCCGCTAAAACTCCCCCATGCAATAATTAGTCCTATAACAGTTTTTTCTTTCGTTTGTATAATAGTTGACGTTTTGTCGCAACTTTATGACCGAAAAAAATTAGGTTTTTGCACATCCGCAAAAATATTGTTAACTGTGTCAGCGGTAGCATAACTGCCATCAATAATATTTGGCGCGTCAGACCGTAAAGTTTGAAATTCTACAACTTGTTATAGCGAAAACAAATTTGGATAATGTTGGTTTTACTTTAGAGGTGATTGCAAAATTGTTATAGAATCGTCGCGACCGTGTCAGTAATTGTCAGAAAGCTCCGTAAACAATAGAATTTTTTAAGGTTTGCTGCGCGGTTCTACTCTCTACCAAAAAACAATAAAAAAGAGAAAATGCGACACCTTAATTGTCAACAACAATAGAATTAGAAAACGTAATAAGAGTTGCTTCTTGTTTCCTTTTGAGTAGCATCAACCGAATCGTGAAAAGTGATTCCGACAGGTGTATCATAAAAGAACATAATTCGTGAAGCAAGGTCAGCAAATTTGATAGAGTGTTTTGCATGTAATAAATCTGCGTGTGGTGGAGCGTGTAAGTTAACACCCATATAACGAATTATCGAAGGAGTAATAGTGTTAGATCACTACAGGCTGAACGCGTGTTCCACTTTCTAAGAGTATATGAAGAATGTCGGTCGATGATGAGAAATAGATAAGTCTTTGCCATCTGCATTTCTCTTATTATTGGAGCAAATGCAAACTCTGATAACACAAGGTCGCATGCTTCTTTAATAGTAGTAAGTAGGTTTTGGTAATTGCGTCCGTTATTCAAGTCCTCCATCTAAGAGGCCGGCGCTTAATTTTCAAATTGATTGACATCCTCATTTGAACTCAAATTAGAAACGATTTTGACATGATCCTAGCTTGATTGAGGAAGATTCGTGAGTAGCAAGTAAGATTGGCGATGCATTCGCGATGCAGGACGCTGAACTGTGCTTGCGGAGTGTGTTAGTGGGTCAGAGTCTGTCAGGTGCGGAGAGGAGCGGTACGTTGAGGCCGTTGAAGCGACCAACGTCCTGTTCTTCATATACATCTGCCTCGGCTGTCAATGTCACTGGACTTTCATAATTTTCATTCCAGAATCGATAACGGCTAAGCACTGGCACATCAAACATGGCAAGGTCACTTTTCGCCCTTGGAATCCTGAGCGTATTGTTTTTGGGGGTAAGTACCACCATCCCCCAATTTCAAACAATTTCAAAAATTTTGAAAAATTCTAGGAAATCCAATGCGATGCTCCACTATCCGATTCAGCATCTCTCCCTTTGGAACATAGGGCTGTATATGGACCACCATTATCGGGTCCTGGTTACGCACCACCGGCGATTCTTCAAGGAGGCGGAGGCGGTGGCGGATCTTCCGATGATCCTTGGCCGTTAGCCACCCCCGACATGCCTCAAATTAAACATTTACAA
This sequence comes from Schizotus pectinicornis, assembly GCA_951805265.1. Taxonomy (NCBI): domain Eukaryota; kingdom Metazoa; phylum Arthropoda; class Insecta; order Coleoptera; family Pyrochroidae; genus Schizotus; species Schizotus pectinicornis. The sequence continues at coordinate 8,168,724 of OX638209.1, read as the reverse complement.
GTGCAGTGCGAGAAAACGCATATGCGTGTCAACATCGAATTCGACCGACCTTTCTACGGGATGATTTTCTCGAAAGGATTCTACAGCGATCCCCACTGTGTTCATCTGAAACCAGGAACAGGACATTTAAGTGCTACTTTCGAAATTTTCCTCAACAGTTGTGGCATGTCCTCGTCTGCTAACCATAACGCGGCTAGTTACGGAGGACCTACACCCAGTGGCAGTTACGTCGAAAACACTATTATAATTCAATATGATCCTTACGTGCAAGAAGTTTGGGATCAAGCAAGAAAATTGCGTTGTACTTGGTACGATTTCTACGAAAAAGCAGTCACTTTCAGACCTTTCCAAGTGGATATGATTCATGCTGTCACCGCCAACTTCCTAGGAGATAACTTGCAATGTTGGATGCAAATTCAAGTGGGAAAAGGACCATGGGCTTCAGAAGTTTCCGGCATTGTCAAAATCGGACAAACTATGACTATGGTGTTAGCCATCAAGGATGACGAAAACAAATTCGATATGTTAGTACGTAACTGCGTCGCCCACGACGGTAAACGTGCTCCTATTCAACTGGTTGATCAATATGGTTGCGTGGTCCGCCCGAAAATTATGAGCAAATTCCAGAAGATTAAGAACTTCGGGCCTTCAGCTTCCGTCGTCTCCTTTGCTTACTTCCAAGCGTTCAAATTCCCCGATTCAATGAATGTACATTTCCAATGCGTTATCCAAGTTTGCAGATATAATTGTCCAGAACCCAAATGCGGAGGACACGGCGGCTTAGGTTTAACTAGTGAATATGGACCTCCTCCCGGAAACTCTCTTGGCAGCGGAGATTTTGGCGGTCATGGTAATCTTAACGCAGAATACGGTCCTCCATCTCTTTCTGAATATGGAATTCCGCCAGCATTCCCAGATCCTAGACATCCTTCAGGTCCTACTGGAGCTTACTCAGAACCTAATGCTGATGTTGTTCCTGCACCACAAGCTCAAGTATCGTCTTCGTCGACATCGAATCCACCAAATTTGTCTTCACCAGCACCACAAAGTTCAGCTCAAACCAGCAACGATATCCATTTGCCCCCACCACCACCGCCCGGACATCATGGAGCTTACAACACCGTTAAGAGGAAAAGCAGTAATGTTGAAGAGTTTGGAGGAAATCTCGCTACGATAGGTGGAAGACCTCGCTCCGTTGAGAATCTTCCAGCTCAATTGCAAGGAGCCAGGAAGAGGCGTAGTCCCGAAGTAATGAACTTCGTAGTAAGTCACGTTTACAAACGTGAAGCTCAAGAAATGACTGATGTAAATACTAGTCGAACCATTCAAGTGGTCGCCCCAGGGGACGTTAATTTTGCTCTAAACGCCGCCCAAAACAATGAAACTGTAGTAATTCAATCTGCTTCATCGTCAGATCCAGAGACAATTTGCATGTCCGTGCCTAGCTTTGTAGCAGGTTTGGTTATGCTTCTTTTGGTACTTATTGTAGCCAGTTTAGTAGCTGCATTTTTGTTTGTTAGAGTGCGGGCGATTGATCGTAAAGGAGTAGCAACGGCTTTCGTAGGAGCTCGAGGTTACGATAATGCTGAGTTTGTGAAAGTGGCTAATTGACTGTCGGAAAACTAATCATGATAGGTACATTCCGAAGGTTCCAAAGATGTTCAGGTCAATCAAGTGATTGTGCGAGTGAGTCTGCCGGTCAATGTGCGGTTGCTTCCTCCTACGCACTTTTCATTGCCCTCACCCACCCAAATCCCGCTTCCCTGTCCTATTCATTCGCTTTCATCATTTTTATTTAATTTAATAACTCATCTCATTTATCACTCGTGCCTGTATCGGCGCCCGGCGCCGCTACTAGCATGACTAACGTTATTTATAGTAAGTTATTTTTTTATTATTTAATTATTGTTATTTATACACCAGAAATTCATCAAGTGTAGTTAACACTGTCACTGTAATACTTGAGAGTATGATTGTAAGATATTTGTTTGAAAAACATTGGTTATTAATACGATTCATGCAATTTATTTTGCGCCATTATAGAGCTATTTCCACTGCCCAATTTCATCATCCGGAGCAGCAACTAGTCTTGTAGTTAGAGTGTAGTCCACATGTAAATAACGTGTATGAAAATACTCAAAATAAATTCGTCAATTAAATTAAATCGACGTCCATTATGGGTGAATTTTGACCAAATCTCCAGTGCTTTGAGGCATTTCGTTAATTTCGATCTTAACCTGCAGTATTACTCCTTATTTATAATTACTTTGTACAATACAGCAATTACCCCTTATCTGATTTGATGAAATTATTGTAAACAAACCCTACTCTGAAAAATTAACCTTTTTTAATAAACTAGTTGTTTACCAAAGTGTTCGTTTTAATGGCTGCCGCGATTCATCGTGAAAGTTGCGAGATTTGGCACCGTCAAGGCAGTAATCTCAAATTGTCTCGCTTGTAATTAGCAAGTTATCAATTTAGATCTCGGTTTTCAAATTAGATGGCATAGTTATACCTGCACAGTCGCACGCCCTCGTTCGAACGAATTAATCGTTTTAACCTCTTTTTACTCTGTAATTTCTAATCGCGTCATTATCATACATTTGCATAACGTCTGTTTTTGTGCCGGACACGCATTAATTTAACTGTTCAGCAATAATCAAACAGGTAGTGTAGAATCGACGAGAAAAATCGGAAGGTTTGTTAATGAAAACGCGGCATCAATATCTAAAACCACAACAGCGTCAAGCAGCGACCCTATGTAGTCATAGACGAAGAACAAATTTCAAGTCAGCAAATTTGGCATCTAATGGGAGATAGAGTTGTCTTTCTGGGGCTTGAAGTGAGTGGAAAGTGCCCCGGGCCTGATTGCGTGCTTTCCCCCAGATAGCCGCTGGTTCAGGCATTAAAAATAGGATATATGTATTGGCGGAAATCAGAACCGAACTGGCTCAATTTCAATCGTACCTACCTCAGAAACAAGCGGAACCATTTCTCAGTGTCGCAAAGCCGGGAAATTAATTAATTAACTTTTCTTCAAGAGACAAGGGATGGTTCTTGGGTTGTGGGGGCGCCTTCGGTGATCAAAAGGATTTCTCTTGTTGCGTCTGGCTGCCACACGTAAAAAAGTCACCTGTTGGTAAAGTGCGGTGACTGTAAATATGGCCATTATAATAGGCCCAAGCGGCGTCGCTTGTGAGCGTCGTTTCTATGGTGACAGCCGACAGTAACGCCGGAATAGCCGATCCGTGTCATTAGAATATGATATTGTTGATGCAGCAGCTTAATGAGCTTACAGGCAGGTGTTTCAAAGATCCTTCGGACTTAGCGATATTACACCTCCAACAAACAACACCGGCGCGATTTACACGCAGCCGCCAGCCACCACACAAGATTACATTGACATAAATGTAATCGGGTAACATACAAACTAAGTTGACTTTACGACATCGTCAACACTAACTTTCAGTCCAATTAAAGCGGTACTAGAGCTTTCAAAATCGCCGTGTAAAGTAGCAACATTTATTGCCATTGCCTGACACCATAAAGAATTTTATAACGTTTTCAGCTTAAAATGTGCCACCACAGTAAAATACCAATGATTGTGTTGATTTTGTTTTGGTTTCAGCGTTAGCCAATTAATTTGTGCGGTTTCCCTGATAATTGAGGGACAATATGACTTTTTTCATAAACAGCAGTTAAAATTGAGGATTCATGGCAACTGTATCGTAACGGGGCGCGAATCATTTATTCTCATTACTTCGCGAAACCGCTGTAATGCAATTCTCTTTTCTTCTAAATATATATTTAGGTTATCATATATTTTCATTTAAGAAGGTTCGGTCGACATTTAATTTTTTCCTTGCGGAAATTCATCAGTACTGTATTTCAATGAAGTACATTAAAAATAAAACAAATTTAAAAGTTAACTTTGTTCTTTTATTCATTAATGTTAAAATTAACAGTTGTTTATTTTGACGTGACTTCAAATTACTTTATCTGTCTTTAATTTACATTATTTCAACAGATTTCTTGTAATTACACCGACACTCAAACCCGATTTTTAATAACGCATTGCGTTGTCATCATTATCGGCCATCCCAAGCAACACACAACCGTATAATCGACGTATATTTTTAGGATAATTGGTATATATTTGGTTTTGGTATAATAATTCGACGTCTATGATAGACAATTTATAGATTATACGTTTAATATACGTCTTTTATACGTGACATATATACGATTGATTGATTTTAAGTCCATAAAATACGTCTATATATAGTTTCTTATAAACGTATATTTATGGTCTATTTAGTTTTAATAATTCGACGTTTATGAGAGACACTTAATAGACTATACGTTAAATATACGTCTGTTATACGTGACATATATACGATTGATAGATTTTAAGACTATAAAGTACGTCTATATATAGTTTCTTATCAACATATATTTATGGTCTATTTATTCTTAAAAATTCGACGTTTATGACAAACGCTTTATAGATTATACGTTAAATAGACCTCTTTTATCCATAACATATATACGACTGATGGTATTTAATACCATATAATACGTCTGTATGTAGTTTCTTATAAACGGATATTGTTTGTATATTTCGTCTTAATGATTTGACGTTGATGATAAACACTTTATTGATTATTGATAAAAATACATTTTTTTATGGCTGACCTAATAATAAATACGAATGTTTGAATATTGTAATAAGTAAAATAAACGTATACTTTTTGTTCCATGCAAACGCTTTGTAGCGTATGCAGTAAAAATATATCTCGAAATATATATATATGCATATTATACCTGGGATTGATACAAAAGACCTAAGGAACCAACAGTGCCGGGAGGCCGGGGCCGATAGTTTATGATCGCAGGTAGAGGATCTTAAGGGGTAAAAACTGAAAATGATTAAAGTCATTGTCTCGTCACAGTGCAAATTCAATCAACTCAACTAAAGTTGTGTCTTAATTTAAAGCAATGTAAAATGTAATGTGCAGCAACTGTGCTTATGTAAGGCAGCTTTTATCACATACTCTATTATCGTTTAGCATTTTTACGCAGAACCGAGATGCGGCTTGGAAAGCGGTTTCAGGCAAAAATTTTATTTTTTAAGACCTTCAAAAGTTTTACCTAACTAGGGCCGGGACCGAGTCCGGGTCGGGTGCAATTGTGATTTATATTGCTGCAAGCTACAAGTTTACCGACATCGGGGACAAACTATAACAAAAACACCAAAGTGAGACCCAACCAGACCTAACTGTAACTGCGCCCAAAAATCGACGCAAAGTTGTCTGCATCTGCGTTTCGTTTATGATCTTCCTAAAACTTTCTTTTTCAACGAACCTTTGTCAGAACAACATCGATTTCCATCTTCGAAAAAAATTTTAATCTGTGACGTATAATTGTTCACAAGAGCCGCTTGAAGCAAAGACAAACGCAGTTTTAGTTCTAGTGCAATTATTTAGTTGAAAATTCAGGATAACCGTAAGTATAAATACTTTATTATTATTATGCTAGATTATTGCCACAGCAGAACTTTCTTAAAAAAATAACAATTAAGTTGATGCTTCAATCACTGATTCGAGATTTTAAGGACACTTAGCGCAAGTACAATCTCAGGAATTTCAAGTGCTAATTTAAATATAACTTTGCCGACAACACCCATTGCAACAAAGGCCGAATTTAAGAAAATGGAAACTTTTTTGGGTGACAGAAGCAACTTTCAGTATATGGTAAGGAAATTATTTGTCATACTCTACAAACTTCAATTATATTTTGTCATTTTAGAAGTCGCGCTTGTCGGCGATAGGAGGTCCAAATGTAAGAATTTCATCGATGAATATGATAAAGTTCTTATTATCGAACCAGATTGCCACGAAGTTTAACTGGTCGGGACGTGACGAAAAGCCGTTTAAAACTACGAAAATAATGGAAGTTGTTTATGGTAAGTTTTTAATTAAGAATTTTGAAAATCATAATTAACTAATTATTTACAGAGTCCGTTAAGAGCTCGTTCTGGGGTAGGCCTACAGCGGATTTAAATGATCTTCCGTGTCTTTCCATATCATGTTTAGCATTTATGTTAATTAATAGCTAATATTATTGTATTTTTCAAATTTATTTTATAAAATTTATAATAATTGATCTGTTGTAAAATATCATTTAAGAATGCTTACATTAAAGTATGTTTCCGATTATACATTACTTTATTATAACTCATAATATAGCTACACTCTGTAACACGCCTCTTTAAGTGAAATACAATAATATGAAATGTGCAGCTTCCATCTAATACATACATAAACTTTGTTAATAACATAAATTTTAACGTAGAATCAACAAGTTGGATGGAGGTGTCTGTTCTGCATATTTAATACGATTTCAACTATGCTTAAAACAAACGTATAATAAACATACGGTATAGACGTACATAATAAGTGAAAAAAAAAACGATTTTTAGACGTATACTATAAACGTATATATTTAATCTACAGTTTACTAGTAATAAACGTAGACGTTTAAAATACGTTAAATGACGAGATTTTATTCATATATGTAACCTTCAGATTATACTTAAAATAGACGTATATTAAACATACACCGGAGACGTATACAAAAAGTTTAGATAAATCGATTTTTAGACGTATAATGTAAACGTATATATTTAATTTACAATATACCAAAAATACACGTCGATCGCGCGGACATTTGTCTGGATATTAGACGTACATAATACACCGTCTATCGACGTATGGTTTAACCCTCTATTATACGTTTATTCAACAGTTTTGTGTTGCTTGGGATCTTACGTAATTGTAAATTGTACGTAATTTGTAATTATATATCATATCATATAAGTTAAGCTGTTTGCCCTTGTCGAATAAACATTACTACATCTGCACTGTTGGATCAAAAGGAGAAAAAGGATGAGAAAAGTGGTCCAAATGGTTTGCTCTAACATGATCTTTATGGTTACCGAATAAAGAAATCCTATAAATGACAAAATTTTTGTGTTACATTTTTACATCCCATTTTCCTCTCAATTTATTTTTTTTATCCAAAGGGTATCTTAAGCACTAAACACCTGTATGTTTAACATATTTTTGGTTTTAATGGTACCGTTATTCAGATTTGTCCGAAATAAAACCATTCAAACGTTTTTCGATTTAGAGGTAAAAATAATATTGAAGAAAATTATCTCAAGCATTTTCTCCACCTTTTCTCTTTCTTGATATATTTTTATATTTTCTTCATTACATCTAACAAATGACCATAAAAAGGCTTCAACTATGCATAAGTCAACAATAGATCTAAAACTATAACGACCGTATGCGTTGCAATCTCGTCCATAATTTCAGACTCTGATACAGAAACTAGGAATACAGCACCTAACATACCTACCCTATTTGCTTGTTGGTAATTATAAATTTTGGGGCAATTACTTTATTATTAGCATTTACCAGGGTTGATGGGTTCATCTGTGATCAAGTCAAGTTATATTACGCGATTTGGAATTTTATGTAGATGGTGTGGGTAACTCGGTTACAAGCCAATTTTAGACCCCATCCGGTTCTTTGCCAGGCAAAAGCAAAATTTAAGTGAATTTTAAGCCAAATAGAGGGGTCACTACCTCCCTGTATTTTGCGCCACGAAATTGTATTAGGATTTTGCGCTTGAGCTTCTTTCCCGTAATTTATTACAAAATCGATACAACAGTGATAATGTATTATCTGAATGGCGGTATGAAAAATTTTTGACAATTTAGATTCGAGATACTAGTCACGAGATAACGTAATTATCATTTCAGGGTTGATATTTGAGGGTGCGCTTCAAAATATGTTGTTTGGAATAAAAGGTAGAAACCGAACGATTTTGTTTGTTCCGTTTCTTGGTCCAGACCGGCTTTATTCAGGATGTTTATGATCCTAATTCCTCGACAAAGGAAAACAAATGTACGTAATAAAAATCCCTGCTTTCGTTGCTTATTTTCTCAATTACAATATTTTCGCATAATGCCTCTAGCTATTTGATCATACAAAGGCGGAAAATGTAAAAAGTTTGATGAGGAGAACGGCAGAACGAACGAAAATTGTATGAATACATCAAGAAGCTCCATTCATACAGCATGAGATATTATTCGTAATCCAATCACAACTGCAATTAAACTCGAGAAATCCGGGAAAGGGTGGCTGACGTTAAAAACAACTCCAATCAAATGCTGAAACGGCAAATTCTAAATTTCATATTGCGAACTCGATAAATCCGGCGAGAAAGCTTCGCAAATCGGACTTGAGCAGAGCTTTGTAACGGAGCGCAGTTATTTTACGATCACTTGTTTACAGAAACATACAAAGTTTCAAGAAAATCGCATCATTCTATCGGCAAGTAATTTTAAATCTTTAGACTCAAACACGAAAATCTACTTACTCTAGCGAGGGTGAATTCTCAACCAAATTACTCATCACATTTTTTTTTGAAGACCCAACGGAAACCGGTACCATTCAACAATTTCTTGGTATTCACTGGTTATTGTCTAAATTCAACTACATTCCTAGTAATTGGGCGCAGTGATGTTTTCCGTCAAGTTTCGGTTAATCACCTTGTATACTTCTCCAAGGCACCAAGGCAGCATCAAGTTTCCGACCGGAGCTTTTAAACGAGCTTCAGCCGTAACCTGCGTGAAGCATGGTTTGTGGGGCGGTATTATTCAGACCGCAAATTCCCGCAATAACGGCTCTGGTTTCAAGCTATCCCGTAAAATTTTGACGGCTAAAAATATTTAATTACGCAGGATTTGCGAAACGCTCCGGGATAGAAAAGCAGATTGCTTTTCGTGCACTTCTGTCTAACTCTCTAGTTGCTTGAATTGTTTCACGTAGAACCCAGAACGGGTACACTGTCGAAGTAGTTCTTGACGTCGAACAACAGTGTTTCAGATATTGCGTATTAAAGCTATTACAATAACAATATTATTTTTGGGTTTTGATGCGTCTCTTCTGAATTATTTCTCGACAGGTCCAGATTTTCTTTGAAGCCCCGTTAGAGGAGGGGGATGGTTGATGATGTCAAAAGCTTTGCTGGGGGTTAATTTTATTTATTGTGATGCCAGTTTAATTAGTTCGGCATATCGGGAAGGTACGTTTGGCGTCGTTGCGCGTCGGTCGTTTAGCGCTATCTCCAACGAATTGTTAGACGGCGGGAGCTTTTCAGTGGCGGCTGAAGCCGCGCCTGAATAAGACGCGTCGTCATGTGGACTTTTCTCATCCTGGTCTTGCTTTCGTTTAAAACTCACGCGCACCTCAATTTTTTTATAACACAAGAGGAAGTTATGAAACTTTTAGGTAAGGTTCTTTTCTTGTGTGGATGTAGTAAAATCCTGTTTGAAACCTCATCAAAGTCTTTTTTAGTTGTTAATTGTAGCCGGTAGCGTTAGAGCTTACAAAGCTTAAGATATTCTAGTTAAAAGCAATTCCTACCAATTTAACCCTCCAAAGACCGGTTGAGGGAGATTGCCACTTTAATGACTTGTTTCCGTCCTCTTCTTCCAGTTTATGCTCGTAAATAGATACTTTGGTTTCATCAATAATTAGTTTGTTTCCCAAAAGTAATACGGGGGTCCGGGATGTCGAATCCAATTACACGCGCACTATACTGAATCAACTTTTATTAAACTTTTAAAAGCTCAAGCGGTGATTATGAATCATTTTAAGTACCTCTGAGCTTCATTAAAAATTTATCCTGCTTTTACTCACTACCACGATGCCAAGTACGATTTTTATTGATTCTTCTGCTATAAATTATACAAGTGGCAATTGATTTTGTTTTCTGGAAAGTTGCAATTGTAATTTCTGTAAATTCTTTCAGTTTAGCGTAACGTGGTTGTAAGCACGCTAGAACGTTGAAAATATTATAATAAAGATCGCCCTAGCTCAGTTCCAGCGGCCGGAATAAAACGTTTGTGTATTTCGATAATTGTGAGGGCTAACGTGCCCACTTTGAGCCAAGAAAGCTCACGAGCAGCCAGTAAAGGAGCAATTTAAAATAGTGTTTGCCAGTTAGTGGGAGTGCCGTTTGAGTCTGGCATTATGACAATAGCAGCTGATTGGGGAAAAATTGTTTCATTAACTTGTAATTGTTTTCACGAAGCGACAAACATTCCGGTTTAAGTATTACAAATTAAAAGTGTCACAATCAGGCGCAATTCTAAATTCGATTCTTTTCAATGGCACGTACCGGTGACAAAACCGTTTTAATCTTACTTTTAATTACGTTTTTAATAAACCCGATTGAAGTTTCTATTTAATTATGGCAGCAAAATTTGCCTGGTCATAAATGACACGTGGCGTTCAGATAAAAATTGCTTGGCCAACAAAAAAATATTTTTAAATTCGAAGGTGAGCTATTGCCGCAAAAATCATGCGAGAGTTCCATTTGCAACCCGCATTTTCGGCATCCAATTATTAAAACTGGTTCAAAATTTACATGTTTTAAAACGTGAATGCGCCGAGCTTTTACAAATGTTTCGGAGGCGTATTTTTCGCAAATTTTAAATGAAAACGTGGATCGCCATCAAATGTTGAAGTATCTTACACGCCCGGCTTTTCTCGCGTGGCGTTCCTCCCTTTATTAAAAGAAAACAAACAACTTTAAAGCAGATTATAGCAGTGGTGTTGACTTTCGTTAAATATTAGGCGGAAAACGGAAAACTGAAAATAAATCCGGCGGAAAATGAAGTGAACCGTTAATTTCGTTAAAAATGGGATGAAAATTGTGATTGTGTTTTTTGCCATGTGAAATTTTCAATGTAAACAGTCGATGTTATAGGGAAAGTATCCCAATTATCCCCAAAATGTTGACATAACATTATATCTTTGAATGTTTTATTCATGTTTTTGCTACATTATTAAGCATTTAGTCCTTTCGATTTACATTTTAGATAGGAAATCGTTGCGAGTCCGAGGCAGGTATCCTAACAGTTGACTTAACGAAAAAGTATGATTTATTCATACAGTCTTTGTTAACAAACTCTAGATATCGAAGGACAAGAAAATTTATGTCCATTTCCGTTGGATTTTTTTTCTCAGCGCCGGTGATATATGATTTCTAACAAAAAGTCCTTCGAATTTGGAGAAAAGCGAACTTTTTATTGCTTTAAACACAATTCCGCCCCTCCTGCAAAAAGCTCTGTAAAAAATGACGTTAACCTTCACAGTTGACTCAGCGAGTATTGCGGAAAATATAAAAGATTCCTCTTGAGGGTTCTTTTTTATTGTTTTATCAACCGAAAGATGTTTACATTTCATGCATTTCTCATCTCTTCCGCAAATTGCATGCAAGCGGACGGGCATTGAGAAAATTTCAATGTTTTTAATTAAGTCAAACAAAATGATCGTGCAGTGATCAATATCAGTGCACTTGATTAGGTATCACATTAATAATACGAAATTGGCGTTAACCTATCTCATTAAGAATATTGTTTCAGCTTCCCGACATCACTCCGGGTAGCAGAAAAATTCACTTTATTGAGTTTGAACTGATGTTTCTATGTGGTACACGGACATATTAAATAGATCAAATGTCACTTTATTTGTCACTCCCGACTCGTTATTTGATCACATCCACTCAGATAAAATTGTTAAGTTGTATTTGTAGTGTCCTGAAATCGTTTATTAGCAGATAAGTTGCATTTGATTTGCCTCCCTAATTAATTATAACAGACGTCAGTTGGTTGTTTGCGTTAGCTACTAAAATTGTTTACATGGTGAATACCGGGTGTAATTGCTGAAAACTGAATTGTTCGGCCGGAAACTTTCGTGTTTTTCCTGATAGTAAGTGATTCAACATGTAAATTTTCTACAAATTCGTTGAGCTGTTTATTAATTATTAAAACGCCCTGTTTACGGATAATTACACAAATTTTCTCTTGTTTCAGGAATAAACACCGAGGTGTTTTACATTCACAAAGGAGTGGTGAATACCTACGCCCTCAACTTCATAGTCATGATCCCACCTCATATTTCTGATATCCAATTTTCCTGGCAAAGCCTCACAAATTACTCAGTAAGTATGAAAAAGCAATTGTGAGGATATCGATCTGAATTCCTTCAACCCTAAATCTATTCAACATTAAATTTCAATATCGAATGAGAACACTATGTATAGTTGTCACGTACAACAAAGTAGTGTCGCAGACTCCTTTCTGTACGGCTTTACAGAGTTAAAGTGAGGTATTTGAGCGGCAACAACCCCGTGTCTAAAATGATTGCAGACTGTTCCGTCCCATCTTTTTAGTTTAGCGCCCAAAGGGTTCGGTTTAGTCAACTGTGTCTGTTTTAGTCATTGACAAAGTAGCTGCGCTGCATCCAATTTTAAATTAAACGTTAATCAATCGATTCTGCAAAATTAAAAATAGAACCGGAATTGTAGACTGTACCAACTCCTCATCGTTTTTGTCTCGACGCCGTAGGAAACTCCGGAGTATTCATGGAAAAATTAATGGAACAGAAGCTTTTTATTGCCGCGTAATGGGTGTTGTCTCGTTTTTGCAACATAAAAACAATTGAAGGCGCCGCGACACTGACGCCCCTTTGAACCATCACAGCCAGAAACGTGTTTGATGACCGTAATTTATCACGTTATTGTTTCGAAATTTAAATTAATAATTTAAAAAATTGTGGTTTTTAGAAGTTGGCCTCGACCTCTTTGTTTGCACGTCAATTAGGTTTGAGAGCTTAATTACAATACAAGACGCCGTTGGTAATAGTCGAGTTTTCCAGAAATAATATATGACCCCCGGAGCTTTTAGTGAGATATACCGGAGCGGCATGAAAGAGTTGAACAATAGCGTTAAATAAGTACGGGTACGTGAACCGCGTGCTGGTGACGGCGAATGCCTTATTTCGATAATGTTGGGTCATTAAATATGAAACGATGAGGAAACACCGCACTGTAGATGACTGTAATATGGTTATTTATCGATTTCTAGTTAGGCCGCTTTAGTATGGCGCCCTTTCGAAGGGCGGGAATCGGAAATGAAAATTGGAAAGGAATATTATAAATACAAACGTACAAAGTCGAGACGGAACCGAGCGAGTGAAATTAAACGTAGCGTTTTCAAAGAAAATCAAGTCGGGTGCCAATTAGACGTTTACAGCGCAACAATCGCTTGCATACAAAATGAAAATTGTAAATTCGGTCGAGTGCATTCGTCTCCAATTATTTGATATTGGTTACCACGGGTTACCGGTTATGGAAGTTGCTCTTTCAAATCACCTTGGCCTGGCATATGAGCTTTTCAAAAGAGCTTTCGACGCCACTCGATCTGCGGTAACACCAATTACCAAACGTCAAACTTTCAACGTACACACTTTTTTTTTAATCACGTTATTGCAAAAGCATCCCCTACGGAAGCTGGAAAACGACACGAAGCTTTGGAATACAACCAGAGAAATCCAGTTATCACGTTTCATAATCAAGCTTACCGAAAGTAATTTGATCTTGCAGCGTATTTGGTTTATTACCATTTTTGTAGTGTTTTCAACAAATATCGCACAGTGAAGAGCAGTTCTATTTAAATACAGATAGTATTGTTCCATGTGCCATAATAATTTGCCTTTATTTGTCAATAACACGTTTTAAACAATATTGTTTTATTACATTCGCTGAAATAAAGCGTTCGGCAGGTTTCAATATTTGTTCCAATACGCTCCGGATTTACATTTGAATCATGCGAAATATTTCCATGAAAATAAATATCGGACGCCACTTTAATTGCACCTCATCAAAGGATCACAATGCGTTTTGAAATTTGAGCCGGCAATAAATTGAATTTAGCCACTTTTTTAATTGATTTGAATAAAAGCTGTTTATTAGTTAGTCCAGCAGCGCTAATGAACATTTTTAATATAATTACACGCGCTATTGAAGTTTTAATTATTGGTAAATTTACAACAAACTAGCCATAACTTCGCGTTGTTGACGAACATTTGCGCAGTTTCAACTTTCAAGTAGTTGGGTTTGTTGTTTGTGGTTTACGTAATAGCAATTCATGTTGTGAGGAAATGCATGTTTACTGTTTGAAAGGTGAGTTGGAGATTTTCTCTGTGGGTGCGTTATTGATTATTGAGAGAATTTGTTCTTGGCCCCGTCACACAGGTAAATTGGATCCGCCGCAAATTTATAACGTAAAGGGTTCAAAGTGCTTTTGTGTAAGGTAAATTTCGGGATATTCGTGTAGGTGACAACTTGCTAGAATAAAACAAAATAAATTGAAGACTAACTTTAATTAATTATACTGGCATAAAGTTGGAGTTTACGCAGTGACTCGATGTGGAGCGATGGGTGTAATTTCCGCGTAAATGCGGGAAAGCCAGTGCTTTATTTAAACAGCGTAATTGCCAGTAGCAGAGAAAAGCTCCGGCAAGCTCCGATACCGAAGATTTTAACTTACAATTTTACAGGGTCTTGAACTTAAAATAGTTTTTGGTTGTGCGGCCCGTCGAAGCCGTTTCAATTTCCGATTTTTCGCTTGGGCCATGAAAAATTCACCGACGGAAAACAGAGGCCTGTAGCTCGACAAAAACCCAATTTTGGAAGCTTACAGGGATAATTAACTTAGTTATGCCGTTGTTTGCATACATGTGAAATTCTCGGCGCTTAAATCATCCGTGTAATAGTTATAAAAATGCATTCTGTTGCCTCATTCGAGGTAATGACATTTTTTTAATAGATGCCCGAACCCTCGATTGGCAGTATGTTATCGATCCGAATTAGGGAGTCAATAACTACGGAAATCGAAGCGATCCCCGTTAACGTTGGAATGTTTGGTATTCAATTAAAGTTGTTCGTTGTCATTTAGGTGTCGAGATTTGTCTTCAACTTCTGCCTCCCTCGTGGAACAAGATCTGTCGATGCGGTCGCTATATCTACGGCAGTCAAACGATTTACTAGTTCAATTTCCTACCCCGGAAATCCTATAGCCAACCTCGCCTCAAAGGAAATATAAACTGTTTGTTTTTGAATATTGTTACTTGTCGAATTTCTTTCTAAAATTCGCCGCCTTTCCGAACCAGACCCACACAGCATTTTACCCCATATACATGGAAATTTCAATTCAGAGTAAAAACCGAAATAAAAGTTGCAAAAAACCAGCACTGAAGAAAGTAAAACACTCTCTCTACTTTTCTCTTTCCAGCTCTCATTATTTGTTTCTGACGTCTTTCAGCTTAGTCGACTCGAGTCCTAATGCCCAGAAAACTTTTTAACGAAAAACTGAAACTATAACAAACGCTAATAATTGAACAAACTTACAAAAATGAGAGCTCAGTATCTAGAAACGTACAAATTGAAACAGCTCTAAAACAAGATCCTCCTTGCTCTTCTTCAGAATTTTTTCAATTAACAATTAATTGACTAACGTTATCAATTATTTTCCTAATAATTTTATGCTACAATAACATAGTAAAGCAGCAGATGTTAATAATAAAAATTTCCATACTTAAAATATGCAAAAGATTTCGGGTTCGTAACAGGAATTTCTTTCAAATATCAAGTTGAGAACTACAAATTTTCTTCGGGATTGTTGATTCGTGGGCACTCATGTGTATTTGCTTGATTTTCGCGCGAGTCTCCAGGACTTTGGAAATTTATTTAAATTGTCGCTGAAGTGTAAATGAATGTCTCGTTAGAAATTTCCTAATGAACGAGAATTTTGCAGGCAATGAACTGAAAATGATCATTTCTACCTCTGCGAAGTTGACGGGGCGAAAATTCGTTAAAGAATTATTTCTGCTGACAAAACGTTATGTTCTCATTTTTGTAAGCAGCAACAACACTGAGATGTGTCAAGTAAAATTTGCAGGTTGTTTGGTGGAAAATTCCGAGACAACTTGATGTCCGGACGATCATTCTTTGGTTAATATTGATTAGATCGAAGTCGATATTTCGATTATTGCGGCATTGCGTGATGTATCTCTACCTTTGAACTAAGTAGTGTTTATTAATTAATATTTCAGTTGCCGTATGTATTGGCGGTGAAGTATGACGGGGAGGGAGCCCTGCTACCTCCTCAGATGAATATTTCATCAGCGGGTGTGATTCCAACATCTGTGCAGACATTTAGGTTCGTAGACCCGTAAGAAGTTGGAGCGGTATTTCATAATAATTATGTTTCAGCATTAGATTGATGTGCACGGGATTGAAAAGCGCCGAGATCGAAGTGGAAGTGCAGCTGAATGTCACCACTCACACTCAACACAACTCCACGTCGCTCAACTTCAGAAGGAACAAAATCTGCCTCAAAGGTAACGAATTGTTTGCGAGAATGTGCAATTATTGTACCCCGGCAAATAAACAAGAATTCTTTATCACGGACAACAGAATAGGCTCGGCGGGTCACACAGGGAAATGGGAGGAAGGTGGACGAAATTAAATTACAGCTTGATTTCAGTCGAATTGTAGCAAATTGTGAAATAAGTAAATCGCAAAATACAATTACTTCGAAAATGAATAATTCATTTTAATTTTTGACCTCCTGATTTTGGGATGTAAATTTCCAATCTTTTGTTTCACAAAACAGGCACGTATTTACCGATTTCAATTTTGTCTTCCTCTAGGTGTTGATTTCGTTATTTTATGCGACGTTACGAAAAAATTGAATATTAATACAAAACTGTACAGAGATGTTGGGCTTGCAAATTACGTATTCAGAAACTGCGAAACGAAAGCTTTCATGTAATACGTTGACTGCGGTGCCCTTCAAAAGTTCGACTTTTCTCCGAATCAGACGTTATCACGTTTTACGTATTTCTAATTTGGGACAATAAACATTTTTATTGCCGACAACTATGTATATGTTAATAAATAATCTCTTCACAAGTTCTCGTAACCAATTATTGCGTAAATTAAAGCCGCATTGACCCTCTCAGTCAACTGGTCGATAATTTTTAAATGGTCGTGCTAGGGGCGTTTCGGTAAAAGGGCTAAAAGCAATTTAACAAAACATTTTGATGGCGTATTTAATATGGTTAGGGGAGCCATGTTTCAACCATCAGTACTTCCTATTCGTAATTCTCTCACACATTTTGAAGGTGCTGAAACACTTGTTGCTGACAAGCAAATTTGTTTTGAAGTAAAGTGAGTTAAGTAAATTTGCAATTTCTATAAATCTGTAAAAAATCCATTGATAGTACAGGGTGATTCACGTAAGCCGTGCATAAGTTTTTTAATTAGCGGTTGGGTTAGAAATTTGAAATTTGGTACGCAGTCATAATCAATCATGCTCGTTCTATCTAAAATATTTTAAGTTTCCCAGTTATACAGGGTGAGTAAAAAATCGATACCAACTTTCTTATTTTAATTTTTTTTATATGATTCTATTATACCTGCAATTCTAAATTTTGACAACCCATGCTATGTAAACTTTTGTGACAATTTTTGGCATAATGTTAAAAATAGTAGTTTACGAAAAAATTTGTATCTCGTAGACCGTTCAGAATTATGAGTCCAAATCTTTGATACACTTAGCGAGTAACTCGTAATATCCCAATGGTGTCTCATGTTGTACCATATAGGCACAAGTAATTTTTAAATATCGCAACCAAGAATGGTCAAAAAATCATTTCTTTCAAATAGCAGCTACTAATTTTGTTTGACCCCATTCAAAAAAAAAAAGTTATTTTAGACCTATGTGATATTCATGGCATATGCCAAAAAATATGAGCTTTTAATCGTTTCGATTTCAATGAAATCAAAAAAACTACGAAATTTGTTGAAAATAAAAATTTTAACTTTCTTACTTTAAACTTCAGAATTTTCATTGTTGCAGCTTTCGATAGTCATTGAAAGACTGATTAATTTAATATATTTTTATTTAATACAATTTTGTTTTTTAAAAAAATCACAAGAGTTTGAAACTTATAGAAAATCCATCAATTCAAGAGCAAAATTGAGTTCAAATTGAAAATCATGAAGTTCTAGCGCATAATATAGCGTTAATTTCTTTGCATATGGACGAACATTAACAATTTTGAAAGAATTTTGATTCTCCATTAATTGAAGTAGGAATTAAAAGCGAAAATATTGAAATTTTTGACATTACTATTCTGACATTTTTTTTATAAGCTTCGAAACACTTAACACGAATTTTGCAGTAGCTTTTACGTACAACGCGTAATTCTTATTAAGATGCATAACGATTTAAAAGTTGTCTCCCAAAATTCTTGTCAAAAATAAAATATTTGATTTTTCTATTTTAACCTGCAGGATTTTCATTGTTACAGATTTTGATGATCACTAAAACACTGATTACATGTATGTACATTAATTCAATATAACTCTGTCTATTCAAAAGTTACAAAAGTTTGAAATTGAAAAAAAAATGTAATTTTGGAGTTTTTGGAAATGTATGAGAAATCTATAGATTCTAGCGTAAAATTGAGTTTAAATTTGAAACCAGGAAGATCGAGTACACAATAAAGTGTTGATTTGATCATGTTTGGACAAACGATACCAATTTTGTAAATTTTTCAATTTTTTATTGATAAATTTTATAATTTATTTTTGTTGATTTTGGTCCGGTTAATAAGAATTTAACAGTAATTTTTGTAATTTTTATGATCTGATGATTTGAGTGTCGACTCAAAGTTTTCGTCAAAATTAAAAGTTTCAACTTTATTATTTAGTTGCATTCATTTTGCACTTAAAGCGGTCAATTTCAGCCAAATCAATTACTGATTAGCTTAATGTTTGGCGTAGCACAGCAACGCGTTGTTCTGCAGCTAATATTATAACTTTTATTGTTAATTTTTCAATCTACTATTGAAGCCACACTGTGTTTAAAGTGTTAATTAATTGCTACCCTTGCTATAACATCCTTAAAAGCTCATAGAGTTGAAGTTACTGATAATTGCCGAGAACGAACAGGCAATTTTGCAGGTGTAATGTTGATTACAATATAAAAATTTCGGAGAAAATTATATTAGTTGGTTTATAACCTCAAGGTTTGATGCCCTCATAACTTTTCCACTTATGCTATTTGATGAGGTTTCATTACAGTTTCAACCGCTGTTTAAGCAGAAATGTACTGCTGCAAATGTCTCTTTAGTTCTGTAAATTTAATTGGAAGCTCCTTTCTAAAACACTGTTGGCTTTCAGTAGCGACAGAGTGATTTTGCATATAAATCATTGTTTGAAATGAAATATTTTTATGGCAAACCTGCCTTGAGAGACACTTGGTAACACATCAATTTGAAGACGCTCCAAGGTAGCGAGCAGTATAAGTTGGAACTGACATTGAAGCATCCTTCCCGTTGTAGCTGGCGCATTCTGTATTTTTAATAAGAACTTTCAGCGGAATTTAAACCAAAAATTAGTAACAATATCAAATTGTAAAATTGTTGTCATCCCTAAAAATTTTCGAAGTAGAGTCGAAGTCGGCTATAATGAACACGAGACCTAACAAACACTCAGCTATAACAAATGAATTGAAACGTCCCTCCTTTTTGAGTTCTCTATTAAACGCTTGTACTTCTTGTTCCTTTATAACGAACGATCGCAAAAAACCAATAATAATACCGTCCTTCAGGAGTTCGTTGTAATTTACAGATAATCGTGATCAAGTATGAATTGTTTAGGTGTACTGTTTCACGTAAGCAAAATTAAATTAAAATGAATAGCAGGTGGAATAAAAAATTGCGTTTCAATGGGTTTCGTATTAAATCAATGCGCATTCTCCCGGCGCCTCCGCCATTTGTGCACCTGTACAATGAACGGTTCAGTTTGATTCAATATTTGAGCACAAAATGCAATTTAAGCTGTACGAATGAAGTTACAATTTTAAATCAATCGAATGGTATGAAACATTTCTGTATACTTGATAGTATGAAAAGACACGTTAACGTGGTAACGTCACACAATCATACAGGCGATTTCATGAGTTTAAAGATTAATTGCACTAGGAATAAATTCGTGTCCTTAACTTAGGCAGAGGAAGATGGACCTAATAAAATTGCATGTGCATAAAAATACGATATGCGCAGCAACAAACGAGATTAAGGGTTCCGTTGTTTGGAGTTCGGAGCGCCATAATAAATCGTTTGGGCTTAATTCGACTGAATAAGAGAGCTCTTTAATTAAATAAAAACCGATAAATGTTATAATTTAATTTGGAGCAAGCAGGTGCGCCGCGAGTCTGGCAAAAGTTTAGTAATTACCGTAATGCAGCGGCGTTTAAGACGAAAATTTATGGTTCAGGTATTGAATAGAATAATATTTTGCGTAATAGAATAATTTTCACCGATAAGTAGCGTCGGCGACAAATAAAATGGAAACTCACTGATGTAGACGGCATATCAAGTATAATCGATATACATGTAGTTGTCGTTTGTGTAAGGCACCCTCGGCAAAATTTCTTCATATTACCCCGACTAATCGACTGGGGCACATCAAAATTGAAGGGGCCGGTAATCCCGCACACAAAGAAATTTGTTAAAAGTTCTCGTATGCCGTGATACCAAAGTTAAAATTTATTCCCTACTTTTGAGCGCCAATGTAATGGAAATTTAAAAGCAACTAAACACTACTTAAAGAAATTTGTTATTCAAATGTTGCTTAAAACCGGCTTTTACATGAAAATTTCGCATTTTTCTCTATAAAAATAACATTATGCGATACACTGAACACTGAAAAGCACATTTCATCGAAATAGAAACCTCCTTTTCACAAATCATTCCAGAATTTGTTCACACAATATTACTCTATCATCGCCCATATAAGGCATTGATTACTTATCCGTGATTTATACATATCTCAATTTGCAAAACGAAACGAATTTAATGAAATGATTGAACACAACAAATAGTCATAGCAAACGAAGGTTTATGCATAAATTTCAACAGCAATCGGTAGCGCGTTAAAGATGAATACAAGCAAACCTCAATTAATCAAATCAATTTGAACACCGAGTTTCAGCAATAAATTCTATCAGCAAATTAACAACAAACTCCAATGAGTTAATATTAATTGTCATGAAAGTTGCTTCAACAGCTAATCGCAACTATAGAATTTATTTAAACAATTGAAATAGTTTTATTTAAAAAATATTCCAAAGATAAGTTACGTTAACGACGATTTCAGTGGCGGTACAAAATTGGTTGTTCGAATTCGTGTAAAATGTGTCGAAGCTTGCTGGTTGTCGTTGTTCCGATGTCTCCGCTAATTATAAAATAGTGCGAATGGTGCTGAAATTGGGACTTACGACGAGCTTTTGCTGACGGTGTAACAAAATGTCCCGACCTTATGTGTTTGTCCGGAAATTGGATTGTAAAGGGTCGGATGTTTAATACTATCATAGTACTTTTGTAAGACACAAACAAATGTCCTTTTTCTTTTTTCATTTGACCGAAGACAATTTATTTTCAGATATTGGCAGTTCTTTTCGGAATGATTCCATTCTCTTGGATCCCGAATCATTGGAAAATGCAACAGGATCGCTGTACATTGCCGCAGCTTGCGCTGTTACCATGATTACTGTGGTAGTGGTAACAACATCGGCAGTTTGCTTTAAGAATAAAAAAGTTCGGTCGCAGGAAGCGCAGTAAGTAACTAAGATACATTAAATATTATAACTGCACAATTCTTTAATTATTCCAAAAAAGAAAAAATACTTTTTGTCTCTTTAAGTGCAGGGAATTTCTGTAAATATCTCATTACAAGTATAAAATAAAAATGCAACTTTAATTAAGCATGTGACAGTTACTCACTAGTAATTTCCAACTCGTCAAAGTTTCCTCTATGAACGTTAGGTGCTTGTATATGTGGTTGCATACTAAAAAAGTTATTGAGTTATTGAATCGCCAATAGCCGCTAATGACATCCTCTTTATTAAATTTAATTTAAAATAATCACAAGTTAATTTAAGATGTAAAATATGCAAAATTTGTAAAAATAATCGGTTTCCAATGTCAATAAATAATCTCATTACTTCAATAATTGAAAAAATCTTAAACACGTCTCTTTAACTTTTGTCAGCTATTTACAAAACTAACTTTTTTAAGCTTTGTTTCTGAAAATAAATTTTAGGATACGTCATAAATTTATGAACTTGAGGTAGGAGAAAAAAAATTTACAACTAACTAAATGTCATATCGAAGAAATTGGGGTCGTCTAGATTTGGTACGCGTTCTGAAATGTGACCGGAATAGTTGAGGGTTTGTATCGGAAACATTTTGAAATTTGTTAGTAATCAAATTTTAATGAGGGGGTAAAGCTGAATAAATTATAGTGCCGAAGTTTGATCCAAATTCAGCTCGTTAGGCGCAACTTTTCCACTTGAAGAGCCTTATAGTGGAAGTTACTGAACAATTGTTAGGTAAAATTGGCATATTTTGCAAAATTCCGAATAATTCAAGAAAACCCCCGTAATCAGTTTTGAAATTAAACAAATAAGAGCTCATTAAATCCCGAAGAGCTTCGAGCTTCCACAATTCAATCTTTTTGGTGGGTTTCAGCTATATGACCGCAATTTATGATAACAACCAGCAAGTTTTTGTGCGTTTGGGATCAGCTCTGGGGAGAGCTTCAAGTCCTGGAAGTGGAAGTTATGCTACAATTGCAAGTATCCAAAAATCGCCACCGTCTCCATCACCGTACGCTACCAGCGATGCTTGTCGTGTCTCCTACTACGCTTCATCTCAAATCATGCTAATATCGCAGGCAAGTTTTCATTCATTACTAGCAAATTGTAGTTTGCCCGGAGATAACTGAATAATTGAGTCCTGGAATGCAATTCTCAATTAAATTCGGTTGGCACCCCGCCTCGAGCTTTAATTTGGTTTAGATACGTACAAATAATTATCTCGATAACACCTTATTATCGACAGAAACGGAGTTGGTTTAAATTTTCGCAAGTGAGTTCACAGGAAACTAAATCCAAATTTCAATCGGGATTGAAAAGGCTTCTAACGTGCTGATTCTATTCATGAAGGTATCAACTCCGTAATTTCTTATTTCAGCTTCAATATAAGCCCTGGGCTGATTAAGGGGAGACTGAGTAATACATAAATTGCGACAGAACGAACGAAAAATAAATTGGTAAAGCTGCGGGGTATTTATTAAAATCATTGTTTCCACAACTAGTAAGGGTACGAAAATCGCTTTAAATTAACTGAAGACGCTCACTAGCATATGCAAGGGAGCCGGAGTTACAATACATAAACGTCGTCTGAATCTGCACAACTACATTTTTCATCTAAACAAATTACGCCAGCAAATGTATTTTTTACGGTCTTCCGAGTTTTATTTATCTAATATTAAATTAATTATTATTCTACTGAATCTGCGCCTTGTTTATCCAGGTCGCTAAGTGCAGCTCTGTTTTACTTTTTATCAATTCACTACCCACTTACGCTAATTCGCTCACTTAACTAATGAGATAAACATCATCATCAGCTAAATTAGTCTTTTAGAAATCGAAGATGTGACTTGAGGTGATGTAAATAAAATCCGGAAATTCAATCAAATCTACAACAAACTCAAGAACCTCAAGGAATATAGCTCAGAATGCCATTAGCAATAATTGCGCTAGTGAGTTAATTACATTGCATATTTATTGAGACGGCTATAACGCCTGGATTATTTCAGTCTTAATTAATTACTGCGTAAAAATGATAGCGGAAAGGGTATTAATTTCTATGACCCCTATAATCTGGCAATCCTTGATTGATTTCACGCAAATCTGAGGGTCGGTTGTGTGAAAAACAGATAAGCTATGGCAGTGGCGGTTTGTATGTAAGAGCTGCGGAGCTGCAGAACACATACCGAAATGATCAAAAAAATAAAAATTGATATTTGAATCATAAAGGGTTTAGCATCTTTCTGCATAATTAGAACGGTAAAGGAGAACGAAATTGTAAATTAATACACTGCAACTTATATTGGCCCCGTTACTATACTACCGTCAATAGCTCTCGATTACTGCAAACTTTAGTTGCCTCGAATGTGTTCACAGCGAGCAATTTCGGCTAAGAAGTGATTTCATTGGTTGGCCGCTCACGTGGTGCTTATGGCACTATAACACAAATTTGTGGCTGCAACAGAAGCAGCGCAATCATTACAAAGCTTGGGTACTTTATTACCAAAACAAATCGGACCTAAACAACCATGACTCTTGAAGAACTAATGCGTTCCATCCAACTTCCAATTTCATCTCACGTGTCGTGTGGCTATAACAATATATAGTTTTTGCTAGAAAATAAATTTTCGCGTTTGTACGCGAAGACAAAATAAATGTTAAAGCATTTGGAAAACCCACTCCTGATTTACAAATAAAAGTGGCAGCTTCTAGTCGACGGAAGGGTTATAATCGACAATTTAATAACTTCCACCGTGAGTCAAATTATACCAGAAATATATAGTAAGTTTTAATTATAAATTCTCAAGTCCTTCCATAAACTACCATGCAGAACACACTAAACTGCAGCTTACGCGCCGCCACTGAGCTATGGAGAATGGTGCAAGAGGGAAATTCGATGTCTAAAGTAAATAGTATTGCGCCGGTTCTCATGGGATTATCAAGGCTTAGTCATGACACGTTCGTTCTAACTAGACTGTTAACAATCGCCAATAGGATACAGTTTTCGCCTAGTCCTTAATCTCTTTTTATCGAAGGAGTTTTAAATTTTCTTTTTTCGATTTTTCTCCCAGATAGCTCTGCAGGATCCTAGACTTGTTGATCCTTCTAAACGCTTACGAGCTCTGACGGTGCCCAGGTCAACTATAACGTTGGACAAAGTGACGGAAGAGGGAACTTACGGACAAATTCTACGCGGAGTGTTCAAGATGCAGGAAACTGTCGCAGTTAAAACCATCAAAGGTAAAAGAGTTACGTAACTTGTCCATAAATCATAATTTGTTTTACTGGCGGACTATGTTTTTTCCCACATCGTAATGTCTTATTTACTTCAAGGTTGTAATTAAGAGTACGAACATAAACATACAAAGTTTAGTAGAAAGCAGCGACTCGGAAGATTCTATCAGCTTAATATGCATTGACGCATTTGCCTCACTTGGTCCGGATCTGGAAGCAAAAAACCTTTTTTGATATTGTAGCTTTCAGATTTTTAGGGGCGCCGCAGCAGAATTTCTTTAGGGGACATAAATATTTAATAAGATTTTTAGAAGCAACAATTAGTTGTTCCATCTTTGCAAAGTTTGTTGCAAGGCGACTCGCCTTAGGGATTAGAGGGGAAGGATAGGGTCTAACCTAAGGAACTTTCGATGGTTTTGAATTTTTGAATTATTGCTAGTAAGTAGAAACATGTTTCAAAATTTCACTGGTCACATGACATGCGAATTTGGTCTCTAAAATCGTCTAAAACCTTTTCTGTGAAACTTAATGATCCAGTTTATGGCGTCGTGAAAATGCACAATACCCTCGGATTCCCGCCGAGTTGTTTACAATAGGAAAAAATTACGCATATCGACATAAAATCCACGAAAATCGAGTCGTAAAGGCGTGTTTCAGAGGCGGCGTCGAAAAGGCAAGTGTCCTTATTCCTGGCGGAAGGGACAATGATGCTGGGAATGGACCACAAAAACGTCTTGTCCATTTGGGGTGTAAATGTAGATAACCCAAAGCAACCTTTATTAGTTTACCCATATGCCAATAGGGGCAATTTGAAAAGGTAAATTTGCGCAACCATTAAGTCGTAAAGCTACAGGAATTTTACAGATTTCTAGTCAAATGCAGACACAGGGAAGAAGACCAATTTTCTTTGTCTACACAGAGTTTGATAGATATGGCGATACAAATTCTCTTAGGGGTGATGTATTTACACAGTCAGTGTATTTGCTACAAGGATTTAGCTGCAAGGAACTGCGTGTAAGTTTAGTTGAAACAACGCCACGAATTTCCCAAAAAATTTTGCCGGTTTTCAGGATCGACAACAAACTTCAAGTTAAAATAACTGATAATTGCTTATCGAGGGATTTGTTTCCCAACGATTACTTTTGTTTGGGTGACAACGAAAGCCGTCCAGTGAAATGGCTAGCGCTTGAAAGTTTGTTACATAAGCAGTACACAGGAGCATCAGATGTGGTAAGTTTTGGTGTTTAAAAATGACATCCTAAATATCAGAGTAACGCTTTACTTTCACTCCAATAAATGCATTAAGGTCTTAATTAAGTGTCAAGGTTTCACAATATTAAAAAGATTATTTCAGAAGTCGATATTTTTATCAGCGCAAATGTTTTCGCCCTCATCAGATATTCCCAGAATTTCTTGCTTCACTGTTCCTTTGCTGTTTCAGGCTCGTCTTGAGGTTTTCTTAAATTTTGTATAAAACCCTCATTAGTGCGTCGCATTATTTTAATTAAAGATGACTCGAACAAAATCCGACATTGTAAAGAATTTCCCATGTTAACCGTAATTTGTCCGTATTTGTAAGGGATTTTAGACACGTTTTACTTCCGGTGAATTGTCATGCGACGATAATAATGAAATATGCGACAAAAGTTGTCTCAGCAGAAACCCAATTAGAATTTCGTTATATCTGCACAATGTTTGAGCAAGTAGTACATACCAATTACCAATATTGGGGTAGTCAGTGGAAATTAAATTAAACGCGACTCCTGGGAATTCCATCCTGTAGCATAATATAAGTTGGGATTTCAAGTGGTTGCTTCGGTTGCAATCCTGTCTAACAAATATAATTATCCGAACATCCACCATCCTGTTCAAGGCACCACAATCAAAGTGGAATATCAAACTTCAATTGATTGACGAGTAGGTGTAAGGATTATTTAAGCAAAAAGAGCCACTGGTATATTTTCGAAAATTTTTGTTCAAAATTAAATTCTAATCAAATGGTTTCAACATTTATGCAACAAACAAAGCCACTATGCTTTTGCATAATTCAATTATCTTTGTCATTATGCTCCGCGCAGGTACGTCTTATTGTTTCTGCTTTTACTCATAAAGTTGAAAGTAATTAGTCAAGTGTTTAATAAATGTTAATGAGATAAATAAGCGTTTTCTTGTACTCAACTGCGATGATGAAAAATAAACGCCCAAAGAAATGCAATTACAGCCATTAAAGCCGTAAGTATATACGGTTTGGTGGCATTGACTGAAACCGCTAATTACACTGTCTAATTCCTAATTATCGGGTTTGAACGCACGCCACTTAATCACGTTATTCAATTATAACTTAATCCAAAATTAAGTACGTTGCGGAAAATTTCAGCAAGATGCCGAAATTTATATAATACTGGTCCTTGCCATTGGTACGGAAATTTTGTTGAAAGCGCATGAAGTAATTAAAAGTCGACATTGAAATCATGCTTGATCTTTGAGTATATGTGGGTGCCTTAATCAAGGTTAGATAATGCTACAACGATATATACAAATCTAAGACAATGAAAGCAATGTCTTTCAAAAAGTCGCCCGTTCGTACAAGAAGCCACATCATCCCATAATAACAATCATCATAATAATAATCATAATAACAATTTAAAAAAATTAAAACAAAGAACAAGTGGTGTAAAATTATAAAATATTTGGTCATCCCAGCATTGCCACCACCAAGAGCGGACTTTATCAATATGGCTAACATTATTATGGAAAGGATAGTATGGACATGTTTCTTTCGAGTAATTGAGCACTATTGAGGTATCATGCTTCTGGGGCAACTTTGGACTCTCAATTTGTCTGTTTTCGTCACATGGTTGACAGTGACATTGACAAAGCGTACGTCACAACTAGAGTTCCAGTTGAGTGCGCTGTAAATTCTAGATGAAATATGTAATGCAATGTATACGGAAATTGAATGCAGTAATAATGAATTTTCATGTAAGAAGACGAAGTCCAATCTGACTGTGTTTATTTTCACAGCATAAATCAATTCGGTTAATAATGTAAGGTATCCGATGTGTAATTTATGGCAAATTTAAGCGGATGGTGATGGGAAAGGGGTGCCAATTATTACTGGAACATATTGTTAGTGTCATCTGTGGAAAAGATGAATTGTTAATTTAATACCTTGTTATCTTTAATAGCGCAACGAAGAGCAAGAAGCTGAATTGACAACGGCAATCGGGAGAAAAAGAATACAATAATACAACATCCTTAGTTGCTGCGTTTAGAAATTTCACTATTTGGTGATTACACCACAAGACATTAACCCTCAACTGGTATCGAGTTTCCACGGAACGTAACTGGTATCGTGGGGTATTTCGACACCCCAAATTATATCGACCTCTAAGAAAAAAAGTAACTTTATTTTTTATACTTTTTTGAACTTTTCAAGTACATTAAACCATAATAAAACAAATCAATGTAAGTAACTCATAATTTTTCATACGAAGAGTCAACAAAAAATAAAAATTTTAGAGAACTACACAATAATAAACTAAAATAGACACACTTCTTTGATCAATAAGAAAAAAATAATTCGACAAAATAATAATAAAAAATAGCTTGGTGCCAAAGTACAGAGTCCATTGTTACTGTCTGCAGCAAAAAAAAATTATCATCATCCAGCGGAAAAAAAACTGACATAGGTGTTTATTTTTACAAAAATTTTTGTCAAAATTTTCTTTTATTTCATTTTTTTGTGCTTATTTGCTCAGAGTAATTGAATATTTTCAACTCGTGAGTAATTTCAGCGGTTTAGATCAAAAGTAACAACAATAATAATAATAATGGCAATATATTCCCACCGGTTTTCACAGTTCAAGCATCTTGGAAAAGGTCATTTTCAAGATTGTCGTCACTATCACTATCATACATGTTTTTAGCAAGTTTCTCTAATACTTTTTGTGTCAACGGCCGCCCCGCCATGTTGACTTGAAAAAAAAATTTACGCACGTAACTGGTATGGTGGGGTGTGCCAACACCCCAGACCCTCTTTTTTCGCAAATAGCTAGTTTTCAACGGCGACCAATTATACTATTCGAACGAGCGACTAAGTCTAGGAGAATACCTGGAACAACAGTAAAATGTTGTAGTTTAAACTACACGATTTTCATAAAAATGTAGTCGCTGGGGTGTCGAATTACCCCACGATACCAGTTAAGGGTTAACCTATTTAGCGGATTAACGTACTATTATAATGCATGAAATGATGATTACGAAAAGTGTAGCAGCGCTGTTGCGTATTTATAAATAAAGTCACGATCACAATAAGCAACAATGGTGATTTTCCGAATAAGAGCGCCAAACCAGAGATAAATGTATCAAAGGAAGAACCTGGATGACGAACTTCTCCATAACGAGTCATGAGCCCTGAGTAATTTCATCCTCCCAACAATGTGGTGATATAATCCGCGACATTCAGGGATTGTTTTCGAGATGATGAAAATAATCACAGGAGAGAGATGGCGAAAAGAAGTGATTTCGGTAGACAAAGGATGCCCTTGAACAAATTCGTCACTTCTCTTTACCTGAAACAATTATTTAACAATTTGTTACCTACAACGGAAACGGAGCCGGATTAAATGAAAGTGTTTGTGTTTTCGTTAACAGTCAGAATCGAATCCCTGAATAGTTCGCTTTTTAAGGAACGCTAAAGCGCACCATGAAAGGAGCTTATCGCGATTATCCCGTTTGCAAAACAAATTTTGCCACATTTGAATTGTGAATGAAGCGTCATTCAAGGTTGTAGAGGTTAATCACCTTGGTCGCGAATTCTGAAATTAAACCTTTTTCCCGAATTAAGCTTGATCAAGGGTAGGCTAAGGTCGCCAAACGAAATTTCCCCTTCTTGAAAGTTTCTTATTGTCCCGGAGATAGTTGAGTGCCTTGAAAGCGCTGTGCGAACACCCATATTTCCTTTTTACGCTCGAAAGCAAAGATGATGGCGATTCTTGACACTTTGTCTTCTTTTGGAATATATAGCTAAATTCGGGAAAGGCTTGCAATAAAACATTGCGGAGGCACGTAAATAGCCACTTAAGTAAATCACCACTTTCTGTAATGTTTGCCTGTACAACGGGGGCAGCAAGTGTGGCACGACAACGCTATTTATCCGTAGCTTAATTCTGTTTAATTTACTGTAATTTGCTCTTAAATCAGGGAGATACAAACAATTAATCCTCTCCAAGGCCCTTTAAGACGACCGGGTCTCTTATCAGGAACCAGAATCGCTTTGTAATAAGGAGTCGGATTTTTACGAGACGTAGCTTTGCAACTGGTAATCAATTAAACCGAAATCTGATTATTTTAGCAATAAATTGCGTAACTTTTAGAATATGAAAGAAAACTGCAACAAACCAGTTCGAAAACGAATACATTTGCATCGCTTATCCTGTTTTTACCATCACCACACCACATCTCGAGTAGCTTCATAATTTTTGCAACGACTTTATACACTGAATCATTTAGATTTTTCACACACAGAACAGAACCTGTTCAGCTGGCCTTTAATAATGCAGAAATGCAAATGGCAACACTTTTAAACTGCAAACCGTTCCTTGAATCCCGGATTCAGGATCAGGCCCAAAATTACACTTCCACGACCAAATCACGTTGTCCCATGTGAGCCAAGTAGATACGTGGAGTCCAGCCCTGTGCCTGAGCTTTCATAACTGCAAGAAGTCTGGCGATGAGTTCCAAATCTTCTTAATAAAAGACATCACCAAAATCCATACTAACTTAGTCTTTTATGGTGCTTGGTTGATATTGACGAATGTGAACCAATTGAGTAACACGGGTTTATGAAACTGGTTCGGGAAAAAAGAACAGAGAATTCAGAATTTGATGCATTGTTAGGACATTTGGTTGTTATTCGTAATTTCTTTTTCTATTATTATCCACTTACCTTTTGTCACATAATTTTTAAGTATTAATAAAAATTGAATTATTTATTATTTTTGGAATATTTTGACGGCTACATCAGTTGAAGGCGGTTACTAACAAATAACCCGATTTAGAAAATTGTGACATAGTTGGTGTTTGGCTAAAACCCGTTGTTGTCCATTTGTAAAAGTAAGAGTATTATTAATTGCAATTGTAAGAGGAAGGGATGGTAAGCGTTTTCTTCAGGATGAATGAATGCTGAACTCAAATTGATAATAATGATTTTAGTCGAGATTATTTCAATACATACGTGTATCTTATTAATTAAACTTTATTAACTAATTCAAAAAATAAAAACAATCGAAAAACTGTACATCGTTAACAAATTTATCACTTTATGGCATCATCGGAAACTTGGTTCTTTCTCAGCTGCAACTTTGGCTTTTA
This sequence comes from Schizotus pectinicornis, assembly GCA_951805265.1. Lineage (NCBI taxonomy): Eukaryota > Metazoa > Arthropoda > Insecta > Coleoptera > Pyrochroidae > Schizotus > Schizotus pectinicornis. The sequence continues at coordinate 8,137,466 of OX638209.1, read as the reverse complement.
TACATCAACTTCTTTCGAGAGGAAGTAATTTATAAAAGAAATCGCCCATGAGACAACTACCAAAAATATTTTTAGTTTATAATTTTTTGGGATTTGTTGCAATCGAGGGCAATTAAATAAAATAAACTTTTTCTCAAAACTTTCGAATGATAGAAATGCAAGCTCATCCAATTTTCCATAAGATGGATTCATTAAAAGTTCAAAGAACTTTAGGGTAAACTGTTGAGCAAAAACATACCTTCCAAGAATAAAAATAAGTTCTTGAATACCCTTTATTGGAAACACTAATCGAGACGTTATTTCACTCTTCTTCTAAAATTTACAATCAATTTTTAGTAAGTACTTTCTATTTTTACAATTTTTTCAATAAATTCAAACGGGAATGTAAAACAATTTTACTATCATCGTAAAGAGATGAAGCAACTGCAGAAATCTTAGGTCTCTAACTCGAGGACAAACGACGATATCGACTAAAACGTGATAATGAAAAACTTGCTAGGTACTTTGATTTAATTTATTTTCAATTGTTTGTGTAATCTTTTTCGACACATAGGCTAGACTTCACTATGAGAAGAAAAGTCAATTTACAAAAGCAACAAACGCAATAAAGAAGATTATAAAAATTCTAAATTTTGCACAAATTATATATCTTGTCAAGCGAAAATCAGAACTGGACGTAAAACAATTGAAAATAATTGGAATCAGTCAAATTCTTTATTATTACGTTTTAGTCAATATCTTTGTTTATATCAAGAATAGAGACTTCAGATTTTTTCCATTTGATTCATCTTCTCATCTTCTTTATGATGATAGAAAAATTGCTATACGATCCCATTTAAATTTATTGAAACAGTCGTAAAGATAAAAAGTTCTACTTACTAAAACTGATTGCGGATTTTAGGAAAAAGATGGGATAATGTGTCGACTGATGTTTTCAATTGAAGACATTTAAGAGCTTTATAAAACAATCAAATTTTTTCGAAAAACACTTTTTAAAACACAGACACGACTATTTTTATCCCTGAAAGGTATATTTCTGCTCAAGAGTTGACTTTTCCAAAAAAAAATTAGATTTTTTTACCGTTGATGTAGGACAAACAGACAGATGCTGTCTCCATCCTCACCCTGTAGTAAATTAATGTTATTACTGCTGATTAATATGAGGAAAACGCACAATGGTTTTGTTGCAAAAGCTTCAGAAATTTTGTTTCAATTTAAAGTTTTGCAGTGGTCGTTTGGAGTGGTGCTTTGGGAACTTACAACCCTGGCGCAACAACCCTACACTGAAATCGACCCTTTCGAAATGAGTGAATATCTCAAGAATGGTTATCGTTTATCGCAACCCATTGGATGTCCCGACGAATTGTAAGTTTGGGATTCTTTTGTTTTTATTGCAAAGCTTTAATTGTGTTTAGGTTTGCCGTGATGGCATACTGCTGGCTGACGAACCCTACTGATCGCCCACAATTCGCTCAACTCCTTGCGTTCCTTCAGGATTTTTATACGGCACTCTGCAGATTTATTTGAGCACTTTTTTATACTCAGACTGAAAATTAGATAATAGGTAGGGGTATTAAAATCGGGTTGGAACCTTTCAGCGGACACGTTTAGCAATAGTTTCTATTTGCGTATTTGTGTTTCGTAAACGGTGTGTAAGCTAAAGAAAATTATTATTAGACCTGAAGCTTTAATGGTCTTGAAAATTTGCTAAAAATATTGTTTTTGATGTCTTCAAACACGCGCTTCGGTTGCTCCAGATTTTATTTTGGCGGTTTAGAACGACTAGAGCTTTCGGCATCAAGACAATGTGCCAAACCCAATTCTTTGACATATAACTGACGGAGTTGTGTTTAACCAGAATTCCGAAAGCGAAGGCGGGTAAAATAAAATTTTATTTACTAAAACTGACATCGTTTTACATTTTTTTACACCTCATTCACTTATTAAGTTTCATATGGCAAGAGGGTGTGAAAAAGTGTAAAATTCTCGATGTAGTGTCGTTGTTGTAGTGTCGGTTTTTTTCGTTTCAGCGTTGAAATGTAGTTGTGTAATTTTTGTAGCCTACAAATCCGTCCACGTCAAAATCATCTCGTTTCAGCTAATTATAGTTGAAAATTATAGAATTCAGTTCGATGGATAGGACGTGCCGTAAAAGACGGCCGACCGTTCTGTATGCATTTACATAATTAATTAAAATCTTCAACCTTGGAGTTTTTATTGCCGGACCTGACAATTTTGTTAGTAGCTTCGGGAATTATTGAGGAAGGTACTATGCCAAATTTGTCTTGTGGCGAGTGAGCAAGGACTCAATTTACGAATTAGTTTATGGATGGTCAAGTTGATGGCTTTAATATCGGGTATAATTATTAGTCCTTGTCTTGAATCAATGACATTTAACGTGCGGAAGTTCGAAAGTGGATTGTAACCGCTTAATTTTATGAATTGAAATTGGAGAGAAAATTTGAATAACAAACAAATTAGATAAATTATATGTTATCAAATAATTATAAGTTTTTAATAGGATTAACACAATCTCACGGGTTACTATTTTCAAATTAACATACAAAAACAAGTCCAATTACACTCTGTAAAAACTTCTCTAATTACATGACCGGCACAACTGAAATGGGTAAATTGTTTCCTTTAACTGAACTGGAAGACACAAAAATATAATGCATGATATCATTTTGTAAGTGAATTTTGTCAATTAACTAGATAGCAAAAGTAAACATATTTTTCTACTTTATATTGTAATTGCATATGATTTGCATAATTTTGACGTAACCGTCGTCTATTTAAGTTTTGAAGGTCAAGGAATATTGCAAATTTCCTCTTTCATTTTTAAACTAGAACAAGTTATAGTCTTGGTTCGTATTTGAAAAAGCGGCGTACAGGGTTTATATCTGTGTAAATTCAGTGTTTAGACTTTAGGAAAATGGGAACAATTAAGGAACGTGTAAAATTATTTATAAGTGTTTCTATGTCAAATTGTTCTATATGTTAAAATACTTTGTAACATAATAATAACAAGTTATTGCAAGAGCCTGCTTTTTTGTAATTACGAAAACTCAGCTTTTAAATATTATGGCGAAATTATGATTATTTTTATGGGTGAAATTTAATGACATTGAACGAAACAATGACTTGTTATTACTTTAAGTGTTCTTACTGTTAAATGGATACGTGTGCTGTGTTCATAAACGAAACCTAACTTAAAATCTAGCGATGTAATCGTTTTAATTTGTACCAGATGTTTTTATAATTACCTATGCATGTAAACTTATGTGCAATATATTTTAGATAACAAGCCCTTGTTACTTTCCTTGATCTGGCTCACTCTCACTATGAGAATATTCTTCCCGTTTATTTTCAGCGAAAACTAATTTGCTCCACAAAATCTTTTATGCAACATCTAGTCCTTATCGCCCGCTTGCACAACTTCTCTCCTTGGTCTAAATCTGAAATTTTATTTAGTTTACTTAAAATTTCACATCTTCTGTCCCAAATACCTTAACAAAAAAGATTTTGTAACATCGCCCACTTAAGTGGGTAAATTTTCTGAATTTCGCCAAAAAAGTGGGGAATTTACAGTCCAAAACCAATAAACTTTTTGCAAGTCGGCACATTTATAAACGATTCACCAATCACACGAACTGATTTTATGGACGACGCCATTTTTATGGTGTGCAATCACCAACAAAAACGGCACAAAGCTGGGAGCTTTCGTTCGGATCATACCTTCCACTAATCATTATGTATTATTATATTATTATTATTATTTCCTGTCCATATTTCAGCCGTGATATGCCTAATTAAAATTTTAAATCTTGCCGTTTTTCCCACAGTTTTTGCCGAGTAATTTGACATTTGAAAGAATTTATGTTATGTAATCAGCTTTAGCAATTCAGCTTTGTTTATTTAGCTTCAATTGAGCGATGTTAAATGTGCGGTGGTATGGCAATATTTTTGTTCAGGTGGATGTAGTCAGAAAAATTATTCTCTGGTGCCAAAATTACCAATAATTACACGAATATTACATAATCCAGTCGATCGAACTGGCCGGACTGCTTCCATTAAAGTCAATTAATTTTCACTATGTATAAGTTTGAAATTTATCGTTTCAACCTTTCAATATTAGCGAACAAACAGAAACCGTCGCCGTTTTTCATTCAAGGTTGAAATTTAAAGTTCGAGAAATTAATCTCAAATGTGACATTGAAAACTCTTTTTCTTATATTATTAAGAAAGGAGCGGTGGTTATTTATAACAACACGTCACTCGTATGCATCATAACTAACCATGCTAATTATCATATTGTGCTGCTAATACCTCGACTAGAAACGATTCGCTTTGTACTGTCAAATTAAAACTCTTACGGAAAGGCGCCATCTCCTTGGTAATTGGAATTATGACAGAAGCAATTAATTATCGGTCAGAGATAATAGCGAAGTTAATTTGAAGAACTCACCTGTGCTCAAGCTAAAGCAGCCTGCAGCTATGCAATTTTAATTTCTCAGAATGGTCGCAAGCATGACAAGTGATCATCCTACTATAAGCCTAGATCAAATCAAGCTCAATTAACAGAAGCATAATTCCGCCAAAACTAAGATTTGAACTCAAAAGCTCACTCATTAATCTGAAAGAAAAACTTTGATGTCGTCATTAATTTTCTTTGGACTCTAAGAAACTTTCTTTTTGAAGTTTTCAATATGTCGTACAAAATATAAAATTTTGGAATTTAACCAGAATTTTGTTTAACTGACTATCCATTGTCATTCCAAACCCACTTTCACAAACATTTATTATTTATGACAAAATCGGTGGTACCTATTTTCAATTTTGATAATTGAATTTAAACTATAAATCAGCTAGTTAGAAGAGGATATAACAGGATCGTTGCTGTTTTCGTTAATTGGTGGTAATAATAGAAATAGATATAATTGTGTGAAATTTTGAAGGGCACTGGATCTTATGTGGATAACAAGTGTTGGTTCTATAGACTTGAAAGAGAATGTAAGTGTTCGTGCATGTTTAGAAATGTATATTAACTACTTGCACTACTATGACACCAAAACTACCTGTAACCTTGATTATTATTAGGTAACACTTACAATAAAACATTACTAATGCAATACGTAATCGCGTTTGTTATTGTTTCATATTATAGAAAGGTATCGACTGGGAAGGTTCCAATATTCAAATTTGTTACTAATAAATATTTAAATAAAGAGAATGCTGACAAGATTCAGTAAAAATAACTTCAACTTTTTTTAGTGGAATGGAATCGAGACACGGCTCAAGGTTCTTTCTAACAAAAGTGTAAACGAAACATTCACTTGCTACCTTGATGAAATGATAAATAAAAATTAAGAGCTTTTCAAATCTTCGTTGTTCAATTGCAGTAATATTAACGGAAACCAACTTTGCTTTATTATTTTATCCCACGCACCCTTTCAACCTAAAACGATAGTGAATTCCAATTAAATTGTTTTATAGGAATGGTACCTTCGTTGTTACTGTTCTAACATTTACTGAAAACTTTAATTACCCTGAATTAAAATAGACTTGGTTTATATTTATAATTTTGGTAGTACGTCTAGATGCCAATATTTAAATAAATCAACGTTAATTACACAGGTTTGAGAGAGAAGGCAACAAACAAGTCAGTCCATGTGTCACGTTAAAACTTTTTGTGGTAGGTCTGGGGATTCTTTCAGTACGAAAGGAGAGGCGTTTCCTCAACGGGGGGTGTCTTCCGCTTAGGGTAGTCCTCTTTTGTAATTTTTTGCTGTAATCTTCCGAACGTTACCCTTCTGTGACGTGGCCATTTAGTCTCCACAAATGCCATTCTTTGAGCTTTCGGTAATTGACAAAGCTTGATTTAAAATTTTGAAACTATTTTTGTTAAAGTTATAGTTTTATTCGTGATAATGGATTAAAATAATGTCAAGAGTAGTACAAGAGTTTTGCTGAGAAGTTTACGTAATAATGCGACCATATCTGTAACATATTTGTATATCCGTTCATCCGTAAGGGAAAGTTGAATTTGTGCTCTGCGATAGCGCCTTATCCAGAAATTTCCAATAAATCCCTTGTTTATTGTGAATATTTTTAAATTGTTAGCTTATGAAGTTATGCTGCCACCATATAAATTATAGAAAGTTTCAATAAAGCGAAGAGGAAGTTTTGTTTTATGTAATTGACAAGTAAATTATTGCATATGACTACGTTGTGTACCACTAAAACAATTTGGGGCTCAGCAACGGAAATGGGTAGAACCGAAACAGATACAGTAGAACTCCAATTATCCGAACTATCCGGATCGCTTTGAGAAAAAATAATTACTTATTTATGTACTATGACAAAATGTACAATTTTGTACAATTATTTTGCGTTTTATTTATGAAATTACCTTTTTTCCATTATTATCCAATTATCCGGATATTTGGTTTTCCCGATCGGGTTCGGTCCCAAATTAATCCGGATAATTGGAGTTCTACTGTACTTATTTGATTCGATTTTGTTTGATGAAGTAATTAGCCGCGAATTTTCCAAAAAATTGAGATTTTAGCAATGTGTAGAAGCCGTTTGTTGGCTCATCCACGAACATATTGTAAGAGTTAAATTTAGAAACGCCGACACTAATTTGGCGGAATGGTGGAGTGGTTTAGTAATAATTAATTAATTTGGTTATACACATAAAACTGACTCAAATTCCGTTTAAAACTAGTGGCGTTATCCTAACTGAACAATTGACGATGGACGTTGTTACGGTGGCATTTTTTAATTAACCCAATGAATAATATGATCTAGTCGCGGTTAGTGGTGTGCAATGGCACCCTTAAATTCTAATCATCGTTGAACAATTAAAGGGCTGATCTGTTGCGGCTACAACAATTATTTCAAATATTCTTAAGTAATAATTGGTGTCCACTTGTAAGGTCAAAAAGTGATCAAGCTCTAAAACGCTAGATATGCATACGTTGGTTAAAAATTAAATGCTAATTGCGTAAGAAAAGTAAAGCAAACTGTAAGTGATTAAGAGAAAGTGAACAATTATATGAAATATTGTTCATTTTTAGTTAATATCGACAATATCCCTGCCTCCTGGCCAATAACGGAAGAAAGTAATCGCAGTGAAATTAAATTATAATAATGACATAATCTTCAATGAAGTAGCTGAATTTTAACTTCGCAATGATATACTATATAAAATGTATACATAATACCTGGTCACAGATACTTTCACCCAAACCAAAGACGTTACAGTCTTATGTAATAGGCGTGTGTGTGTGTGTATGTGTGCACATTCAGAAGGTAGTTTTGATAGCAATTGTCAATTATATTGCTCTACATAAATTAATCAAGAGGACAATTTAACAATAGTGTACGAAACGTCTTTTACCGGCCGATAATTGTGATTAATCGAACAAGATCCAACTCTACCTACTGTGGCCTCGTTCATGCTGCAACGTGTCTCGTAAAAAATGAATTCCTTGCCACTTTTGACTTTTACTTTCAATGTCAACCGCGATGTTGCCTCAATCAGGACCAGAAAGCTCCTAACTATTTTATAATCCAGCGTCCTTCTGCAAAAGTGAATTTTGCAGATGCACATGAAAACTTGATGGGTAGCTCTTGGAAATTCTTTGTAGGGCCATGACCTAATTTTTGGAGATTGTTTCAGTTTGGGAAGATAAGTTCATAGTGTAAGAGTGTAAGCAGTAATGCGCGAATACATTTGTAATCTTTTAAAATGTCAACAATGTTATTAACACATAAGGTGAAAGCAAACTGTAACATAATAAAAATGGGAAATGTTTGTTTTAACGTAATGCTTAAAGGCGTACGCGAGAGTAGGCGGAAAATTTAAATGAGAAAGAAAAACGGCGATTTGCAATGATCATTTAAGGACCACATCAAATGTGTAGCACATGTGACTACATATATGTAAATACAGATGCAACATTCATTCGGATAGGTCTAGAAATGTAAATATAATAATAAAGTGGCGCTTAATGAGCTACTTTTACATTCAAGACCGATTACCTAATAGCAGCTAACTTGCCCTGGTCCCATCATCGTCTCAACGGAAGACGGTCAATTTGTGGGTTGCCTCACTAAATTTCGATGGTTAGAAGTTTTTTAATTTTTTGTGGAGCACAATTACGGAATCAAGTAATTTAGTTTTGACCACAACTAATTTTATCTACATACGTATTACGATTCTGCCTGACATCACACCATCGCCTCACTGTTCACTAATTATTTAATTATTAGATAATTTAAGGAATATTCACACAATTATCTCATTATTTCTCGCCATTAGTGCGTTGGTTCCGAAATTTTGTTTAACCTTTTCGGGGAAAGCTGAAACGAACTTTCAGCCAGTGCACAAAGAAAGTTATGTTGTGACTTAAATTCGTTTTAATTTGCCATTACGTAAGTAATTTTGCTTAATAACTAAACCTTTCGTTCCTGAACAAGTACCGGCGTTGTAAATAATTGTCTTAACGCGATGTCTCTGCTGGCTGCAATTATTTTTTAACGAAAATTACATAACTTTCTTCATTACAAACATTTATCTTCATTATCAAATTTGACAATGACCTAAAAACCAACTACAGTGCTGATGAATTTAAATTGACGTATGTTAAACATTTCGTTACTGCTGTATGCGCCCGGTCAAGATATAAATTATTTATTGCAACTTTTCGACAATTAAACGGATGTGGAACGCCTTCATACATTTTAAAGTAGCCTTTCTAGAGCGGCGTATTAGGGAAATTGAAGCCCAGGAACCAGAACTCGACCATTTCTGAAAATGTCTGCGATGGTGGCTACAAGAAAAGCACTTTAACTTTAGAGTTTTAGAGTTGACAGAAATAGAGTTAATAGAAAAGACGCAAGCTAACGTTGAACTCTTGTGTGTTTACATTAGTACCAATCGCTACTACATGCTACATGTAATGATAATAAAGTAACACCAAGTGGATACAATTTAACAATACATTAGTTTAGCGTAATGGGCAAAGTTGGTTTTGTCGAGACGCTCTCTGCGAATCCTCTTGTTGTTAATAACAATTCTGCTGTTAGGTATAACTTTCCGTTTTATCGGGGACCGTGGTGCGATTAGATGAAATAACAAGATCAGTTGTTGGGTTCTTGAAAATCAGGTTTGTTGCAAAAAATTCTATTGATACTGAACCGTCGTGGGACGGTTGCGTCTAGCTTTACAACTGGAAATACCCAAATCAAACTGCATTTAGCGATAACAAATAAAGAAGAGACGTGACGTCCTGTTGATTTGTGAAGAAGGAAGGGTGTGAATTGAGGAGTAATTAAGGTATTGATAATGACGTGTTTTTTCGAATAAGTTGGCGAGGTCGCCGGATGAATTGTTGTTCAGACTTTATAATGCGACTTGCTTGGTGATTAGTGTAATTTTTACCTGCGAGGATCAAGTAAGTGCAAAGTGATTCGCGACGACGGGGAGAGCGGATGTTCGAGGTTTCAAGGATGCCTTGGTCCCGTAGTATGACACTCTCTGTGTGAGCTGTGCTCGTTAACAATTGCCATGTGACTACCGACCCATATCCGATTATGTAAGAACCTCGAATCCAGACAACCATCAAAATCCAGGAATCGCCTCAGGGCCAAAACTTCTTTTTCTTTTTTCCTCCACTTGCTGCTCTTTGTGGTGTAACGTGAGATTTTACAAACTTTGACACAGATCACGTTAATAACGATAGATATAAGAGAGTGGAAGCCACAATGGCTGGGGTTGTTCCAAAAACCAAAAATGTCTATTTTGAGTAACAAAATTGTAGACAATTTCACTTTTCTAGAAAAGTTTAGGTAAACTGCGAGTTGTAAGATTGGGAATTATGTAAATTATTTTGATGGAAATGGCTTCGGCTCCCTGCGTTGCATATGAGGGATGCGTGCTATATTCTCGGCGCTGTCTGTTGCCGTGTCAGCTCAAGCAAGACCACTTTCACTTCCCTACAAAGCGGAGACCTTGAAGGTTTCAAACAGGTAAAATCAGTCTCGAGGACAGTTGAACCAATACAAAACGATCAATTACTTAATACAACGCTCGTTTGTATTACGCCATTTGTTATTTACGAGCTTTGCATTTATTGTCGCTTATTCCTTGACAATGGAGAAAGGCCACGAAGGGCCCGTCTCATAAATAGAAAATAGTAACGATGTTTGGGTAAAGTGTGAGGGATTCGTGATGTGGTATTGGTAATTTATGGATCCTGATGGGTGCATTGTTTGCAGGTTGAATCCCGTATCGGATCGGGGGTCCAGTCCAGACAGACATTACGCGATAGTGAAAGTGCTACACTATGGCTACTTTCCCTCGCTCTCATAACGTAATAGTAACATAACAATGGGTAGGTATTACACGAACGCCTCGACGCTTACTCCAGTGCGCTAATTTCTACAGAAATGGTAGTTGAGCGAGCTTTGATCTTTGATCGGATGTGACGTTGGGTTGTGTCGGCCGGACCGGGACCGGACGTCGGATGAAGAAAGGAGCTGGGATTGTCGGGTCGGATTGAAAGTTGGAGGTTGACAACAAAGGGCACGAATTACGAATATAAAAGTGGTCGTTGGGTTGTTGGTAATAGAGATACTAAAGGCATTATTAGATCTTTCTATTCCCAGCGCTTGCTATTGCATCGGTATTATACAACAATTCCCCCCTCTTGATGCGGGTATTGTGAAAGTCCGGTTGTGGCCCCTGTTCGGGCCCCGCTTGCGACGAGTCTCCTTGGCGAAACCGGTGAAAGCAATTGAAACGCTCGGAATGCTGTTCGCTGCAAGTCGCAAAGCGGCGGCTGCAAAATTACACCATTCGTTCGTAGACGTACGGCGTACGGGTACGGGAACGGGAACTAAAATAGAATCAATGGCGAAATGCCGCCACGCTCTGCCAAATAGCCCAAGAGAGCAAAAAGTTAACTAAATATCGCGCAGTCGCCTGCTCCTTGCGACCTTGAAAGTAGAGAAAGAGAAGTTGCGAGTGAGCCAGCAAGAGGAAAAAAACTTGCAGTGTAGTGGGGGCCACCAAGAGAAAAGAGGGGAAAGTAAAGGGAGAAATTATGAGTTAGTAGTATTATGTTTGATCCCGTGAGCAAAGCTGATGCTAATATTTTGCATCAAATCGCAGAGTCTCGGGGGTGGCAGTGGTACGGTTGCGGCGCATCACCAAAAGCTATTTTCAGGACTTCAGGAGACTTGCTTCAATAAACACCCAACACTCTTGTGTTGTGAAGGCTCGTGTTCGTTCACTTTTACTTTCATTTGTGGCGCAACACAGTGTTGAGAGTCGTGCCCCAAAAATATAATCCACTCGACGCGAAGGCAGGCCAGCGATCGAACGCGGTGCAACAGTCCATGGTAGTGCTGTGTTGTGGAGCTATGGCTCGGTGTGGTGGTGCATCCTCTGGTGCTCGCGACTGCCCTTTGGATACAACAGTCGCGGGTGCCCTTTAGGACTATATTTATTCCGGGTAAGTACCGACCGCGGTTCGATTTTATCCCTTTCCAACAACCTGTTGCTGGTGTTGCGTTGCTGCAGAACCGAACGGAACGGGTACTTGTTACATGAGCAACATACGCGCGCATTGTCTCGGCGCGCCTCGTGCTATTGCTGAACGCCGATCTGCTTTCAATTACTCGTTACATAACCCACATTTCTATTATTTTCTATTACACCATCAATCGAGTCGACCGAAAAAGTTGTTCCGCACCATCACCAAACCAAACAGAATCACCCTTTTCAAACTAACCCATGCACTCAATAAAAATTAATGAAATTACCAACCGACAAGCGACAAATGTGGGTGTTGCGAATTCAAATCAGCACCTGTACACTCGAGGCGTGTCGTGCCGCTTTACAAATCGAATAAAGCTCGCATCTGCACCCAAGAATGCGGTTTTAGTGCGCTTTTCAATCATTTTAAATAAGTGCTGCTCGCTGCTCTTGATGTGCAGCGCTCTTCGCTGCACCCGCCGATTAACAATGTAATAGTAATGATGCTGCACGAGAATCACGCAGTCACTTTTCTAGTCCTTCAACTACCTGTTCGATAGTAGATTCGAAATTCCGCACAACACTGTCGCATCACCAATTTCAATCACATTTGCGCAACGCAACTACTTACGCCGCCGCCGTCTCCTATGCAGAATCTGATCCCAATTCCTGTCATTCATTCTAATTGATTGAATTTGCTTCAGGTTGTCCTCTACAAAATTACGAAATTCGCCATGTACTCGGAAGAGCAGGACTCTCACGGCTTATTAACCCTGCATTATGGCAAACATCATGCTACCATAGTAGACGAAATCAAAACTTGCTTTGCGTCCGAAAATTTCGCAGACATGACATTTATATGCGATGACAAAACAACCCTTAGCGCCCACAAATTGATCATGGCATCAGCAAGTCCTTTGGTGCGTCGCATTCTGGGGGAGAGCGCCCATGCTCACGGGCCCAGCGTGGTGCTCATCCCCGGAATAAAAAGTTGCCATCTCCGACATCTGCTTGATTTTCTCTACAACGGTCAAACTTGCGTTAAGGTAAATTTCACCAAAAATTATCCGTCACACGTAAGTAAATCAATCATTTTTTTTTTTAGTCTAGCGAATTGGATAGTATACAGGAACTGTTTGAGCTGCTGCAGATCAAATCGGACATGTGGAAGTCTTCTAGTACGGAAGAGGCCAAAAGTCAATCCGATGATGGCAGCAGTTGGACAAATACAGAAAACGAAAACAATGAATCGGTATTGGTTAAACGTGAAACTGATGACGACGAGAAAGAAGAGGGCGAAATCAAAGACGATGATGATGAAGCTCTAGAAGACAACAATTCCTCAGAAGAAGGCGGCAGTTCTCCAAACCCCGTTAACTTATCTTTGAACACGAAAAACAATGAAGACGAAAAAGACAACGACGACGATAACAGTTCCGAGGTAAGTTTTTTCCTAGTTGCGACTAGAATTACTGATTGCGTGTTTTGGTTAGAAATCGGACAAAAAGAATTCAGAGGTATTGAAAATCGGCCAAACTACAGTGAAGATTGCCCCAAAAGTTCACGAATTATCGCAATTTCATCATCACCGGATGAAACGTAAAAGCATGTACATCGAACCTGTCGATTTGAAACATCAAGAGGAGTTGGCACAACTGAAGCCGCCCTTAGCCGATCAAAAATTGATATCTCTGGTGCAAAGTCCGGAGAATTACGTTGTGACACCTCACAGAAAACGGAGACCGGGTTTCCATAATTCTCCGGCACAAAATCCGCCGTTTGTTCCATTTTCTCCATCATATATTGACGATGTGCACCATCAACACCACAGATATAAAAACTTGCCGCCTTTGATAGCGGCGCACCATCCCTTGTCGCTTTCGGCACCTCCATTTTTGGTGGACAGGACTCACACGCCCACTCCCGGACAACATCCTGACACTTCCGGACCGCCTGACAGCGTTGTCGTTAAATATCGACCTCCCAGTGCCGATCAAGGACTAACATCTGACACGTATCAAACTTTCGAGCATACTTGGGGTGCCTGGTCGTTATGCCAAACCCAAGTTAATCCGTCCCCCAGTAATGAAGATTCTTCCAGAGACCATCAGCCGGCTTCGTTTTCTGCTAGTGGCGGTGGTGGTGATGAAACGGCCGAAAGTTCGTCACATACACCAATTGGCAATAAACAAGTATTACCTACTGTGCAAGTTCGAGAATATCGTTGTGAATACTGCGGAAAACAATTTGGGATGTCGTGGAATTTAAAGACGCATTTGCGCGTTCACACTGGAGAAAAACCATTCGCGTGTCGGTTGTGTGTGGCAATGTTCAAACAAAAAGCTCACTTGCTGAAGCACTTGTGTTCTGTGCATAGAAACGTTATATCTTCGAATGATGGAAATTCGGGACGATTTAATTGCTGTTTCTGTCCGCTGTCGTTTGAATCTCTGCCTGAATTGATCAGGCACTTATCTGGACCCCACAACAATTTGCTTCTAAGTAAAAACATGCACGAGCTTAAGTAGCTGTAGTACATTCCAATTGCAGGATGAGGTCGTATAGAGTATTTAGAACGACCACATCGACGGTGGCGCCGTTATGCGTCGCCTTGTGATATGCTGATCCCAATAGTGCCTTTCCTGTATCTCGCGTGGACGTAGGTGTAGTCGGCAACCCTCAGGGATGTAGTGAGTAGTTTTAGTCCCGGGGTCAGGCACCAGAGCGACGGGACCAATCGTGCCTTCCACCATGATCGACGCCTTCCTTATTGTGTTATAGTTTTATTACCTAGACGTAATCTCAACCGATGTTGTGTTCAATGACTTTACGTACCTAATGCTATGCGTGGTGTGTATGACAAGTGATCTGTGCAATTTGGCTACAACATTTCATTTTGATTATAAAGCTATCTCGCGATCGGTTGTCCACTGTTATATACATCACAAGTGGATGGATATTATACGCTACATCAACCAAAAATGCTAAAAACTTGTAAAGTATTACTCAAATAACTCTTAAATTATTTTTTCCAAGCATTTTTAGTTTTTGTGCGTACAGTTTGTATATTTTTGCTTACTTATATAGTTTTTACTACAAAACTGGAAAATACGAACGTATATTTTTTATATACACACCAAAGAAGTAAAAATTAGGTTCACTTTAAATGGTTATGTCTCTATCATTAACTTATTCAATTGTTTCGAAAATATTTCCGTGAATGGACTGAAGGCCATCATTGCAGCTAAACTCTTATTGGTGATAGCAGATTCCGATCCTCGCACATCGCGTTTTTATTGCGGAAACTACAACTAAATTCATACTAGCAACAACAGTAACTCTAACAAGAAATGAACAAATTGTTGGCATGATTGATTCATACAAAACGTTGGTACAAATGTGGTAAAGTAGTATTTTGTTAGATTTGTAAAATGTACATAATAGAATGTAAATAGTGTATTTACGAAAATAAAACAAATTTTTTCGTGTACTTTCATTACACACTGGACAGAGCCTTGACACTTGCCACTAAGTCCCGATAAATAAAAAAATCTTGAAAGTCTCCCGTCAAATTTGCGGTGTATAAAATAAACACAAAACTACATTATTTAAATAATGCAAATGCAATAAAATAATTTCCTAGCCTCACGTTGAGAGTAAGTAAGAAAGAATCTCTTGCTCTCTAATAATACAATCTGGAATGTTGAGAAGATAAAATCTGAGTGCTTCCTTCGTTTTGTCCCAACTGACACCCAGGTAGCTATTGGGGTTGCACCACCCGTCGTTGCGAGAGCTTTATGCTTTTAAAGCCCATTGTATGGTCACACAATTTTACAGCCACATTCTTAAACAAATTACCTGTCATAAAACTATTATTGGCTATTTTCCGTCGGCTATTTATTGCAAAACCACGAATTTCATGTTTAAATCAGTTTTGATTTTTACAAGAATTGTAAATCTCGGTTGTTATGGGTAATATTATGACTAATATTCACTTCACGTATGTTTTGTTCAGATTTTAGCATTTAACGGTCCGCTACTGACGTGATATCGTTAAAAATGAATTGAAACACTTAACGATTTATGGAACAAGCTTATTTGACACTTTGAAACACCTTGGTTTATGTCAGAGTCAGAGTGTGATTCTACTTAAAATTTGCTTTGTTATGTCAAAAATAATTGGTTACGTGCCGTTATCGAAGGTTTCTTTCATTAGCTAGTAATTAGTGGCTTGACGGCACCTTTAAACAATGGGTTTATTTACTGAAAATTTCAATAGAAAACTCAGAGTACAAGTGTTCATACAAATACGCATTTAAAGTAGTCCTATTTACAAATATTTATTCAGTCACAATGCAAAGAAAACAGCATATGTGAGTAATTGCCGGTCTAACGCTATGAATCACTAATAAACATAGTGTAGGTCAAAATTTGCCACCGGGTAATTTACGGTTCTAGCGAAGCTCTTCAACGAGACTGATGCATATTATAATTGTAGACCCAAATATTCAGAATTTGTTCATAAAGTTTCAGCATTTTTTCTTAAAAAAGCACCTTTCAGCTCGTTAAGCTTTGAAGAATCGATGTAGGCAGATTTGTAGCTTTGCGCGCTGTATTGTTGGTGGCGTGCTCTTGGCCTTCCAAAGGAAAAGAAGGAAGAATTGGCAATGGATTTGCCGGTGCTTTCAGGCATGGCTATTCAAATCTTCTCATTAGCATATGGGGCGTAGTCTA